>CM029386.1:14001516-14226516 GCA_017165825.1 Hepsetus odoe
AGAGAGATAGTGAGAGAGAGAGAGAGAGAGAGAGAGAGAGAGAGAGAGATTTCCATTGAGAATTGGTGGCAGTGCAGGCCTGAGATTGAGCTGAACTATTCAGGATGAGTGTGATGTGTGTGTGTGTGTGTGGTATTTGTATGTTGCGCGAATGGTGTGTGTGTGTGATGTGCTTGTGATGTGTGGCGTGAATGCGCTGTGTGTGTTGTGTGTGTGTGATATGTATGCGTGTGCTGTGCGTGCCTGTGTGTGATTCATTGTTTCACTGTAGTCTCAGTGTCGAGAAGAAAACCACCCAGTGTTTGGAGGCATTAGGGCTTATAGACATCGTTACAGTGTGTGTGTGTGTGTGTGTGTGTGTGTGTGTGTGTGTGCATGCACAGAGGGTCGTTCCAGTGCTGAGGTGATTATTAGACAGCTGCGTGCTCATGCTACCGCTGGAAAAGGCTGATGAATGAGCAAGAACCTGGCTTGGCCCATTGAGGAGGGTGAAGGGTCTGTTTTTGGTGGGGTGAGTCATAAAAAGCCCCCCTGGACTGACCTGGGCTATTCTAAAGAACACCTCCCAGTCCAGGCTAGATTTCACCAAGCCTGCAGCTCAGCCATCTGAGCAGCTCATCTCATCTAGAAATCAATATGTGTGTGTGTGTGTCCATTTCTTTAGCACCTTTTGGGTGCCAGATGTCCCCAGCATCTGGGAAAACATGAAGATTTGGACTCTGTGGGGGAGTTAGGGGGACGTAGCGATCAAAATTAAAGGTGTCTTTATGTGGAAATCAAATTTCACTGATCTTTGAAAATGTTAACATGGCTGCTCATGAAAATAATCATTCTAGAAAAACTTCAGCAGAATCGTTCACAGTGGTGGTGACTGCAACCAGAAATGTGAAGATTTTAAAACTTCTGAAAACTTCACAGAAAGTCAATGCATGAGAAGGGTCAGAGATGCATGTTTAAAGTTCTGTAGTATATATGATGTAAAATAATGCAATATGTCTATTTGAATTCATCCTGAGTCTAAATGGTCTTTCTAGGAAACTTAGGATTTATTTTCTAGGATTTACAGCGTGATCTGCACTGCATGTAAGACGTCAGGAGGCACACGGAGGATTACTTGTCTTTTGGGTAGTAAATAAAATAGTTATAACAGCTTTTCAGACACGACCCTTGGTTCCTTTCACCCTCATTTAACACATGGAGTTGGTAGGTTCCTCTACAAGGGACTCGTTCCCACTCTGAATAACTTCGAATGCCTAACTGATGGAGTTATGCTGGAAAATATCTGCGGAATTCCCCTTTAATACAAAAACCCTAAGAAGACAGGATTTTGAGTGTGTGTATATGGATTAGGCACATTCTGTGCTCAAGATGATGGGAAAAATGATGTTGGATGTTGGGACTTTTGAGTGTTAAGATGTATTAATTGGAAATTAAAAGGATTGCTGGGCATAAGGGTAAGAGTGGATTAGATGGAGCTCAACTATAGACTCATACATTAGAGGTTTTTGGGAGCAGCCTAGTTAGGCGCTTGAGCTCATGATCAGAGGATTGCGGATATGAGTCCTAGGTAGGTCACCCTGAGATACCACAGAGCAAGGTGCCATCTCCAGCCATCACTGCTCCTCAGGCACCAGATGTATGAGTGCCAACTGCTTCAGAAATGCAGAGGAATTATTGTTGTGGGGTTGAGTTTTTTGCTTTTTTCAAAATGACAAATAGTCATCCTTAAAAGTGAAAGTGACTACCCATGTCATTGTGAAATGCAGCATAGCACAGCACAACGAAATTCAACCTCTGCGTTTCTACACACACGTGCAGCAGGGGGCAGCTATTTAAAGCGCCCGGGGAGCGGTGACGGGGACAGTACCTTGCTCAAGGGTACCTCAAGGCAAGCTACTGGTATGGGAATCGAACCCACAATCTTCCAATCCGGGGCCAACTCCGTAACCACTGGGCCCCCGCTGCCTTATATCATGTCTACACAAATACAGGAATTTGGAAATGAGCCACACAGTAATTGCTCAATGTGATTGTGTTGTGATATCTAGATGGCATATATTTGATCATATGAAAGTGAAAGTGACAACCCTTGTCATTGCGAGGTCACTAACTGAACCCACACATACACCCTCTTTCTGGCCTTCTGATATTAGTTACGGAGACTTCAGAAAGACTCGGCATACAGAAACGAGGCAGGAAAAGGCTGCACCACTCCTACCCTGCCAAAAAAGCCATACATTATTGTCATACATTCAAACAATTCATGAGGTTTAAAGATGTTTGACAATCACTCTTGTCAAAGCAGGACTGATAATTTGTCTCATCTTTCCACATCAAAGGCAAAGTGCTTCATCCTCAAGGCTGCCACATCGCTTGGCTTGTAGCATCATTGTGATGCCCTTCAGTCTGACCCAGCAAGGGTACAGCTTCATAGCCTGTTTGCTATTTCTAAGGAAGCTGTAACTATGCAGAAATTTTTCCAGGAATAAATCTCACTACAATGCGGTGATTTAATGCTTGCAGACGTCGCCATCTCCACAGGCTTCTCAGACATGTAGTCAGAAAGAATGAGTCTTAAGCTCCACCATGTGGCCATTACAGCATTTTCAGATCTTGAAAGTGAAAAGTGAAAGTGACTATTCTTGTCCTTGCGAGGTCACAGCACAGCACACAGTGAACCACAACGAAATTGGAGCTCTGTATTTAACCCATGCAAACACCGTGCAGCAGTGGGCAGCTATGAAAGCGCCCGGGAAGCAGTGACAGGGACAGTACCTTGCTCAAGGGTACCTCAAGGCAACCTACTGGTAAGGGGTTTGAACCCACAATCTTCTGATCCTAGCTCCCTAACCACTAGGCCACTGCTGCCCCATCTTGTTTCTCATCTTGGCTCTTGATCAGCAGCGAATAGGATCAGCAGAAGAGAGCACACATTCTTTACTTAAGCGGAAGTAGAGATAGTGACGTAAAAAAAAAAGACTGGTAAAAGTACTGATTGAACTTCTTTATTCAAGTAAAAAGTACAGGCTCTGAAATGTACTCAGAGTGTACAAGTTAGAACATTTCTAGAGGCAAAGGTGCAAAGTGACCTGCACCTCATTCCATATTAGCATCATTCAAATGCTAAATTAATTTAATTACAATAAATATTATTATAAACAGCAAGAATTTTAATCCATTTCTGTATCATTCATGGGTTTACATTAACTGCTTGCTTCAGGTCCTTCTACAACATTGTTAACGTTGCTAAGGTCAGGACTTTGATTGAACCCTTCCTAAACATTACTTCTCCTCTACTGGTGATCGTATATGAACAGATGTCCTAACATTTTCCTTTAGAATTGCTATTATTACTCAGGATTCATTTTTCCATCATTGATTTCAAGCCAACATGGTGCAGCAAAACAGGCTAAAACCATGAGATGATCACTAGGCTTCACAAATGGGATGCAGGGTTTTCCTTTCTCCAAGTCTAAGCTTTCCCTTTTAAACTAAAACTTCTATTTTGGTCTTATCCCTCCAGAAAAAACCTTTCCGGGAGCCTTTTGTGTTGTCTATGTGACCTTTAGTGAACTGTGAACAGGCAGTAATGTTCTTCTTGGAGACCAGTAGCTTTCTCCTTGCAACCCTGCACTGTTGATGAAGGGTTTGACGGTAGACTCATGAACATTCACATTTGCCATTGTGAGAGAGCTCTTTAGTTCCTTAGGAGTTGCCCTGACTTCCATTGCAGACTTTCACACCTTGTAGTATTCTTTGCTGACTGACGCTCCCAAGAGTCACCATTGGTCTTCAGTTTCTTCCGTTTGCACAAGAGCTGTCTGACTTTGGATTGATGGAATCCTTACCCTTTAGAGATGATTTTGTAACCTTTTTCAGCCTGAAGATTATTAACAAGTGTTTTTCTGAGATCCTCAGAAACATCTCTTAAGCCATTATACACGTTTATACACAGACTGAAAGATCTCTGCTCCTAAAGTGAAATAAAGTTCCCGCTCACATCCGATCTGATCTGTAACTGAACAAAAACAGCCGACTGAAATTTACAAAAGCTGTAAATTACAAATGTAGCATTTCATCATTTTTCTTAATTCATTTTATTAATAATTCATAAGTGTCATTTCTCTGTCTCATTTGTTTAATTAGCTTCTCGATACATTAAGAAATAAAGAAGATCAGATGGCCCTTGACCTTAGCATTTAAGATTTTTATACAAAGCTTATTTCTTTGGAGAAAACAATATATATATGTGAATGTATGTAAATCTGAACAATCAAGAATTAAGTGACCGATAAATGTGACCAGTGGTTTGTTTTTTGATGAGTGTGTTTCTTTCCTTTACATTTTTAAATAGATTTTATTTGAAATATTTCCAAGTTTTTCTTCAAATAACCTTTTCATATTATCATTAATGAAGTTGGTGTTTCCAAAATGAATCCTGAACACTCTGTGGTCTGTTTTTAATATTTTCCTGCTTCATATAACCCAAGTGGATACATTAAGGGAAAGAAAACCAAGTTTGGGAAACACTGCTTTGATAAACTAACTGAGAAAACTTATATATTCCAAAAACCTTTTCATATCTTAAGTGTACACATATTTGGCCACTCTGTTTATTTTCTGCCACCTTTCCAGCCACAGTATATCTGACCTACAGCCCTCCTATCTCCAAGACCCTGCCAGTGGTCCTTCACTGGAATTAGGACGAGGGAGTGTTGAAGTCACGTACACCACCAGTGTCCACATTGCCGCCTATTAATATCTCTAATAGAGATCAACCAAGGTCAGTTGAGAAAGTCTGGGAAATGGATCGTAAGGTCATGTGTTTAATTAGTTGGTAGTCTCGCCAGTCAGACTTCTGGCTTAGATTTCGTCACTCAGCACTGCCAAGAACCACCTACTTTATTGGAAAGGGCAAATATCTAGGGCCAGATGATTGTCAAAAAAAAATAAGATTCACATGAAACAAAGCATCTGGTGTAACCAAACAAAAACAAAAAATCTCATCAATTAGCTACTAAATACCTCAAGCAAAAATCTTGAATAACCTTTGGAAGAAGCTCCAAAAGACTCATGGTCACAGTGTGTAGAAATATAGCGTGCTTCAGTTCCCTGTCAGGTAGCAAGAGAGCATTTTTATGCATTTCAGAGCTTGCAAGATGGTGCTACCATGACTGAGACCAGTTTGTCTACTTTGAACTGTTATTTTACTCAGATTCTGCAGTGTTGCTGACAGAGGCCAGTGCCAATAGCAAGTACCTTTCCCATGAACAGCAGAACCTGGTCTGCAAGGTTTCCAAGCAGAACATTGCCCAGAGCATCAAACTGCCTCAGCTGGCTTGTCACTTTCCTAAAATGCACACAACACTGTCCGCATGATGTAAAATAAAACATGATTAATCAGACCGGGCCAACATGTCTGACCCAATGTTCCAGTTCTGATTATCACCTGTAAAGTGGTAAGCATATTTGTTGTTGGACAGGGGTCAGCGTTTGTGCAACAGTTGCTCTTCTGTGCGATCAGACCAGACAATCTAACTCCCCAAGAACACCAGTAACCAGTTCACT
Source organism: Hepsetus odoe (assembly GCA_017165825.1). NCBI lineage: Eukaryota > Metazoa > Chordata > Actinopteri > Characiformes > Hepsetidae > Hepsetus > Hepsetus odoe. Next base: position 14,007,085 of record CM029386.1, read on the forward strand.
GCCGACCTTTTGAGCTTTTATTATATAAATGTATATTTTTAGTAATTGTCAGTAACATTTACTAATGATCAAACGGACAAACAACTAATAAGACAATTAATCACTTGAAAATAAAAGAACCAAAATGTAAAAAAAACTTTTTTTGAGTGGTAGATATATTTAGTATTTTGATAATTGACACAGAAGTAAAAAGCAACTCATGAACACATTATAACGTACAACCTGCCACTGTCCTTACTTTCTGCAAAGCCCCGTCTCAGGCTGCCATAATCACAAATATATGTGGAAGCTGATCATGAAGAAATAATGGAACAAATGTAAAGTTATACAGCATGAACTTGAAGTGAATTGACTTGCTCTAAGACCTGGTCAAGGAGCTTATCAACATCCTCACTGTTGAAGTCCAACTGCTCCAGTTTGAGAGCAGGTATGAAAGAAGCCAGCAAGCGACCCAGGTTGAGCCTCAGCTTCCTCATCTTGCACCTTTCTTCTGTTTCAGCTTTGTCTTTTTTCTGCTTTTCTTCCTTCTCTCTGTTCAGCTTCTCCAGTTCACGCTTCAGTCGGTCACACAGGATTGTAAGGCTACCTTTGTCTTCCATGAGCTTCTCAAGCTAACAATGATTCACATTATTACATAATATTAACAAATCTCAAAGTTAAAAATGAGTTGTTTAATTAAAAGGTATTTTCACAAGCAGGTTCCTCCAATTGCCTTAAACAAACATTTTTGTAACACTAACTCTTAACCTTGACTAAGAAACCATCTGATGCATACTCATCATCTCATTGGAAAGGTGGAGAAATGTGTCAAGATAATACTACTAGTTGTATATGAAGGTAATTGTTCATTTTCATAAAATAATGATTACATATATATTGCGGGCTGCACTTAATGTTTACTACAAACATTACTTTTGACACTGTATAAACATGATATCACTTGTATTTCTGAATTAGTCAGCCTTTTAGAGCAGCCTATTCGTGGGAAGCTTAGGAGCGCTTAAGCACATCATTTGATAAAAAGAGGAAAGACGGAAGAAAATGCATTATACTCGTACCTTGTTCAGCAGCTGACTCTTTTCTTCCTCCAGGGTAGCACAATGCTCCCGGAGCACCTCAAGGTCCTGCTTACATGCATCCCTTTCCTCTGCAGTCTCCCTCATCATCTCCAGTAGCTCATCCTGTTGGTTCTGCAGACTCCACAGCTCCTTTTCAGCGTCACACTCCTCATATTCTGTTACCTGTTCAGAGTCTGATTCTGTGGTATTTCCTGGAGTTAAATGGTTACCTGTCTCTGACATGGTTGACGTCTCTATGTCATAGAGCCATTCTTCTTCATCCTCCTCAACAGGTTCCTGAAAGGGCTCAAATTTCTCTGTGATTTGTTCCACCACATGGCTGATTTGTTTGTCTGAATTAAGGTTTTGCACCCCATCAAACTTATTCTCCTCTGTTTTTGTTACAGGGTTGAAACAAAGCCATTGACTACAGATGTCGTCCCATTGTGGTGGAGCTTGAGTAGGTAAAGGGCTACAAGGCCTGATGCCTTCTGTGGTGGATGTCTCTTCAGTTGAAAAGCGTATTCGTTTTATCCTAGAACAGATGGAGGAATGAAAGATAAAGCCATTACAGATGCTCCACAAGTCATTTTTAGGAAATAAATGAGATGTTATGCAACATGACATCAATATGTATGAGTCCTGTTAAAGACAGAATCACCTTTTAAGTTCATCAGAGCGGCTAGTGAGATTAATCAGTGGGAGTGGTGATCGCTGGGCTGGAGACAAAGTTGGTTCTAAAGAAAAAGAAAAAAAAATCCTAAATGCTTCAAAGAATTATTTCCAATCGCTTCACCCAAGATCTAAATTCCTACTACAAAACTATTCGAACACTCTACTGGCCCACAGGAAGAAAAACATTGCTAACAGCATAACTTGAAATGATACGGACAGGAAAAGCTAATTAAACTGCTCATTTTTATTTTCCCCACTCTCCCCTGCACATTTTCGCTGAACATTCTGATAAGACTGGTCAGACTGCATGCAACTCTCCACAGTGTAAATGCTGCAAACAGTGTCCAGTACAACACAAACTTAAGCAAGCATTAGCAGTAAGTGAAATAGTAATGAAGCTGTTCTCACTATTAGTGGACTGACCTGAGGGATTTGGTTGCCAAGATATCATATTCTTTGACTGCTTATTTGGCAGAGGAAATACCAGGCATGTTGTCTTTAATACCTGTGGGTAAGCATGATAGAAATGGGATAAGTGTGTATTTTTATTTTATATTATGCATGTAATTAAATAATGAAAAGTGCCTTCTTAATCATTACATTATCAAAGCATTGACATAAATCCCATACCGCATTCTCTTCCTGTAGATTCCTATTGTTCCTTTTCCTGTAAGAATCAGTGAACACTGAATAACAGTATCATACTGCTTTCGAAAACATACTGTAACTATGTATGCATCTTACTGCCGTTTGAAGGGTTTGGGGTATGCCTTCTGCTCTCCTTCTTGATCATTTAGTTCCTCTTCCACCATGCAGCTCCTGATTAGGAATGAGAGGAAAGAAAGGTTAAGAAAGGTTAAAATCTCAACAAAAATGTAGCACTTAAAAATGACTCTATTAACTAAACTTTCAGGCCTTCTGCTGCCTTATTGCAGCTGCAACATCTTTAATGGTAAGTGCAACAAGCCAAGTTCATTCTGTATTGTGAGTAACATATACAGTACTGTGCAAATGTTTTAGGCAGGTGTGAAAAATTGCTGTAAACAAAGAATGCTTTCAGAAATATAAATAATGATTGTTTATTTTGATCAATTTACAAAATGCAAAGTGAGCAAAAGAAAAATCTAAATCAAATCAATATTTGGTGTTACTACATTTTGCCTTCAAACCAGCATCAGTTCTTCTGGCCCCACAGAGCCCTGATCTCAACATCATCCAGTGTGTCTGGATCACATGAAGAAACAGAAGGATGTGAGGAAGCCTACATCCACAGAAGATCTGTGGTTAGTTCTCCAAGATGTTTGGAACAACCGACCAGCTGAGTTCCTTCAAAAACTGTGTGCAAGTGTACCTAGAAGAACTGATGCTGTTTTGAAGGCAAAGGGTGGCCACACCAAATATTGATTTAATTTAGATTTCTCTTTGGTTCATTCACTGCATTTTGTTGATTGATGAAAATAAAAGATTAACACTTCCAGTTTTGAAAGAATTCTTTGTTTACAGCATTTTTTCACACTTGCCTAAAACTTTTGCACAGTACTGTTTGTGTTTATAACAATACTGCTGCAAAACCTGTTGTAAATGTACAGTTAATTTTAAACAAGATGGTGTAATTCTGTTCACAGTGTTTTATATTATTAAGCAATGAATTCTGGAGAATATTAGTTTTAAACCGACTTGACAAATTGCTTTAAAATGGACAAAAGTTTCAGGTCAGCATCTTTACGACAGAGCAGTTTTATCTCCAGTGCACTCTAAGATCTCCCTCAGGCTGCGGATTGGATTTAATGGGGCAGTGTGAAGACACAAAGAGCTGCGATAAAGTTTACTAGTTCAGAAGAATGCGAAGCACAAACAAGCAGCAATAGCCAGCCTTAACATCAGAACATAAACCAACTCTGGACTTTTTGTTCTTCCTTGAGAATTCTGTCAAGACTTCTCTGTGAAGGTGTAAACATGGCAGTAATCCAACCAACTGCCGTTCCCCTTTCCAGCTCCAAGGTTAGAAATGATGAATCTATAAAACTTTTATAGAACAAGTTGCAGTACTAGACTTGCCTTAAAGATCTGATACACATATACTCATCCAAAACATTAGTTTCCCCTTGCACACCCCCATGCACTACCTCTCCTTCCACATGCATGATGTCAATGAGTAAAAATGGTTTACTGGTGTCACCTGAATTGGGGGTCATGGTTCATATTGCAGAACCACTTCTCAGGCAGACGGCTGCAGTCAAAGCCATCTGGAAGCCTTCTCCACTTCAAGCAACTGTCACACTGGACCCAGACCTGATCCGGAACTTTCCTTTACACACACACACACACACACACATGATCAGGGTACAAGAATGGAGATTGCAAGCTGCTCTCTTGACAAACAAACAGTAGTGTTCTGTTATAATCTTGTAGCTGTAAGACCTCACTCTGAAACAAATTCTGGTGCAAAATCTGCAGTGTATTATTTAATATTTAATAATTCTGCCTTCCACCTAGCAAATAACAGCATATTGCAGTAAGAAGTCGTATAATAAAAGGTTTATTAAATGATATCAATAATTTGCCAGGCAAATGAGCATGTCTCTTTCTCAGCATGCTGATCAGAGAGTGCTGCTGCATGCAAGGTGTTGTCTCCTGTAATACGCTGCCCCAGACCAATATGTCTATGGCTAATTTTGGTAGAAGCTGTTCCCCCTTTACTTCTGCTAAATACTTCCCATTATCCTATGTGGTCGAGATGGCCTTTTGTTCACCCCTAAGGGTGTCTGGTCAAGAGGGGAAGGAGAGAACATCTTGTCACTTAGTCACAGAACATAAATTGCTAACATCCACATATATGATAAGGTTTTACACATGCGTCTCAGTATGCGTCTAGACAAGCTTCTAAGTATCTCGCTTCCTTCACTTAAAAATGCACAGGTTGCTCATATTTGTCTGAAAAACAGATACATTCTCTTGGTAGTGCACCTTCCACGTTAATATTTTTTTCTTCATATTTACCCATATACATATAACTATTTATAGTCTAGTTTTGCAGAAAGACAATAAAACATCCTTTCTCATGCTGATACCATCTTTCATCGCAGAAACAAACCGGGAAAAGTCAGAAGTGCTGATTTGAACCTGTCAGAACTTACTCTAGAATATAGTGCTGCATGATAACACTGGAATCATAACGGTATCAGCAGATAAACAATTTCCTTTAAATTAGTGACATAAAGCAGAAACATTGAACTAAAATATGTCCACACAGCTGTGCAACACTCACATTATATCCTCTATCGGAAAAGAGCTTTTTGGATCCTCTTTCTTGCGTTTATAGCGAATCTCATTCCAGTATTCTTGCAGTTTGATGCTGAGGTTATGCATGGTTTTCCTATACACAAACATCATTTTAATACATTCAAAACCTAAACCTGGAAACCTGCTTGCTGGTCTTTACAATGTTTAAAAACAATGTTTTTAATGGTGACCAAATTTAACATAATTAGTCCAAGACTAATTTCTTCATCTGGGTTTTAAAAAACACACTTAAGTGGTTTATGGTTGAACCTGTATTTGTCTGTGTCATCAAAGTCCTGTTTGTTGTGCGTTGGTTGAAGGAAATTACATTCAATCACACCAATGACTCCAACACCCTTTCTCTCGGCCTGTTCCAGTAAGAGACATTGCCGGTGCACAGAACATCAATAAACTGATAAACATTGGTAAAAATGAAACATCGTTATTAAACATTACATTTTTACATACGAGAACAAGACTTTTTTACCTTACGCTGGCAGCTCACTCTCTCATAGGCTTTGATAAGTCTGTTTTTGTGGTACATCATGATGCCATAATGCTCCCTGCTTTTAGTGTTAAACCCAAAGGTTATCGGAATGCGCTTGTTCTGTGAAGATAGTCAAGAATCTCTACAGGGTGAGCAAAAACAACCTTAAAAGTCCATTTTGTTCATAGGTTGACTTTAAGGATACAAGGAATGAAGGTCTGTAGTTGTCATTGGCAATGTGAGCTAGACTCTTGGTGATTAGTTGGGTTTTCACTCTCTGTCCTCTAATGTTAATCTGCATACGTGGCTTCAAGTACAGAATGCTACAGTAGGCCTGTGGATGAAAGTTTAGGAAATATCACTATTTTTTACTTTTGTAAAACCTTATCATGTTATATTTTACAAAGCTGTCCCATCACTTGAATACTAATATTGTGTTCACTTACTCTAAGAGAATAGTCACTTTCTGACATTGTGATCTGACTCTGACTGGTCTGCTCACTGATGTTTGCTCGTATCTGTATGTCATATTTATCTTTGTCAAAGTCAAATTCTGTCTCACCACTTGTTGTCCTACAACAGAAAAAATTTAACTATAAATGCCTAGATACGGTGAATCACAAATAAATATTTCTGGGATTTGATTGTTCATTCAGCAACTAATTTTCTACCAGGCTACAAAAGGTATATACACCACAGCCATCTCACATGCGCAGGTTCCAGATAATGATGCGTGTCCCGGTGGGTCCTACAGCGCTGATGGCTCGCAACTCGGAGAACAGCTCCTTCTCTGTGCTGAACAGGGAATAGTTGAGAATGGCATCTAAGCTGCCTCTACTTTGACCTTCTACTCTGAGAAAGTCAAAAGTCAAGGAAAACAGGAATGAATTACTGCAGACACAGTTTAGAGCTAAGTGTGTCATGGTTTAGCTATGCAGTTGGACATTATTAATAGGTATAGGCTTCTATTAATTTTTAGATTTATTAGCCTTGTGAGTACAGTGCAAAACAACACACTGTTACTTTAAATAGGACTTTTTTAAATAAAAAAGAAAATTAAACTAGCTGTTAAATCTGTTTTTTTTCTCATATGACTCTCTCAGCTCTCTACTGCTGTGCTGTGTTCTCCACCTTATATGTAGCCAAACGGTGCACCTTTTTGACAGGACTGGAAAGCTCTGAACTAAATCATCTTTCAGAACCCATTAGTGCAGGCGCAGCCTCTCTTTAACTCAGCAAAAGGAAATAAACTAACTCTTATGAAAACAGGTAATGTAATAGCACTTCTAATGTGTTGCCTATATTTCCCAGTCAATTATCTTATAATCCCTATTAAAGTGACAGGAAAGGATACAAGTTTGGCCCATCCCGTCTGAAGGTGAGAATAGGTACCATGACCTGTTGGGCTTTTATGGCTTGCAGGTAAGTTTGGGACAGCAACCCAATACTCATGCTGTTTCGGGTCTTAGTGAAGACGATGGCGTCCTTTCCCAGACGCATGGAACCTGATTTAAAGCCATTGCCATAGACACCAACTGGGACGTGGCCTCTCACAGTTTTCTTATCACTGTAGCCAAAGCTGAAAGAACATGTGATCTTGTTTAATTTCATGTAGACCTAATAAAGGCCGATCTTTCATTATGACATTGCTGCAGTTAATACAACATTACAGCTTTTCAGAGTCATTAAAACACATTAAAACTTCTCTCCAGACCTGCAGAAAATAAATTGCACTGTATGATTTTACAGTAAGCAACGTCACTTGTTTGTTCTGCAACAGCATTATAAACCTTATTCCATAAAAAACAGCTTTCAATTATTGTATTGTTGTATTTCACACAGTATTTTAGAGTCTCCTGTTGTGAAAATAAAACTTTCTTTCTCACTACAATTCCCAGCATGCATTAGAAAAATACAACCACCGCCTCCCCACTGCAAGCTTTTCTAACATCCTCAAGTCTTTCAAGATACATCATCATAGGGGGTTTTCCAAATCTTTAAGACGGGACAATCTCCGTACTGCGCCACTGCTGCAGGAGGCAAAGATGCACTTTTAAAACAAGAATGGTTCGATTTTTCATTTTGGGCAGAGTGTTCACATAAGAAGGAAATGGGAAGTGTTGTCGCTGACCTTCTACTGTGGTGTAATGATTAAAACGTGATCATAAATCTAAAAGCGAGTGTTTTTAACACTTGGCACTACCTAAGCATTTTATGCAGTCTGGCTCTGTTCATGCCGGCTCCATTATCCATGAATGAGAGGCAGTCCAGCCCTTTGATGCGTGTCCAGTCTATCCAGAACTGTTTGGCACGGACATCAGGGTCATAAGCATTGTCTGCAAATTGTGTAAATCACAGCAGACAAAGCAATTAACAAGAAACACACCCTTTGGAAATGCATACATTTGTACTGGACTAGCAGAAGTTGCAAAATGAAAGCATACCCTGTAGAAAATATCATATAATGCATGATTTCAGTGCAATATTTGAATCCAGGAGCTGAATAAAGAGGAATCCACTCACCGATCAGCTCTGCGATGGCTCCAAAGGGCCAGGTATGGCTGGTGGAGTTCGTGTGAAGGAATCTGGGACTGAGCTGTGTTAAAGTGCAGCAAGGAAAAGGGAAATGGAGAAGATGACGAACGTTATTAGCCGTTGATGACATTTTATTTCATATCGGACTGGATATTTCAGAATACACAACCAGAAATGAAGGTTTAGCGAACAGTTTCAGGAAGATGAAGGCAGATAACTCAATGAAACAATGCTTGGTGTTCTTTTTAATTAAAAAAAGTAAAAAAAAAGTCTTCAGACAACTAAACGGTTGTGTTGTTTGTGTTGTTTAGTAAATTAGCAGTCCGAGTTTCTGTTAGCAGAGTGTTAAACGCTACGGTTTGATGTGACAGCATGCTTTATAAAGATGTACTCACTGTGCTCAGAGGAATGGCGTTTACTCGAGCTGCCATCTTGACAGGTTTTCTGTGGAGAATTAGCCCATGCTAAGCCCTGAGGGTCGCTGAGCTGCTTCTAACGGCGCCGCGTTCCGAGCTCGCGCTCCTGACGTGCACGCGCGCACTCCGTCCGCGAGATTCAGCGCGCGCTCTTATCAGTGAAAACAAGCGGGGGCAGGGGCAGTCAGTTCGCTCAACAACCTGTCAAACTACAAACTGAAAATCGCTTTTTACATAAATAAATAGATAAATAACATTTATATTTTAACATGATTATATATATATATATAATCAAACTAGAAATAAGAAATAATAATAATAACAATACATAAATAATAAGTAAAAATAAAGTATTGATAATAATATTATAATTATTATACTTTGTTGATATTATTAATAATAAGCAATGTAATAATAATAAAGAAATAATACATAAGAAGAAAAATACATTTTATAATAATAATAATAATATAATGCGTTCCTACAACTTAATTAAAATTCTTTCAAAATAAACTAGTATTGTTTTTGTTGTTATTGATTTGTTATTTTTTTTTTTTTTTTTTAGAGCTATTTTAATACTTTAAACTTTCATACAGCAAAAAGTGAATTACATTTTGCAACAATAAAATGCATCTTCACATAAAATCAGGATCAGTAGTTCAGATAATGAATGCATGGGTGAATGAATTTCCAAAACATAAAAAAAGCTATTTTTTAAAGGCTGCATGTTCAGAGACTAAACAATGCAAGTTATTTTCTGTTCAGTCTTGAGCTCGGAGGTGAAAAACATTGCAAATATAACTTTATTGTTGTAAATGAAGAGTCAGTGTTATGCACGTTAATCATTAATGAGCAAAAGTGCTGGGAAGACTAAACTTGATTACCCCATGGAAACTGTCTGATTTTACAACATCCCTTAGGAGTTTAATAGAATTAGTCCAGTATTCACCCTCTAATGATGAGACACAAATAGACATACAGACACACACACACACACACACATGCAGTGAAAATGGATGCATTTTGTCAACTGTAATCCTGTAACGTCCCTAGGGCTTTAGTGGCCTCAGATATATACGTAGACAATGTCTGTCCATGTTAGTGGACGTGGTTGTATTTTAGCCTTGGTTATGTGACTGACCTCTCAAGTAATTCCCGGGTGATTTCTGGGTTATTTCTAAGTGGTTACTATGGTATTTCATGTAGTTGCTATAGTAAAAATCCCTTTACTTTTGTCCTTGTCTCACAGTGCCTTACACTACTGAGTTCACAGTTTGTTGGCCTAAACCTGACCCCAGAAGATAGCCAGTAGCTGCACCTGTAAACAGTTACCTCATTAGTTAAAAAAATAAAGGGAGGCAGTCTTGAACCAATGCAGCTTTGAACTACTGGTAAGCAACATTCCATAATAGGTTCCATCTTTAGTTTTAGATGACATCAGTATTGGGGTATCAGCTTTAAGATTTTTGTCCATTGGTGGAGAGATGGTAAAGGTGGGGAAACATAGGAGTGGATCATGGTAGCAGTGGGAAGTATTGGTGGAAAACCATCAATAGGCTGGAATAATGTAAATGTCAAAGGAGGAGTAAAAAAAAAAAAAAAAGATCTTGTCTTTGTTATCTTCATAAATTATGAGCTTTCAGTGTTAATGTTTTTTTTTTTTTCAAACTCAACTTTGCTTTATTATTTATCCCTTGTTGAGCTACATATAAATTAACTGTGGAAGCACTGGTCCAAGGTCTGGAGATACAGACTAGATCGCACTCTCAGGAATTGTTTGCCACTTAGCAAATTCCACTTAAATGAATAAGCATAGATTCAGTTCCTATAATAGGGAGGATGTTATGTTGTCCGAACACCCCACTACCGTAGTTTTGCTCAGCCCAGCTCTTCAGCATTCAGAGAACAAGAATAAACATCACTGATTTTTTGTTTTATCCAGTTGCATTTAACTTCAGATTTTATTTTAATTAAAAATAAATATATATATATATCTTGGTTACCTCCTGGATGATTACTGGCATGGTCACAAAAGAAACTATTTATTTTTTGCCTTAAGTTTATTTAACGCTACATTGTTTATCTTTTGGAACGTGCTAACTAAAACCCAGCCGGTCAAGGTCAGAATCCATTATCTGTAGGGAGTAGACGGATGAAATCCTGAAGCTTGGGAAAGGAATCTTCCCCATGTTTTTCCTCCCTGACCTTGATGTCACTACATATATTGCCTGAAAGACAGGAAGGGAGTAGTGATAGAAAAATACTCTCCTCCTTTCTTAAGTTATGCTCATGAAAGGGTCTTTGTACATTTTTTGGGAGGCTTTTTAACAAAAAGACACCACTTTTGATCAATTATGATGAACCAGGCTGTGTCAGTGTCACGATTGATTGGCTGACCCCTTTATAAATGAAACAAGGCCGACTGATTTAAAAAAATAGCACCCTCTGACTGAAGCACCTCTCAGATGTGTGACTTCTGGACATCTTCTGGACAACTGGGTTCTAAGCCTGATAGAAACATCTTTAGATTTAATCATGGTCACCTTACACCCCAACACCTTCTGCAGATTGTTGAAGTGAACAACACTTCAACACGTGGGTTAAACTGAACGAAGGCCACAATTGATTAAGATAATAATGTTTATACTGATATTGCTGTACATCACTGTTTTATTCATTTTTCCTCATATGTTGTAATAATATGTTGTTCAGACTGAGGGGTTATTATGGGAGGGTCATTACCACTCCTCCGAAATACATAGATTTAATTGGAAATCCAGCTGATTTTTCTCATTTTTATTTTGTTCATTATAGCACTGTATGTAAAGATTACCTGAGATTTACTAGCTTCGATTGGGCCTTTTCTGGGCAGGCAGCAGAAAATGTATCATGTGAAAAAAAGAAAAAAACACCCAAAAACGTTTGTGCACTTTAACGATATATTTTTAATGTATAGTCTCGAGCCATGAATGCAGATGGATGTTAAAATGTCAAAAGGCACAGATTCATCATTAATTCCAAAACCAAAACCACCCTTATGAAGAACCTGTGGACTGAACATCAGTTAGTTTGAACTCTTTGTATGTGACACACACACTCATGCAACACAACAGTGAGGGGGTCAGCGTCGCTAACAAATGAACCCTCCCTCACCAAGGCTGGACCTCTTTCTCTGATACAAACTGCCCATGGGGCTCCTTGGCTCCAGGTGGTAGCAGGGCGAGATATACTGGGGTGATGGCACCCTCATCTGGCGATTTGGTAGCATTAGGACCTGCCATGTCTGTCCTGACCCATCCTGGACAGCAGGCATTGCACAGGATTCTATCTCCAGGTCTCTCTGCCATTAGCTTTCTGGCAAGGATCCTGGTCAGAGTTGTCAGGCCAGTCTTGGAAACACCGTAAGCTGTATCGGGCCAGCCTCTTTGGGTGTGGACGCCTTCCTGAGCGTCTTTTACAAAGCGCTCCATCAGCCCCACCAGCTCCTCCTCTGTGATGTCATTGCTGCGGAAACGGGCCTGGAGCTCTGGACTGCAGCGTCCCAGGGCAATGGAGCCCATCACACTGGAAACATTCACCAACCTGCCTGTGAGGATGGGGAGGGGTCTTTAATTATAACAATAACAATAATAATAATAATAATAATAATAATAAATCTTCATCATCATCACAATCATCTTTATTGCAGTTATTATCTTCATGGTCATAATAATAATTATTGTTGTTATTATTTCAAGCATCTCTAAACATATACCAATTTCATCTGATTATTGATTCGTTTATAAAAATTGATTTGTTGCCCCATAAAAACTCAAAAATCTGCAAAGCTGCTTTTTACATAACCATCCGCAGGAGCTTGAGAGGTCTTGTTGCAGCCTTGCCAGAGAAATAACAGAATAAATGATCTCAAATAAGAGGCACCTAGACCGTATCTGTTAAAGGTGGTGGTCATGACGTACCCCCTGGTTTGATGATGGGGAGGAACTCAGTGCACATGTCTCTGGTGGCAAAGAAATTGGTCCTCAGCGTCACCTCAGCTTGGGTGCCGAAAGGCGTTTTATCTGCCACTGTAATAAGACAAAAAAACAAGCTGGTGAACACTCAAAATTAACAAACAATCTCAGCTTCTATTTAAGTAGAACTTTTCTTGTCCTTTACTCTGGGTCTTGTAATTCATTAAACATTAAATAAGTCATTTATTACAAGTTTAAGTAGAGATACTAAAAGACTGTGACCAATGTCACCGATGCACACCATGTTTTTAGAACCATAATATCTCACCAGAACTATGATACCTCATCATAGCGGCTGCATTTGGAACTTAACTCAGCTGTCGCAAACCCTTGATGCCCATACTGTCTAAATGGCCATTGCATTAAAGATAATATTGTGATCAATGTATTACCAAAAAAACCCATTTCTGACACTTTCATACAGACCTGAGAACCCTGGTTAGGATAAGTGCTTCTGGTATGGACGGATGGGTGGATGGAAAACTAGCATCTTCACCCCTCTGCCCTCTGGCAGGAGCTACAGAGCATGTCTGCATAACCAGGCTGAAGGTCAGCGGTTATCCTAAAACAATCAGCCCAATGAACGCATGGCAATCACAGTCCTGTTCACAAACAGAAATATCACTGATCTGAACTGTTCCTGACACTAAACACAGTCATACACTCACTCATGATTCACGCTGTCACTGTGACACAGTGACTATATTTTTATTCTACCATCCTTCAAGTGCAATAATACATCATCATATTTACCCTTGTTTTTTCAACTTCTCCCCTTATGCAATACTTCTCACCACTGTAAATCCTGTTCAAGTCAAGTAGTCAAGTAGGTTTTTATTGTCATTTCAACCACATTCACAGTACACAGTGAAACGAAATAACGTTCCTCCGGGACCCTGGTGCGACACATAAGACACGACATAAAACACAAGACAAGGCAAACAAACAAGTGCAGACAACAACAGTCAGAAGAATAGGCGGTACATTCAGTACATTCCTCCTTCGGATAGCCACAGTGTTACAGAACAGAGCAGCACATGTTGTCGGCAGTGTGATGGAGCAGCAATGTTGTGATTAAAGTGCTGGTGCAAAAAATAAATACTAAGTAATAAGTATAGCAGTGGTATGGTGATTATCAGTTTAAAAGTCTGATGGCCAGGGGGAAGAAGCTATTTCCCATCCTGGAAGTGGAGGCCTGTATGCTGCGGAACCTTTTTCCGGATTGCAGGAGGGAGAAGAGAGTGTGGGATGGGTGGGAGGGATCATCCACAATGCTGGTTGCTTTGCGGATGCAGCGAGTGGTGAAAATGTCCTGAACAGAGGGCAGAGAGACCCCGATGATCTTCTCAGCTGTTCTCACTACCCGTTGTAGGGACTTGCGGTCTGAGACGTTGCAGTTTCCGTACCAGGCAGTGATGCAGCTGCTCAGGATGCTCTCGATGGTTCCCCTGTAGAAGATGGTGAAGATGGGTGGTGGAAGATGGGCTTTCCTCAGTCTGCGTAGGAAGTAGAGGTGCTGCTGGGCTTTCTTTGTGATGGAGTTGGTGTTGAGGGTCTATGTGAGGTTGTCTGTTAAGTGAACACCAAGAAACTTGGTGCTCTGGACCATCTCCACAGGTGAGGTGTTGATATTCAGTGGAGAGTGGTTCCAATGTGGTCTCCTGAAGTCAACATCCATCTCTTTAGTCTTGTCGACTTTCAGAAACAGGTTGTTGGTTCTGCACCAGCCCATCAGCTGTTGCATCTCCTCTCTGTATGCCGCCTCGTCACCACCGCTGATCAGACACACCACAGTTGTATCATCAGCGAATTTGATGATGTGGTTCGAGCTGTGCTTGGCTGCACAGTCGTGGGTCATCAGTGTGAACAGCAGTGGGCTGAGCACACAGCCCTGAGGGGCCCCTGTTCTCAGTGTGATGGTTTTGGAGGTGCTGCTACTGATCCTGACTGACTGGGGTCTCCCAGTATGGAAGTCCAGGATCCAATTACAGAGGGAGGTGTTCAGGCCCAACAGCCTCAGCTTCTCACTCAGGTGCTGAGGGATGATGATGTTGAATGCTGAACTGTAGTCGATGAACAGCATTCTAACATAACTGTCCTTCCTGTCCAGATGAGAAAGGGCCAGGTGGAGGGTGGTGGAGATCGCATCGTCCGTTGAGCGGTTGGGACGATACGCAAACCGCAGGGGGTCCAGTGAGGAAGGGATCTGAGTCTTAATGTGCCTCATGACCAGCCTCTCAAAGCACTTCATGATGACAGGTGTGAGTGCGACGGGACGATAGTCATTTAGGCAGTAAACAGATTATTTCTTTGGCACTGGGATGATGCTGGTGGTCTTGAAGCACCTAGGAACAACAGTGGTGCTCAGAGAGATGTTGAAGATGTTGATGAGAACATCTGCCAGCTGTTCTACACATCCTCTAAGCACAAGACCTTGTATGTTGTCTGGACCAGCAGCTTTCCATGAGTTGACTCTCAGTAGAGATCTTCTCACAGACAGAGAACCTGGTTGTCTGGAGGAGGGATGGTCTTCCTCATTGCCGTGTTGTTTGCCACATCAAACTATGCGTAGAAGCAGTTCAGCACATCTGGGAGGGAGGAGTCACCGTCACAGGCAGGTGGAGATGTCCTGTAGTTGGTGAGGGCCTGAATGCCCTGCCAAATGCACTGTGTGTCACTAGTGTTCTTGAAGTGGCCATGGATTCTCTGTGCGTGAACTCGCTTGGCTGCTCTGATGGCCCGAGACAGGTTCGCCCTCGCTGTTCTTAGGACGGCCTCGTCCCCTGACTTGAAAGCCTTGTCCCGGGTTCTCAGGAGTCTGCGCACTTCCGCGGTCATCCATGGCTTCTGACTGGGTCGTGTGATGATGGACTTGGAGACAGTAACATCCTCAATGCACTTGCTGATGTAGCCAGTCACTGAAGCTGTGTACTCCTCCAGGTTGATGGAGTCACTGTAGGTTGCAGCCTCCCTGAACATGTCCCAGTCGGTGCGTCCAGCAGTCCTGAAGAGCAGAGATGGCTCCTGTGGGCCAGGTCTTCACCTGCTTCAGGGTGGGCCTCACACGCCTGACGATGGGTCTGTACGCTGGGATCAGCAGCACAGAGATGTGGTCTGAGTGTCCGAGGTGGGGGCGAGGCTCCGTTCTGTACGCGCCGGCCAGGTTTGTGTAAAATCCACATAATTACTTACAGACTTTCTAAGAAAGCTTGTTGTTATAAAGAGATTTGAAGTCATAATTATGAGAAAGTTTCTTGTTATTATGAGACTTTAAGTTACTATGATAAGTACGGTCATAAAAATGAGGGTTTCAATCCATTTCTATAAAGGATTATGTAAGAAATGTAAGATTATGAGACACTAAGTGGTAATAATGACTTTGATGTTGTCAAAACACGCAAAAGTCAAGCCTGTCCGATAAGGAGAAGAGCTGGGGGACATGTCTAATAGACAATCCTGAATGTTTGGTCTTAACTGAAGTTAGGAATCGGTGTGGATGAACCTGGTCACCTTTGAAGGCGATCCCAGCGTTGTTGACGAGCACGTCCACCCCTCCGTAGCGCTCGCTGAAGAAGAGCCGCGATGCGCGGACGCTGGACGGGTCCGTGATGTCCAGCAGGTGGAAGAGCGGCGACAGTCCCTCCGCCTGCAGCCCCTCCACTGCCGCCCGGCCCCGGTCCGTGTCCCGAGCTGTCAGGTACACATCCCCGTCAAACTGCCGACACAGGGAGCGCACCACGGCCAGCCCGATCCCCTTATTGGAGCCGGTCACGATCGCCACCCTGCGAGCCGACATGTCTGACAGCACAAACAGCGCGAGAGGTAAACAAACAGCTGCACACGCGCCTTTTCAGACAGCCACAAAGTTGCAACACACGCCCAGAAACCTGCTTCAACTCCAGACATTAAGAGATCGGCAGCAGTAATAACAGACTTAATGTAAACTCACCGCGGTGCTGCGTTTTCTAACGCGCATGCGCAGATCCGCGCTCACGCTGCCTTCAAGAGCGCCCCAGGTTTTGTGTACCAGACGGTTAACTAGTGCTCGTTAGAGTGCTCGGCTGTTTACTGAAAGTTTGGGACGGAGGCTTCTGTTTTGGTGCAGTGGTGGCTTAGTGGTTAGGGACTAGGTCTCAGGTTGTGGGTTCGAATCCCAGATCACTAGGTTGCC
This sequence comes from Hepsetus odoe, assembly GCA_017165825.1. Lineage (NCBI taxonomy): Eukaryota > Metazoa > Chordata > Actinopteri > Characiformes > Hepsetidae > Hepsetus > Hepsetus odoe. Next base: position 14,023,722 of record CM029386.1, read on the forward strand.
CTGATGTACCTTTGAGTAAGGTACAGTCCCCATCACTGCTCCCAGGGTGCTGGATATGGCTGCCCGCAGTGTGTGTGGGTTAAAAGCACAGGATGCATTTCGTCGTGCTTCACGAATATTCACTTTCTTTAATCAACCTTTCAAGCCACAGCTTTGGAAATCAATAAACTTCTACATTTCAAAAATGGATCCAAGTTGTGCACCACCTCCTAAATCCAGAGTTTACTGCTTGTAAACAGTGCTTCATGAGAACAAATAACAAAACCATGTTTCCCACTTTCTGACTTCACTTGAACGCTGCATCGTGCGTCGGCTGCGTTCAGGAGCTCCCTTCGTGCGATTCCTAGATCATGGGGATCGTCTGTTTCAGCGGAGAGTCGCAGAATTGCGTTTGAAGATCGGCGTGAGCGCGGCGCAACGCGCTGACGTCATAAGCTTGGCGCCGCACGTGGCTGTAGGAAGGAGAGTGCGGCCGGTTTGTTTTTCATCCGTTTATTGTGAAACCTGCTGTTTAACTCGTTCGAGTCCACGCCAACAACTTATTACATTAAACAATGCAGAAAATCTGACATTTACAAAACATTAGACAGCCTAGGGGTTAATTGACACGTATTTACGTCCTGAAACCGTGCGAGAGAGAAGAAAACACCTAAAAGCAAGATGAACTGCAGTGGAAGAAGAGCGAGAAAAAAGAGGAGGAAAAAACGTGACGGGGCTCAGAATGGTAACTTTGTTGTTTTTTTGACTAAAGGTCTTGTGTCAGGTGATCCTCTGGGAGTGTTAGTCCTAAAACATCAGGTTAACTTCCCTTTTGTGTCTCTTGTAGTCACCTTATCGCACGAAGCTCCTTTTGTGGATCTGAGAAAGTGGCTCAAAAGGAAAGGCTTCCCTTCTCAGTCCTTAATACCAGCCTGCTTCTCAGGTAGCTCTCTAAGGTCGCTCTGGGTTTTTGATGACCTTTCTGGTCTTAGTGGTAATGTGGTTTGTTTTCTGTCCAGATACAGGAAGAGGCCTAATGGCTACACAACACATTAAGGTAATGTCTGCCATCCTTCTGTCTCACATACAAATCTGAAATAGAAACTACATTATCAATGTTTTTCCTCATTTTAGGCCAACGATCTGTTGATGTCCCTACCCGAGAGGTGCTTGTTGACCACAAGTGTAGTTCTGAAGAGTTACATGGGAGATTATATAAAGAGGTATGCATAATGCTTGACAACTGTTTCCAGGGTAATACTAACATCCATCCAATATGAAAAGTGAAAGTGAATATTCTTGTCATTGTGAGCACACGGTGAACCATGACGAAATTACACCTCTGCATTTTCCCATACGCGCTGGCCCATGTGCAGCAGGAGGCAACTATTGAAAGCAACTAGGAAGCAGTGACGGGAACGGCACCTTGCTCAAGGGTACCTCAGAGCAACCTACTGGTCTGGGATTGGGACCCAGTTCCTAACCACTAGGCCACCGCTGCCCCCAAAATAAGGAACGCTTCACGATTTTGCATGGCCACGCTTATCTTCTCTGCTTGTCTCATTTGCGGCATTTAGCAGACGCTCTTATCCAGAACGACTTCCATGTCCTAATTACAGGGACAGTCCACCTGGAGCAACTCCGGGTTAAGGGTCTTGCTCAGGGACCCAGTGGTGGTAGTGCCAGAGGTGGGATTCGAACCTGGGACCTCTTGAGTCATAGGCAAGTTCCCTACCACTAGACCACCGCCCTAAAATCTCTAAAAAGCTGAAGGCCGTTTCTTCACCCTCGTGGATAAAAACTTTCACACAGTTGGCAGGATTCAAACCTGTGCAGGGACACCCCAATGGATGTGCCAGAGGTGGGATTTGAACCTGGGACCTCTTGAGCCATTGGTCCATAGGAAAATACCCTACCACTAGACCACCACCACCACCTCAGCCACTTATTCTTACCAGGGTCATTGGGGATGCCAACATTTATTGCATGAAAGGGGGAGAAACACACAAGACTGATCTCCAGTCCATCACAAACACACACTTATACACACCTTCAACCTCTGGGGGAGTTTAGTATCTCCAATCCACCTGACGTTCAAATCTCCCGACTGTGGGAGGAAACCCATGCAGAACCATAGAAAACATGCAAACACCATACAGAGAGGCCCTAAACTGCCCCACCTGATCTAATCCAGAATTAACTATTCCACCACTGTGACACCCTGACTACTACTAACAATTGAACTATTTTAAAGGACACGCAGCAGAATCAGGAAGTCTGCTGGAAGGAGAATGTGATTCAGATTCATATACATTTAGGTTTACGTTTTTTATTTTTTAACATTCGGTCGTTTTCCCTTTTTTGTCCAATGCTTATTTATTCCCGCCAAAGAAATGGCGAATGTGAATGTTAATTAGTGTAAGTTACTGATCCATTACATATTGGCTCTGCTCTCTTTACAGGTGGCAACCTCCAGTATCGCCTCTTGTGGCGCTCTGTTCCTTCCTTATTGCTGAGAGACACTACGGAGTGTCTTCAGAGTGGAGCCCCTACATTCAGGTCCTCCTGAAGTCTTACACCTGCCCAGTGAACTTCTCAGATGACGTCATGGACCTCCTGCCCGAGAGTGTCCGAAAAAAGGCACTGGCACAAAAAGAACAGTTTCTGGAGCTTTACGTCTCTTCACAGCCATTTTTCTTGTCCCTTCAGCCTCTTTTCACCCAGCATGTGGAAGCCTTGTACACTCAGGATGCATTTAGGTGGGCTTGGTGCAGCGTAAATACGCGCACTGTGTATATGGAGCACGGCCAGAACAAATTTCTCTCAAGGGAGAAGGACATCTTTGCATTGGCTCCATATCTTGACCTACTGAATCACTGTCCTAAAGTACAGGTAGGAGGCTTATTTTGTTTCACTTGAGAAGCAGCTCTTACTTTTTCAGAGCAAAGAAATTCCTAAAAATCTATCCAAACTAGATGCTCCATGAGTGGAATAACTCATCCCCTTGTTGTAATGCTGTTTGGGGAATAGGTGTTTAGGCTTTAGAAATCCCAAAATACATAAATTGGTACAGTCTAATATAATGCCTCAATCAAATTTTACTTGAAACATCAAAACAGACTGCCTGAATATGTTGTTTCTATATTCAGTTTATTAGGGCAATGTAAAATTACAGTTTTTGAGATGTTATGAGACGTTAAAAGCTTTTAGTTAAGGTGTTTAACGTATCCACATTCAATGCTTCACAGCAGTGAAAAAAGAAAAAAAAAAAAAAAGTTTGCTTTATAATGCTTAGATCTGCACTAGTTTTGAGCTAGTGCACTAGTCAAGATGACGCAATATATTAGGATATGATGCATTGATACATCCCTAGACTATAGGTGCACTTTGTCTGCAGTGACCATACACTGCTGCATGTTTCATTCATGAACAAAACAGAAGGTTGGTAAAAGGAAACCACTGGTCCCAGACCATTTCCAGCTGGGGTTCCAGTTTCAGAATGGTAGTAACATGTACAGTATAATGTGGTAGAGATAAATCATTGTGTTTTATGCTGATTTTGGCTGCTCTGGTTTTTTACATGCAGCGTTGTCACTGATGCTTTAAGAATACCAACCAAAAACAAACAGCCAAGAATCATCCTTATCTAAAAATCTCTGATTTCTCTTATAGGTTGAAGCAGGGTTTAATAAGATGTCTCGTTGCTATGAGATCAGAAGCATCACAGGATGTAAAAAATTCCAGCAAGCTTTCATCTGCTACGGTCCCCATGACAACCAGCGACTCCTCCTGGAGTATGGTTTTGTTGCCCCAGGCAACCTACACAGGGTGGTCTATGTTGACCTAGGTGAGGCCAAACTAAACTATATCTAAGGGCAGCTGTAGCTTTGGATTTGAAAGAAGGTGGACAAGTATGTTGACTCATAACGAGAGCCTGGATGTTGCTTTCCTCCTTGAATCAGGTGCACTGACGTCATGTCTGAATGAAGGAGATAAACAACTACGGCACAAGCTCTTGTTCCTGAAGGACCATGATTTTTTAAGGTCAGTTTGTGAGACGAGTCTATGGGAGTTTGTGTTGTTTGTTTTCTTTCTATGGTAGTCAGCACCTGCTCGCTCTCTCTTTGTAGAAATCTAACATTTGGTATAGACGGGCCATCCTGGAGACTGATGACGGTGCTTAAACTTCTTTCACTGAAGCCACAACAATAGTAAGATGCTTTGTTCACTGACATCATACTGACAGTGTCATTCACAATCTATGCCATAATAGAATACCAACTGAAAATTTCCTTTTTCCTCATTTTCGCTGCTGAAAAATGAGTCCGTTCTTACTCATACATGCATCAGCTTGGGCATCTGAAACCCTGTCTACGTTCTCTACAGCGCCAGCTGGAAGAGTGTCCTCTTGGGGGCAGGAGTGAGCCAGGATAGAGAAGAGTGGTGCATTTACAAGGCTAAAATGCTATGCCAGCATCTCAGTGATGACAATGCCAAAGCACTGGAGCGGGTGAGCCTACACCTTTATGCATTCTTAAAGGAACAGTCCACCTAAACATTAATGAAGAAATGAGTATAAACAGTGATCAATTAACAACATTCATTTACATAAACATAACTGATGGTTTTTAGTATAAGTGTTTTTGTTTTTTTTTTAAAACAAACTTTATTAGTGTTTTTGAAAGGAAAAAAAATCCTTATAACCAACATTTTAATGTGCATTTTAATAAGCTGGCCTACAGTCTATCAGGCATTTCATGTTGGAGTACTCAACAAAAAATCTTTGCTGAGAACCAGATTTGTTCCTTATACAGTCCATCATAGCAAATAAGGTGTAGTGAATGAATAAATAAATCAAGTCAATCTTACTGAAAGCATGGAATGTTAGGATTTTTTATTATAAGCTATTCTTTTCTAGTTGGCTCAGCTCAAAGGCTGTGCGGTTGAGGCTCGTTTGGAACAGCTCTGCGTGGTTGAAGGCCTGAGACGTGAGGAGCAAGTGATCCTAGAACGCTCCAAAGAGGTTCTCCAAAGCTATCTGACACAATAATCACCATGGCAACAGGACAGCATTCAGAACACAGAACGCTAAAAGAGCCAGAGGATATTGTCACTACTTGTTCCTGCCAAGGCATCTAGGATTTAGCCAAGTGTGAGCAAAGGGAACTGTTTCTTGGGCTACACAATAGGCTTGTACCCAGCCTTCTAGTGCTGGAACCCTAGCAAGTGAGGCCGTGTCTAAGTGCTCTGCTGGATTTACAACCTTCCCTGCTTGAATGGGGAACAAGAGACTTCTGTGCTACGCAGCAGCATGCCAGCTTGGAGACTTGTGTAGTGAGCAGGGGAGAGAATTCAAAGTGAAAAGACAAGAAAGTAGTTCCTCTCCATGGCAGCTCTTCATAATTGGTAAGTAAGGGGAAGTCGTTTACTAGATCTTAACTGTGTTTTTGAAAATGTGTCCTATTGGTCCTAACCCAAATCCAACTTTACCCAAGTTTTTACAATGAGCTGGAAATAAACTGTAAGGAAAACCAGAGGACAGGTGTTCAGCAGATGTGCAAAAGAAAGATTTACAAGCAGCGTTTTATATTTCTTGCATATCATTTTTGCCTTTTTTGCTTTTTGTGTGAATATTTATTTAAAAAAATGGAGGGAAAAAAAGTTTTATGTTTAATTTGGTTTACAGTGTCACATCCCACTAACAGGATCATTTGTTTAAAAAAAAAACCAAAAAAACAAAAACTGATCGCCAGTAATATTCCCACATTCTTGGCTTCTGAAAAGCTTTGAATTCGGAGTCTCAGAATCTTCCATCACTAAAGTTTAACCACTACCCGCTTTCGGAGTTGTCTTTGCTGCACCATCTCCATGGACACAGTGGCTTCATACAAAGGCACGGGATTTTCAATGAGTGGCCTATTCATAAAAAAAAAAGAACAGAATATTGATTTGGTGGAAAATTCTATACAGGCCTTCTTGCACAGAATTTTCCACCCCTCTCTTAGCATGGTGTTGTTCCGTGTCTTACCTTAAAGTCCCTGTTGATAGCTTCTCCACCACATCTTTCATTATATCTGAGAGAGAAAACTTAAGGCCTATAACCCAGTTTAGTCAGGTTGCACATGTACAGCAAGGCAGTAAAGAGGTCATTCTTGCAGCCTCAGGACCGCATGAAAGCTCCTCAGGCCTCAACCTCATTCAGTTACTGAATTCCAGCCATATGTATACTGTAGGGTCTATGGCCTGTTACCAAAAAAAAAAAAACAGGCTGGACAAACCTCTCCCAAACCTCTTTTTTTGCTTCCTTTAGTATTTAACAAGGTTAAAAGGATGGACCCATGAGTAACTTCTATACAATATATTCAATGGAGAAGCACATATCAAAAAAGAAAAGTTTGATTAAAAATTCATCCTTCATGGTAACAGTACTCTCTTATGTCAGTGATCAGTTTCACTAGAATAATTTTCTCTGACCAAATCCAAAAACTGTTCAAAGTGCTGACTTGGCATTCAATGCCCCGGAGGAAAATCCCAGCAAGTATTCATGGGAGGTGGAATAATTAACTAGCTGGGTCAGAGAGTTCTGGGGCACAAGTTGGACCTTCTGAACATCATTCAGGTGGTTAAAATGTTATGGCTTATTGATCTATGTGAGCTGTCAGATGCTGTTAACTGGCCAAATGCCTGCAAACCTTCAGTGCTTTTGATCTTCTAACATTCAGTTCAAGTCTTCAATTATTAATTTACGTTTTAAAAATAAAAAATATTTTTGAAAATATTTGCTTATAACTGCAACCAACTGTATTTATTGAGATAAAATGCTAAACCTGCTCAGCTTTTATCTAACAGCTAAGCCACTCTTCGGAATAAGTGCAGGGTAAATATTCTGATGGACGTCCAGTCACTTGTGGCTGTGCCACAAGGATTTAAACTTCCCAGTGATAGGATGCAAGCTTCTTAGCTACTTACAATGGGATCCCCCAGTGCGTTGATCATCTGGCTGCCACAAATGGAAGAATAGGATTAAATGCCCAGACTGGTTTTTGTAAGGATACGAAGATATCTACCCTGACTGGCTCTGGATGCTCCCCACACTTCCTCATTAAGAAAGGAGACAGAGGCTGCCTTAAGAAAGAGACTGCGACTGTCTGGAGGATCCAACTGAGGGCAAATGAAAGAACAGAATTGTTACTGAAAATGAAAGTGCAACAGGAGTTCAGTTGACAGGAGTTCAGCCAAAGAAGCAGTGATTTTAGCTAACCTCTCACCTGCAAGTTGTCTTCTGTAGTGACCCAATGACCTTCAACCCCGAGAAGACTGACGATATCGTGTTTGTGCGGGAGATTTTTCTTGACCTCAGACTCTTCTTCATAGAGCCGCACTGCTTGGAAGAAAATTACTCAGATGACAACTATTAACATTAAGTCTGAGTCTTGCATAACTCCCAGCAATTTGCCATTTAAGCTAAGTACATTGTGTCTCACCTCCTGCGTCAATGACTATGTCCACTCCAAGTCCTCCTGTCTCTACCAGACACGAGTCTATTAGGTCAACCTTTGGGTCCCAGACTCCCATCACCCTGGCTAGAAAAACAATAAACATTATTAGCTAAAAGCTATTGCCCACATGCTGCACTACAAGAGCTCATCAGTTTTTTCATCAGCAGTTAAAACCAGAGGCTGGCATTAAATGGCTCTTTTCCACCTAAGATTATGAAGCTCATGAAATGCCAGGCACATTAAAAACACTCACCTACAAGTGATTCCAGCACACCTTGAGCAGGTGCCAGGAATCAGAGTGAAAAGAGAAGGCAGAAAAGGCAGATCAGATGAGATTGGAAAATATGAAAGGTAAAAGATGAGTGTTGAATTGTGAAAGAACAAAAGTCTGCAAAAGCGACAGTCATTAGACAGTTGAATGATGTCTTATAGCAACACATTAAAGCAAGATCAAATGTGAAACAATTCCATGCTATGGGCATCATACTGTAGCTAAAATGGAAGCACTGAGAGGGTAGTTCTGCCGGGTGATCTTACCATTATTACCTGATTCATTAACATTAGAAATGGCCAATGTGAAGAAACACGTACCCACATTCGGACGGAGCTGTTCTAAAAACTTCTGGTCTTCAGGGGACATGGCAGTAGTAAGTACTTTAACTCCATGGTAGTGGGCTAGTTGGATGGCCAGCACTCCAAATGGCTACAAGCATAAGACAAATAATAATAATCCTTTATTTATAAATATTATAAATATAATACACGGATAAAGAAATGTGCAAAAATGCAGTTTGAAGACCGCTCATTCAACCAAATTCAAGGGTAAAAGATCATTTATCCCTCCTTTTAAAGTAGTAACAGCTAAATATATTTTTATCATGATAAATGCTTTTCTGATCATACTGTGGAGATGATTTTGCTGTGTCATACACGAATTGTAACTGACTCTATTCTGGGAAGGCAATATACTTGGTGTTGGAAAATCTGAGTATTTGGCTGGAGTATTCAGCCACAAGAACATTAGATAGATCAGGTACTGATATTTGATGATTAGTCCTAGATCACACAGTCTACTCAATTGCTGAAAAGAGCTTCATAACTCTAAAGAATGTCCTATCTGAACGCTGTATTGAAGACAAAAGTCTTGAGCCTGCCCTCATTTCTTTATATTTGGTGCAGGGAAAATGTTGGTGCAAAATACATCAAATATCGTGCCTGTCAAATTGTTATCTTTGTCTTCTGGAGTAGGTTAAATTAAATAAATGGGAACAATTTTTTTTTTTTTTTTTTTTTACTGTGACAGCCTGCTAAGAGATCCAAGGAGTTCCAACATTGCCACTAAACTAATCACCAGCCTGATCATCTGGAATCATCTGCACCTGTTTTTTCACTACTTTGTGCCTTATGTTAGCCAGCTTTCCTCTGCTTGAATGATTCATACTTGGGCCACTGCTTGAATAAACAAACCAAAAACCAACCTGAAACTGAAAAAGAAAAATTGGAAAGAAATGAAGGATGGTGCAAACATTTCCACAGTACTGTAAATGTGCAGCATTGACTTCACTCAAACATATGATTCCCCTAGAGGTGCTGGCAGGACGGAGCATGATCAAAGTGAAAAGTTGCTTGAAATGTGTTGCTGGTGCATGCTCATTACGAAGCAGGCATGCCAACATCAGGAACAATAACGCAAGGAACATCTGGGTTGTCAAGCTGTAACTATTTAGAGGTGCAGAATGTCTTTCTCAAGTTTTTTGTTATGTTGTGGTAACAAGGATTTTGCCTATTCATTTTTTTAAATATCTTTTTCCAAAATTCGTCCCAATGTAGGCATCCCCATTTCCAACCACTACCTAGGACTCCTCCAATGGCACTATAACATCAACATTTGTAGGGTGAAGGCTATTACGTGCTTCCTCTGAGCCAAGTGAAGTGCCACCACATCAAACTGTCAATGTCAACATGCTTGGATACTAACCAGCAATTGCGTCAAACGAGATAACAATTCTTTCCTTATCAAGTGCTTTGTTTTGTCTCATTAGATTAGTTTAGTTTTGTTTTTGCCTTTTTTATTTTCATGGACTTTTTGTATTCCCCATAATTTTATCCTAGGGATTGTAATAAACCCTCATAAATGAACTGCTGTCAGTCCAACATCATCTTGCTTCTTCACGTGCTGTTCCTTCGTCACAAGGAGCGTAGTATAATCTTGGTATAATCCAGGGAATGGCATGTTTAATTTTTTATTTCTGTGCCAGAAAAAATAAATAATTCGATTTTGCATTATGAACTTAAGCTACTCCAGGTGGACCTGCTGTTATTTGTCAGTCTTAAAGCATTATTTGATGAATGGAAAGGTTCATGGGCCCTAGTCAAATGAAATTTTTTTATGTTTTCCTTAAAGGACAGAAACTCTTATTAGTAATAAATACATTATATCCTTGTAGTTGTAGAGGTTAGATAATTGGAGCTGGGTTAATAATACAGCTGAAATAAGCATAGATGTTTTAAGAGAGGTACACACACTCGCCCCATCCAGCACTAGCAGCGTGTGGCCCACAGCCATCCGGGCGAGAGTGTGCAGAGCTGTGTAGGCCTTGAGTCCATCCTTAATTGCTCCAGCAGCGTCAAACCAACTCACCTTCTCAGGCTTTTGAACTGTCAAAACGCAGAAACACACATTTCTTGATACTTAAGGCACAAACATAACAGACTGATGCAATTAAAAGACTTTCTGCATTACATAAATGCTATTCAGTTTAAAAACAGACCTCATGTTCATCTAGGGAAATTACCTAAATTGTATTCATCTATATAGACAACATCACAGAGACCAGACACTCCAGCATCCAGGGGGAGGATTCCTGAAAATAAATGTTAATTATGTAAATGTTAAGATAATTCACATCTCATGGTTATTAATCTGGACATGTCTAAGAAAGCTGGCAGATTATATTGTTCCTACCTACAACTTCATCATCAGGATGGAAAGAGGTCACTTTGGGCCCAACTGCAAAGATCAGAAGTGATACAATAAGAACACAATAATAACTACTGCAAGCTTTCCAATCCTTGATGCAACATGGTCAATTACGGCCAAACATTAATCAGATGAGAGCTGGGGCAATAAGCAAATAAGAAAAAATTTAATATAGTTTTTTTTTTTCATTAATTAACACCATGAGAATTGTGCAGCAATATGGTCAGTACATCCAAGGCAGTTTTTATTTGATTACGTTATTGCATTTGGGTAGCAACACGTTTTAAAGACAAAAAAATTACAACATAAATAAACACATGAAATATAACTTTCATTTAGCCCATATTTTTAGTATCGGAACTCATGGCTGCTCAACCAAGCTGAGGTAATTTGTTTGGCTACCATTTGCATATTAGTAACAGTACTGTAAAGGCTGATTTCCTTATGAACGATTACATAAACAAATGATTTATAAAATAGTGTGCTGTCCATTCCATAATTACAGTTACTAAAGAATCATAAAACGCCACCTTGGAGAACAACTCCCGCAATCTCTCTTCCAACTGGGACACAATCCCTTTGCAGCTTCAAATCCTCACACAACTGCAAACCAGATGAACATGCAAAGATTTGTGCGTGCTTGACTGGTGTTACTGCAACAACAATGAAATCTGGGGCATGACAGTCATGCAATAGGGTTTATGGGGAAAAAACGTAGAAACGCTCACCTTTATGTCAACAGGACTCAGTGCACAGCCTTTTACTTGAACTTTGACTTGATGGTTGCCAATAGTTGAAGGTACACTCTGTTAAGTAAGACAAGACTGAAATGAGCATTTCAGAAATTCCAGTAACTATGCATGACCTTTCAACTGCAAGGAATCGATGTTTTCAATAGTTTTAAACTGCTTTAGCTGCAGCTAAATGTATAAAATTATTTGTGCAGCATTACAGGTTTCAAGTGATTACTAAGAAATGTTGATGCATCCAGGACCCAGTAGAGCACAGTATTAATGGTTCTAAATAAAAAAACAAAACAAAACTGTATAACATCAAATGTAAATGATCTTAACAGCCACAAAATCAAACATTTCAAAAGTAGTGATTCAAAATTAAGGCAGATCATTTGGCAGTAGTTTTTGTAAATATATCTTAGCAGGCATTCAGCACTCAATTACTTTAACATAATTGAACCAAACTTTAACAATATTTAGTTAGCGCATGAAATAAAAGGGAATAGTGACACCAAATTCTATCAACTCACCGTTTCCTGTATAATAAACTTCACTTCCCCGTCTTCACTTAGCTTGCAATACAGTCCTTTCATTATGGCTTTCCTGCAAAGGATAGCCAAGGTTCAAGAACAAAATTCCTTTATCCAAACCCAGGTTCAAGGCTCGAATGCTCTGCAAATCTGTGGGTTTTCTCTGCTCTCAAACACAGTGTTGCCCAAGCCTGATCCTGGAGAAACAATGGCCATTAAGTGCTCATCAAAAATATCTGACATATCTGTATGAAAATTTCCACACTTATTTGAAAGCTTTACTGTGTATTGCTGTATAGAGACCAAGTATGTATGCAGTGTAAAATCAGGGGTGCACAGCTGTCCGGCACAATTTAGTAGTTCCCCTGCCGAAGCCTCCTCATGAAAATGAATCAGTGAAGAAAGTCTAGAAAGTGTGCTGAACACCAACCCTTCAGGACAAGAATTATGCACTCCTGCCCCACACATCATAATCTAGGGGTCACCAATCTAAAGGCAGGGGTTCCCTAACTACAGTTCTCCAAGGGCCTTGGTGATCTCCTAGCTCAAACACACCAGGTTCAACTCAGCTGTCACCTGCCAGGTTTAGTGTGTGTGTGTGGGGGGGTAGTTAGTGGTTAGAGACGAACCCAAAGGTTGTGGGTTCGAGTACCAGACCAGTAGGTCCCCAACACCTCTCCAGGTGGTGGATATGGCTGCCTGCTGCATCTCACTACATGCAACATGTATAATTTTAGGGCAGCGGTGGCCTAGTGGTTAGGGCGTCAGCCACATGATCAGAGGATCGGGGGTTCGAACCCCTTCCCAGTAGGTTGCCCTGAGGTACCCTTGAGCAAGGTACCGTCCCCATCACTGCTCCCCGGGCGCTTTCAATAGCAGCCCACTGCTGCACGTGTGTATGGGTGAAATGCAGAGAGTGAATTTCCCATTCGTGGGATTATAAATAAAGGATTATTATTATTATTATTAATTGTTAACGTGACGAATGAAGAATCTTCCATCATGGAGACTGGTCTAGAGATGGGGATCCCTGTCAGTGTGGCAGCAGGATCGCATTAAAATCAAGGAGTTAACCTCTTTAAAGTAATCATCTGAAAACAAACTAGATTAAACAAGTGTAATCGTGCTCCTGCTTGATGGGTATGAAACCTTGCAGCCACACCTGCTGGTGGTGAGACTGATGAACCCTGCTTCAGACACGAGTGACTTCATGCATACCCAGACAGCCTGGGTGCCAAACAGAAAGGACGGTGCGGGTGTTACTTTTATTTTTTACAGTTAAATGAGCTCTAATTCGTGCACAGCGCTTGCTAGCTTGCTAGCTAAGAAGTGGTGTGAACCGAATGCTAAGCTTTCTTGTCTGAATCGCCCAATGTGGGGAAAAATACAACAACACATCCAGTTTACGCCATTAAATAAAAAATAATCCGGTACCTTTTAATAGCCTTTAATCGTATTTCTCCACTTCATACGAGTGACAACCAATCAAGCGCCCGCCTGCTCAAAACAACGCCGCCGCCTGTTCGCTCTCGCGATAACTAGATTCTCGCGATACTTCGGGATTCCACGGTTGCGTAGCAAAAGCTGTCCGAGGGAGAGCGGGGAGTAGAAAAATAAATAAAGAAACAGACGCTTTCTTCCGTTAGAAAAGGACCCCGCGTTGCATTCATCCTCTTTTTCCATACACAACAGTGCTCTGAGAATGGATGACGAACGATGAGGTAAGAGAAATATGCGTCCTTTATTGTTTTTCCCCTCCTCACAGGCTTGCCCTCCTTGACAAGCTCCCCGCAACGTCGTCGTTGGGAGAGAATGAGCAGCTAACGGCGGCTAAGCCTGGCTAACAGCTCCTCCTCAGCCACACACACACCTTGAGCTGTGCACCAAAATGTGAATTTGCCCCTTCACTTCATTGAAAGGCTCCCCGAGCTCGGCGTGAAGTTACATAATGATAAAATGCTAATATGTAGGAGGACAGTTAAATCCTTTCACCAGTAAGCTGTGCTAGCTAAGGCTGAGTGGCTTAGTTATAAGCCATACTGAGGCGTGCTGTCGCTGCGGACGCCCTTCTTTTTTGCTCCAGCCGGTTAAAATATCCCTGTAGATGCATCCAGCCTTCACTGGACGTGGGATTATGGATGGCAGGATCGACCACGGTGTGCTAGCTCAAAGCTAACACCGGTATTATCCGTGCTGCAAACGGTAGCCGGGCGTTTTGTGGAGCGTGTTTCCGTGCCCGCGATGTCGAGAGTCGGCTGCCTCATGCCGCTCACCGTCAAGGCCTGGAGAAAAGTGGAAGCCATACGTTTTGATCGGCTCTCGACAACGGGAGCTGAGGCATGCGGCTCAGTGGGCTTGGGATCCTCCCCTCCCAGGCTGGCCCTCGGAATGAAAACTTTTACATACTTTTGCTTTCTTGCATCATGAAAAGCTGGTTTGGCCATTTCATCTCCCATCAAGGGCTCGTAAAGCTGCCTCAGCTCGTCTACCCAAAGTCAGTCGGATCCCAGTGAAGGTTGGGACTGTGGTAGTTAGGTTGGTGGAAGAAAACGCCCCATTTTGGTAGGAAACAGTATAATGTGTATAATTCGTAAAATCAGTTGGTTATGGAACATCTGTGCGAGCAGAGGCTTCCAGCTGCACACACTGACAGAAATGCACAGCCTTATGATGTTGATGAGTGGCATAGGCGAGTGAACCAGAGGACTACGAAGCCCTCTTGCTTCTGGACCGCCACATAGTCACTTTGGGATGGTCAAGATCTAAACCTCAGAAATCAGCCCCTGACCTCACTAATGCTCTTGAGGTGCAATTCACTGAAATGCTCACAGCTATGTTGCGAAATGGAGTGTAAAGCCTTCCCAGAAGCAGGGTGTGTTACTGTGGTGAAAAGGGGAACAATTTCCTATTAATGTTCTTGATTTCACAAGCCTGCTGACAGAAAGTTGTTGACAGAATGTGTACACTAGTCCAGGAATAGTTACAAATTGTCATGGGAAGCTGTTAAATGGGATTATAGTGGCTGTGAGGTGCTCTGAAGTTCCTCTGTGTGGGATGGAGTCTGAGGAAGAGCTGCTTGGCCATGCAGGAATCTGTCATGGATCATTGTTTGAAGACATTAAAGCTGTTTTTTTTTTTTTTTTTTTTTTTCCTTCCCCCCACTGTCTTCCCACCCCATGCTCATGGCTGCCTCTCTCTCTCTCTTTTTTTTATAACCCTCACATTCTCGTTTTGTTCCCATCCCCCGGCCCATCTCAGGTATTATACAGTAGAGATTTAGTCTGGAGGAATAGATAAAGCAGCCCTGTCTCAGTGGGATAGATGACAGGCTGTGTGTGTGTGCGCGCGCGTGTGTATTAGTCTGGTTCTTTGTCCACCCCGCTATCTGCACTGCTCGTCCTGTATTGCTGTAGTTCAGCCTTGCCGTCCTTGTAAGGTCTTGCTTTCAAGACCGTGTTAGTGGTGCTGATTGTTTCAACAGGAAGTCAAACATTCTGTAGGGGTAAATGTACAGCTGTTCTATAGGAAAGACTTTTTTCATAATTCCCCTTTTTCAACTGTAATGTGAGTAACGTGTGGCTGTGGTGGCATTATGAAAGGAATTGTCATGCCATGTTTACTGTCTATGTGCATTGCATACTACATGACTGATTAGCAATAAGGGTCACAAATTTCAACGGAAGAAATATTCATGAGAAACAACTCCTTGTGATGCTGTGATACCATGCTCAACGAAAAACGGATATGAGCAAGAAGTGAGCATTTTAAGTAGTTTATTTATTTACTTATTTATTTATCGCTTTATCAGCAAAAAGAACAGAATATGGGTGAGAGTGACCCCCTCTCCCTGTGTTTTGCACTCTCATTGGTTGTAATTTGTTGGCATGCTCACTGCCAGTCACTTTTCATACCATAGCACTGGGCACCCCTACAGGTCCACATATTCAGCCTGTTTGATATCTTTTTGATGGAACCTGTGAACCGTTAGCACATAGGGAAAGCCTATTTGTTGCTAATATGGGATTTTTCTTCACAATCTCGAATAACTGTTATTTGTCATGAAACACAACAAAGCATAGCACACAGTGAAACACAACAAAATGCAGCTTCTGCTTTTCACCCATACGCACACGTGCAGAATGGGGAAGCTATTTAAAGCTGCCCGGAGAGCACTGACGGAGAACGCTGCCTTGCTCAAGGGTACCTCGGGGCAGCTTACTGGTCTGGGATTTGAACCCCCGACCATCCGGTCCTTGGTCCTGGGTCCTGGGCCCTAGTCCCTAAACACTAGGCCACCGCTGCCTAGTGGTGGGCTAAAATCAGGGCCAAAATAATAGTATGAACAAGCCTCACTGTACATTCTTGCGTGGAGCGGCAAAAGCACAGCTCAGCACAGGATGAATTCCTGAACGCTTTTTAAAGGGCCCACAAAACAAACAAATGCTGACCTTTGACGTATGTGCTTTGACTTACCTGCTTAGAAATGTTTGTTCTGGAGGACAGATTTGTCTAGAATGAGTCAACCTTTTTATAAAATTTTTTTACTGTTGTGAATAAGCAAGCAGTAGTTGCATTTGTTGCATTAATTTAAATTGCAGCAAAGACATTGGAGATAGAAGTGGATTCATCTGATTCTTCCCAGCATCATGAACAGATGATCATGAACAATGATCATCTCCTCCGTCGTGCTTTGAATCATGTTTGTTTGGAAACCAAGTTCTCATGGCTGTGTGCTCAGAAACTCTCTAGGGCGGCGCACTTCTTGCCACTGGTTGGTTGCTGCTGATTTGCCTTGAAGTGTAATATAAGGTTAACTTGACTTCCACGTAAAGTCTAGCATGTCCCTGCCTCTGACATTTACAAACGCCTGCTTGACGTTGGCCTGAAACATTGGATTTGACATTGAATCAATGAGCTCTGTTGTGCATGTGTTTATATAAAAAAAAAAAAAAAAAAAAAAAAAGCAGCTGTGTGGAGCAGTGAAATTGAGAGCAGGTACACTGAGCTGTCCTGCATCTATGATGTCCCTTACCTCAATTTCTCTTTAAAGGATAGTATACAGTTTACCAGGAAAGGGTCCATAATTGTCTTCTTTTTTTGTTCTCTTAAGAGTAAACTTTAGTTAAACTGTATCTTTATCTCACTATAATGTCAATTTGTTTTAATGTACATGGTTCATTATGGTGATGACATTTTATTTATCTTTTAAAAATGCTGACTGTTGTGGAAAACTGTTCTTTTCTTTCAATAGAACAGAAAAAGGAGTACCACAGGCGATTGGTTGTTCTGTGTGAGCTGATTTGGATATTACTCACTGCATGGTAATCGGATTTCAATGCAACTGACGAGACCCATCTGACGACCAAGTGTAAAAGCGTGTGGCTTGGATAGATAGAACCCAGATACTAAGCACATGACCAGTTGTGAACAAGTTTTTGATGCAGCTTAACTTGAGCCTAGCCAGGCTAGTCGCAGCAAACAGCGCCTGCACGCCTACACATTTTTTACATTTTCCAGTCTGTCTGCAGTATACACTTAAATACTCAGATTGCCCGTGTGTATATATAAAACACAGTGCATGGATATCTAGCTGCTTGTATGCAGCGGTGACCGTAACCTTGCTGTAACATTGTGCAGAGAAGCAGATTCAGGCCCTCCTAAGGAAACTGTCACATTAGATCTAGTTAATGTTTATTATCACTGCAGTCTCTTTTACAGCAGACCCGGTTATTGTACTTATATAAGGAGTTTGCTTTTTAAAGGGCCCATAATCTTGCTTTTTAATTTTTTTATGCTTTAAACTTTAAAATTTACATTACTGTATGTGTTTCTAATGGTTGGGTTCTTTCTTTCTTTCTTTCCTTTTTCTCCATACTTATTACTGTGTATACTGTGCTTAGTATGCAGTTTAAGATGCAGCCAGTGTGGCATATAGTGTTTTTTTTTTTTAAATTTATAGCTTGTTAACTTGTGGCTAGAGTGTTAGGTTAGGACTAACACTTTGGCTTATTGGCTGTTGCATTAAATCAGGGCATTTTGAAACATTTTGTTTCAGAAATGTAGCTTTTGTCATTTTGAGTGATGTAAGGAAATGAACATGAAACACATCAAAAAATATACCAACTTGAGATCATTGCATTGTAATAATTTGAATTCAATACATCCATAATGAAAATGTATTTGCTATGTGATATCACAGATAGTAAACTGAAAACTTAATTGCAATTGTTCCATGTATTCATGGTTCAACAATTTTTTGTTTTTCAGAAATCAAGAGAGCTAGTTGTTTTTGTGAAATCGGGCTCTTAGAAGGAGAAGTGAAAGTGAAAGTGACAACCCTCGTCATTGCGAGGTCACAGCACACGTGAACGACAACGAAATTGGACCTCTGCATTTAACCCATGCCCACAAACACCGTGCAGCAGTGGGCAGCTATTGAAAGCGCTCGAGGAGCAGTGACGGGGACGATACCTTACTCAGGGGTACCTCAGGGCAACCTACTTGTGAGGGAATCGAACCCACAATCTTCCGATGCGGGGCAACTCCCTAACTTCTAGGCCACCACTGCCCCAAGCCTTTCCACCGGTGGACTTAGGGGCGGTCTGTTTGAAGGAGTAAAATTGTGTGTTTCTGGAGTCCATTCCATCTTAAGAATTATGCTGTATGGCTTGGAAGGCCATGATTGGTCATGTCTCATCCTGCTCATGTGTTTTTGTCAATGTACGTATGCTGCATCGGTCCTAATGTCTCTGGTTATCTTAAATAAGCAACAAAAAACTAAAGCTCCTCATGTCTGCATGTGTGCAGATTGCAGCTGGTTTCTCTAGTATTCCACTTACAGCACTCCAGTGTTAAATGACTCCATTATACAGCATACACACTGCAGTGCAGATTATGGATCTGTATCATTCTTTTACTGCTGAAGGTGACCGCCAGCACAATTCTGTTTAAGTCTCCCTCCCGTGTTCATGATCAGAGTACAGTTAGTGTTGAGTTTTAGTTACTGGTATAAGTATTAGTCTCAGTGTTAGAGTTTTATTAGCGTATAATCTCAGTTATTGTCTGGAACTATTCAGTAACCGTACAAACTCAAAACTCAAAGCATAAGATTCCAGAATTTGTATCGGAAAAATAAACAATAGGTATAAATAAGAAATGGCAATAAAAATGCACGTAAATTAGCATTTGATGTAGCTTTTGTTTATTAAATTGAGTATACATAAGCATTAGTCTTGCGGTAGAGGAGGCTGTTCCGTGTGTGTCTCTGCTACTGTGTTATGTCAGGAATGCAAACGGGCGCGTGAGCCATGATTCTGTGTAATAACTGTGTCTCAAATGTCTCAGACTTGACACTAGTTGCTAGTGTTGTGATTCTGCATTCCAGCAATCAAATCAACAGTGCTGGAAACAGTTTGTTTTACTGTGTGGAACTGAATTATCTTTTGACCTCCGATAGTGGACATTCATGGTTTCTCTGTCTGTGTGTCTTTCTCTCTGTGGTGCTTGCTATGTAGGCAGTTAAATTTGACCAGTTTTCCCAAGAGATTTGTATGACTGATTCAATGGACTGTGATCAGGATCTTTGTTAAAGGTGGAATAGATGTAAATCATTGTGTTTTTGCTCATCTTTCTGTTCATTTGCTGTGTAAAAGCCTGCAAGGTCTAAATGAACAAACCTTTCTTGTGTAGATTCTTCTTAAAGCCTTTTATGAATTTGTTTTTGTAAGTGGAGAATATGATCATAGCTTTCTTGCCTGCCTATTCAGACATGCCCTATGCTCGAGGGTGCCTCAGTTCTTTTCAGGGAACAGTAGCACCAATGAAGGAAATGCTTTTTTTATGCAGTGTTTTTTCCTTATACTGTATATGTGAAATCCACACCTTTAAGGTTGGTGAATTTAGACTAAATGACATGTACATGCCACACAGGTCTGTACATTGCTCCTTTTTTATTGGCCCTGTTTGTTTAAGCTTGGGGCTCTCATTATCTTTGTATGAATAGAAAATGACTGCATTATCCTATCAGTAGGATGTATGCAGTGGTAAACATCTTACAAGACTTCACTTCCTTCTTTTTGCTGTTCCAGTACCTGCCTTGTGGTCCCCAATCTTATTTTTGAGCAATTGTAGGGCAGTATAACAGTAAAATGATCATTATTTGATGGACATTAATTAATGTTAGTTGCTAGTTTTCATTACTTTGCATTGAAAGTGAAGCATTATTTTTCACACTGATTTTCACAGCTTAGCAGCATTGCTTTATAATAACTTTCTAATATTATTTAACATGTTTACTCTTGGCATGACATTACTCATAAGGTTTTACATAATCCGAAACAGTCACCATACAAGTACCTTATTTCAAACACCATATCAAGTACATAATTTCTGAGAGACCTGTGTGCAACCTCGGTGGTTTTCTACTTCCTGCCAGTGTGAACTGTAGATGACACCTTTTACATATGCTATTTCTGATCGCCTGTGCCAGCTATGTTGCAAGCTAATGAACAAATTCCACTGCAGTAGAAAACACTGAGGGGGCAAAAAACTTTGATTCTCACAAAACAGTACTTCTGATCTTCTGACAAAACAGCTGCTGTACAGCTACAGAATCTAAACCGGCGACATATGAACGCTCAGCGTTTACAACAGCTTTCTTTTTTTTTTTTTTTTTTTTTATTTTTGAAGTAGTATAATGCCTGGCCTGGTTAATGCTTTGACCATGATCTACCTTAGGTTTCAAAAATACGTTGCCTTCATGTTTACAAAATATAACACAGCAATGTTGTTACTGTGGAAGTAATTATAAATCATAGCTTCATGTCACACACAAATACCTTACAGTATTTAAAAATAAATAAATGCCACTGCCACATGCCAAATTAAATCCAAGTAAAATCCAACTACTTGGCCGGTACATTACTGGAAACACTTGACTAACCACAGTTACATGCCAAACAGGAAACACCAATGGGCAATTGGGAAGGGGGGGGAAGAATGCATTATAAATCATGGGAAATAACGAAGGTCAGGAATATCATATTTTACTTCTTTGTTCCTTTTGATTTAAAACAATGTTTTTATTACTTGATTGATGACTGAGTGAATGGACAGAATAAATGGTGTATTTCTAATCTCTTCATTGGTGTACCCAGCGGTAGCAGTGGTGGCCTAGTGGTTATGGCGTTGGCCGCATGATCGAAAGGTTGTGGGTTCAAACCCCTTCCCAATAGGTTGCCCAGAGGTACCCATCCCCGTCACTGCTCCCCGGGTGCTTTCAATAGCTGCCCAATGCTGCACGGTGTTTGAGTGTGAATTTCGTTGTGGTTCACTGTCTGCTGTGCTGTGACCTCACAATGATGAGGGTTGTCACTTTCACTTCACTTTCACTCCATTAAGCTCTAGTGTGAAAATTGTGACTTAGGTTTCTATGATATGGACCCAGATCATTTGAGTGCATCGGTGGTCAATAAATCGCAGAGTGGCATCTCTGGCTATTTTGTTGGCTATTTTGTTGTGCTTTGGGCTGTAAGCAATCAAGAGCTGCAGTACTAGCCTCCCAGTTTACTCCCCCTCTCACATCACAATGCTCACTAGAAGTCTAGCCACATTGGTGTGTTTCATTGCAGAAAAAAATGATCCATGATTCACACAAAACAGAGCACATGAATATTTCTTCCCATCTTTGACATAACAGCTACTGAATGGCTACAGGATTAATGAATTCTGACTGCAATTTAGAAACACTGCTCACTAGAAATCTGGCCATAATGATGGGTAGATTGGTGGGAACCGATCTTGACGCATTTACGTTTACATTTACGACATTTTAGCAGACGCTCTTATCCCGAGCGACTTCCATGTCCTAATTACAGGGACAGTCCCCCTGGAGACACTCAGGGTTAAGGGTCTTGCTCAGGGACCCAGTGGTGGTGGTGCCAGAGGTGGGATTCGAACCTGGGTTCTCTTGAGCCATGGGTCCATGGGCAAGTATCCTACCACCAGACTACCGCCACCCAAAAGGCACTTTCCCCTGTGTATGTTACTGCCATAAACTTGGTTAAACTAATAAAATATATTTTAGGAATGTTTTAATCATAATAAAATGATGTATAAACACGCTGTTGTATTAAAAACAATGTGACAATTTTTTCAGTACATTTTAAATTAGTCTCAAAGACTCTGGAATAGAGATTCTGCAATAGAGCCGCTATTGGCCAGTGTTTGGACACAGATTACCAGTTGCAATGTCCTTTACAAAGAAGGAACTGGTGCGTGAAATGGTAAAACATGAGGAGGGGTATCTTCTGCTAGGCCCTCATAGCCACCAGCGATTGTTTTTGGCATAAAATCAGCACTGATACTTTGTGCTTTGCCCAGTGGGTGGAAAAATGGTAACATGTTGTGGTAAAACAGGATGTGCACTTGTCCTGCTGCTTCGGCTGACATACGTTGTTGAGAATCGTTGGTGAACCTGTGGTTTTTTTGTTTTTGCCGATTAATAGCAGTGCAGTTACAGTGTGGAGTGTATCTGCTCTGTACTGTATATGCTATGAAATACTGTATGTTTTCTCTCTGTGTTGGTGACTGAGGTTAATTAACTTCCCCAACAAAGCAATTTGTTTGACTTGTCAAGAAACATCTAAGATTCCATCACATTGTAATTTATTCATAAATATGTAGATAAAGCCTGGAAAGAGATTGGGTTGAGAGCTTAACTATACAATGGCTTACCCAATGGCAGCATTGCAGTCATATGACGTCATTGCCTTTCTGATCCCTGCTCCTCAGTGGTGTGACTCCTGATTATGCTCTTGTGAGGAAGGAGAAAAATGATATTGCACAAAACACACCAGGATACAGTCTTGATGAGCAGAGAGCTTTCAGTTCTCTTAAGATAAGACCGCAGTTTGAATGTTTCTCTTATAATGGCAGGGGTTTGAATTGGTGTATGAGGCAGGCTTGGAATATCATCAAAAGATCAACTTTTGCTAGTAGTAATGGCTTTGAAAGTTATTCATTTTCTCTCTTCTTGCTGACGCTCTGTGGCTCAGTTTTTCACTTTTTCCAGACTTTCATTTGGAACACTGTGGTTAAAAGCATTGTCCTGAGGAAAGCCTCATTAGAATCTGAAAAGTGTGGAAGGAGAAAGTAGGTCAGTCACTCAAAGACATGAGTAACACACACACACACACACACACACCCTCACTCACTCTTCCACACAAACATGCATGCTTTGTCATTAGTGAGGCTGTGACAAGAGCCAGCTCTACTGAGAGTGCGACAGTGCCGCTAACACTTGGGTGCTTGACAGGGCACTGTATGAGTGACTGACTCTTCAGTTTAATCACTGGAACCAAATGCTTTCAGTGTGGAGTCAGACTTTGAACTAGCCTGAAGCCTAAAGCCCTTCATCTTACGAAACACTACACAACAAGGATTTCCCAGTATTGACATCTCTTCGCAGCCTTGCAGAATTTGCCAGTATTTCCTACTTGCAGCCCACCATTGACCACAAAAACTTCTGGGTCACATGAGAAGATGTAAATCAAGTACATACAAATATTTTTTTTATATATCCATATCCAATATCCATGATGGATACATTTGAAATGATCAGAAATAACCAACTAGCAGTTGGTGTCTTGTCCTCTCTCATAACATCCATAAACCTCCCCTTTGGTCTTCCTCTTTCCTGGCAGGTCCATCCTCAGCAGCCTTTTCTCCCAATATAATCCTTGTCTCTCCTCTATACATGTCCAAACCAATACAACTAACTTTGTCTCCAAAACGTCCAACCTGAGCTGTTCCTTTAATATACTGATTTCTAATTCTGTCCATCCTTGTCACACCCAATGTAAATCTTAGCATCTTTAACTCTGGCATTGCCAGCTTTGTCTAGCAATTTGGTAGGTCCTTTTTCCCTCCTTACTGTCCAGCCTCTCATAATCACTGTGTAACTTTTATTTATTTATTTTTAAGCCTTTGCCACTGCTTTTTTTAGCCCTGTATGTCATCTACTTTTTTAAATCTCTCTAACCATCCCACTTCTTCACCTGCCTCTTTTTCTCTATACAGTCCTGAACTACTTGGTTCCACCAACAGGTTTCCTTATTCTCCTTGTTCTTTCCAGATGTCACACCAAGTACCTTTTTAGCTGTTTCCCTTACCTTTTTATGCAGTAGTTTCCCAGCAATCTGGTGACTTCACTACCTTCCAGCGCCCATCTTAACTCCTACCTGAATTCCACCACACAGTCTTCCTTCTTCAGCTTCCACCATTTGATCCTTGACTCTGTCCTCTCTTTCCTCCTCTTGACCACCAAGGTCATCCTACAGACCACGATCTTATGCTTTTTCAATTAATAATACAATATCAAATCATTATAATTGCCTGTATTTTGTCATAAGTTATTAATTACACAATATACCCCGTTCCACATTATTATGCAAATTATATTTCTCTGATTTTCCTAAATAATCAATGCAAGTGACAGTCAGCATAATTTTCAATTCATCAACCATTAGAGTACAAGCTGAATGTTACTGAACAAACCTCCCAATGATAGCAGTATGTTTTTCAAAAATAAAAAAGTTAAACTGCACTGTTCCAAATTACTATGCACAACAGAGTTTCAAAGCATTTGATATGTTGTAAAGAACTGAAAATGGTCTTTGGTTGAATTTGCAGCATTAGGTCGTCATATTTACTGAAGTCAAAAGCAATTTCAATCAAAACATCTTAATAGGTCAAATTACAGATTACAGATGAACCCCTTATTTGATAGCAGCTTCATAATTCTTACATCCATTGAACTTGTGTGTTTTTGGAGAGTTTCTGCTTGAATTTCTTTGCAGGATGTTAGAGTAGCCTCCCAGAGCTGCTGTTTGGATGTGAACTGCCTCCCACCCTCATGGATCTTTTGCTTGAGGATTGAGGTCAGGGGAGGAGGGGGGCCACCACTCCAAACTAGCAACTCCATCCATCTGGACCATCCAGGGTTGAACGACACTCATCAGTGAACAAAACTGTGTGAAAACTAGTCTTCATGTAGTTCTGGGTTCACTGCAGCCGTTTCTGCTTGTGAGCATTGGTTAGGGATGGACGAATAGAAGGTTTATCCATAACTGGAAGCCTCTGGGGGATCCTGCACCGTTTGCGGGACCCTAGAGGCACCAGCCGCTTCAAATACCTGTTTGCTGCTTTGTAATGGCATTTTAGCAGCTGCTCTCTCAATCCAATGTATTTGTCTGGTGGAAACCTTCCTCATTGTACCTTTATCTGCACGAACCCATGTGTGCTCTGACTCAGCCACAAATCTCTTAACAGTACGATGATCACGCTTCAGATGATCTGTTTTTTGTGAAATATCTATGGTTTTGAATCCCTGTCCAAGGCTTTCAACTATTTCGGCAGCAGAGAGATCTTTTTTTTCTTTCCCCTATTGTTTGAAAATGGTGGTCTGCTTAATAATGTGGAACATCCTTCTTCAGTAGATTTTTCATTAATTGGGCTCACCTAGAAAACTAATTATCACAGGTGTCCGAGATTGATTTCAGTGATCCAGAGAGCCCTGAGACGCAATACCATCCATGAGTGTAATTGAAAAACAAAATATTAGATCTTTATGACACTTAAATACAATTTGCATATTAATTTGGAACATGGTGTAGCATTGTTTTGAGATTTTAAAAGGTCTGTACAATATGTGCAAAAACATTGAAGATTTTCACAAATACATTGAAAACTTATGTTTTTATAAGGGTGGAAAGTGCCACAGAGGCAATGCTACTGTCACAGTGTTTTAGCCAAAAATGTAAGTGTAAAACAGAAAGTGTTATTCACAGGAGAAAAACAAGGTTTTGCACCATCGTGTTAACTTATCATGTTCATGATCAGTGAAGCAATGTTGACAGACTATATGTGTGCATCAAAATAAAAGTTTGTTGAAAATCCAATACTTTCTGCTCTGCTATTGATAAAACTGATGTTATGCCAAAATATAGCAATATACATTTTTGCAGTGTATACAGATTTTTCCCCACTGATGCCATGAACCTGTTTATAAGATTGAGATGTCAGTTTGTATTGTGTAAAAAGGTTATGAACTCTTCCTAAAGTCTCTAGCATTTCCTGAAATTAAAGTCATATTGGTGTCAACAGATAATTCTTTAAAAAAATATCTGCATTAGAGAGATTTAACAGATATTGCAAACCAATATTTTATAATGTAATTGTGGCACTGTTTAAGAGCAGAGTATTTGGGTAATGCTGCAGTAAGTAATGATTTCGTTTTTCTCATTTTAGCAAATTTGTAAGCTTATAGAACAAATCTCATGTTGGCGATTCATCAGTGGGACAGCAGTGGCCTAGTGGTTAGGGAGTTGGCCCCAGGATAGGAGTTCGACTTTAAATAACTTTTATGGGCACCTAAAATAAGAATTAGTCCAAATGCGCTTCCTTAGTTGCTAGTTTACATAGTTGCTTAGTTGTCGTCTTTGCCTTCATTTGGGAAAATGAATAAAATTGCATATTTTGAAGGTGCTGTACTAATTAAGCATTCCCTCTCTTTCTGATTAGGTTACGTTTGAATAGTTTGCGATTGTTGAATATAATTGTAATCGCATTATTTGGTCAGTGTGACCTGAGATGACTCAAGATAAAGATTGGTGTGACTGTATATGATGAATCTTGACGGATTTGGAAATACTGAAGAAAACATCTTTGACCAACATATTTCAACACAAAAGCCCTTGTTTTTATTCCTGCGTGCTCTTCTTTGGAAAGACAGCAAAGCTTGAGTTTATCAAGCAGAACAAAGTTCTCTGTCAACACTTGGCCTCCATAATCACTGTGTACTATGCAAAATACCGTGGGCACCGTCTGTTGCTCAAACATACACACCCATTCCATATTAGTGTGTGTGTGTGTGTGTGTGTGTGTGTTCATGTGCTCTTCCAGACTCAACCTGCTGAGCAACCTTTGTATTCAGAGAGAGATTGGGGTACTATGGATGGATCTGGCACTGATTAAAATAGTTTGGCCTGATGCCCTGGGGTGTCCATACTTTTGTATATGTGTGTTAGTGACAGTGGGTGGGTGCACATGCTCTTTGGCAGTGTTTACACAGCTGGAGAACAACTAGTAACAGGCTGCCTCTAATTCTTGCTTCTCTCCTCTTTCTTTATCATGTGTGTGTCTTTCTAACTCTTGCATGCTTTCAGTCTATGACCTTCTTTGAGCCAATGGGAATAAAATGGTGAAATTATATTATCATGATAATTTTCTGAGCATTGTGGATATTGTCTGAACTCCAGTATTTTTGTTCTGTTTTAGTTTTACCAAAGCTGATTCTGTAATGTGAGCGTTTTAACTGATAGTTTGTTATTCCGCCCCAAAACACAAGCGACTCACAATGATATAAGAAGCACATCATTGGTAACTGCAGATTTGAAAAAATGTCATTGGACAGTTGATTTGGTTTGAAGTATCAATTTGAGTTATCAATACATGCACTGTGGAAGCAGAAATACATGCAATATCAATACAATATCAATACATGCACTGTGGAAGCAGAAATACATGCAATATCAATACAATATCAATACATGCACTGTGGAAGCAGAAACCTTAGTTAGTGAAAGTGCAGTTCTAAAATGCCTTAATTTTGTTACATTTTTAAAAATTTTACCTAACTCTTATGAATGTTTGTTTGTTTGTTTGTTTGTTTGTTTGTTTTTTTGGTTTTTTTTTATCCTGATCAATGTGGTCCACATTTCTGCATTTAAAAAAATGTGTTTTTTTTGTTTTTTTTTAAATGGCAGCGGTGGCCTAGTGGTTAGGGCGTTAGCCGCATGATCGGAGGATCGGGGGTTCAAACCCCTTCCCAATAGGTTGCCCTGAGGTACCCTTGAGCAAGGTACCGTCCCCATCACTGCTCCCCGGGCGCTTTAAATAGCTGCCCACTGCTGCACGGGTTTGAGTGTGCATGGGTAAAATGCAGAGGTCCAATTTCGTTGTGGTTCATGTGTGCTGTGCCGTGACCTCGCAATGACAAGGGTAGTCACTTTCACTTTTTTCACTTTTTTATATGAATTCATTAATTTTTATTAGCCTTAGCTGATATGTACATGGAAAACCACTGGAACTCAACATCAGCCTACAAATTAATGAATAAAAATGTCTAAAAACCATCTTATTGGCTCCACTTAGTGAAGTTTTGGGCAGTTAATATTTAAAAATGTGGTACTGTTGATGGCACCAGTTTATCAAACGCGAGAGAAGCAAAATATTTTGTATCATGAACATTTCTTTACAGGGATACCATTTGCAATATTGTTCGCCACTTTTATTTCCCAATTATAAGATCATCCTGAAGAGACACTGAGAGGGAGCTGACTGGAGGTCATTGTCCAGTATCAGAGACACACACACACACACATACCCCCCTCTCAAAGACACCAAGAGCCCTTTAACAAATGGTACAATCTACCCAGCTTAAGCTGTACTGTAAATGGTAATTAAAGACTGAGACAGCATATGTGGGAAGCTAGGTTGTGTTTTTTTATTGTTTATGCAGTTTGTAAAATCCCCATAGATCTCCCATAACTTGTCACCTTGTCTATTCCTTTCCCTGGAAAAGTCACAGTGTACAAAATAGAGTAATTTTCTCTAAACCTCTCTCCTGCAAATTGAAAAGCACAGACAGTGGGGTGGAAACAAACCAGGAGAGGACGAATTTCAGAGTTCTAGTTGAGCTTAATTTCGTTTGTTTCTGTTACAGGAGTTTGTCAGGTTGCAGCTGACTGACTGAACCATGGCTCAATTCCCCACGCCCTTTGGAGGTGAGTGTTAGTTCACACCCAAAATGACAGGTGTATATTGGTTTGTCTCACTCTTGCTTTTATTCAGTGGTCGTTTGAAGTTCATCCCATATATTCTTAAGCAGGTTATCATTTTGTTAAGGTTTATGTGTTTTGGCTGCAACTAATTAAGGCTTAAGCCATTTGTATTATGCAGTCAGTTTTGTGATTGTTCATGTATAAATTCCTTATTGCTATTTAATAATTACTGTTATTACTATGGTCAAAATTAAAATAAAAAGCATTTAAATAACTTTGGATTTAAAATGTTTATTTTAATTAAAATGTTAAATGTACAAACATACTGATTTGTGCATAAATATGCACTATGCTGCTTTTTTGAAGTGAGTGAATATCTATCTTTCTTGCTTTCTCTTTCCCTTCCTGTCTGTACTTTCCTTCCTCTGTACTTTCCTTCCTAAGGCTTTCCTTTTTATGCCATAATTGAGTGACTGAAGAAGACACTCCTGTGCCTCCTGCATACCATTTTATCCTGCTCTGATTTAAGAGCAGAACTTGAACAAGCTTGACATTTTCAATAAGTTTGTTTGTAGTCCTCCCTGTTTGGCACACTGACCTAAACAGCAAGCCAAATAGTACTGGTCACTTCCTGTCTGATTGGAACTACTGTAAATGTATCTATTTTTACTACATCTTTTTCTCGTTTGTAGGGGGGCTAGACACGTGGGTTATCTCTGTGGATGAGAGAGCCAAACATGACCAACAGTTCCACAGTCTGACTCCCACACCGGCTGGCTTCATTACAGGTCAGTATGTATTGTAGACTATTGTAAACATTAAAGAATGGGATTGTGCAAAGTAGATTCATATGTTTTTGTTCTCTGACTAGAAAACCAATGAAGCATTGCTTTCCTTTTCAGAAACATTCCCATACTTTCTTCATTTGTACAACTCAAAAGCTTAAACTCCACAAGATATTCACGATCAATAGTCCATAGAGTTTCAGATAAATTAATAATTAAAAGTACTATTGATGATTATTGCCTGTCTAATAATGAAGTTCCTTATTTAAAGCACCAGTTTAGCACTAGCACGCACAGCCACTATTGCTGAGCATATCCCTTTCGACTCACTCAGTTGGATAGCTTAATGGATTCCGCAGTACTCACACACAAGACTTAGTTATCCTTCTCTCTGCAATACTGCCTGTTCTGCATTCATTAAGAGCACACGCAATTAAATGATAATTAATGAATGATTACTCCTTACACATCGAGTCTTAAGCTTACCTCATGTATGCATCACAACAAGTGACATCTATTTTTTTTTTTTTTATTATTATTATTTATATCGCTGGTTTTATATCAAACTACAAATATTGTATTTCTGCAGCCTGATAAAATTGAACTCCAAATATTGAAGTAAATTGTGCAGTTCATCTCAATATCAGCTCAGACTCCTGTCCCTTTTTCAACGCTTTTCTAACTATAGATATCCTTTTGTGATGAAAATGAACATCCTGACCGATAATCTGCTGAGAGCACACCGTTTCCTGTTCACTAGTCCATACTCACTCTGCACTGACCAGAGTCTGGGATCTTGTTCTTGTAGTTAACGCCACTGTGGTGCTTCCTGCTCTAAATAAATGCTCAAATAAATAATCTGCTAATGTCTTCCAATAAAAGGCCTTCTCTTGTTTGCTTTTTCTAAAACTACAATTATGCGAAAGGTTTATGTAAAGCCTGGTATGGTGCAAATATAGACCATGATTTGGCCCAGCAAAGCAGGACAATAATACTGTAAAGAGTTTTTGGATCCTTTTGTTCACCACTGAACAAGACACATGTTGAAATGTCCAGACTAGGCCAAGAAAGGTTTTACGCACTAATGAGATGAGAGTGACTCTTGACGGATCAGATAGATCCAGGCCTGTGGCTGGATCAGTAACGGGCACGGAGCTCCCCTTTCACTCAGACACCAGCAAGGTGGAGCTGGGGTACTGGGATTATTAAAGATGTGCTAGTCTGACCTTTTCGCATTGAAGATGGACTCCAAATCAACTCCCAAACCTGCTGCCAGTTTTTAGAAGACACTTTCTTCAAACGGTGGTGCAAGAAAAAGTCTGCATCTTTTGCAGAAGATGAAGATTTTTTTTTTAATGCAGGACAATGCTCCATCACATGCATGGAAGTTCTCCACTGCATGGCTCATCAGCAAAAGCCTTGAAGATTTAAGAATAATGACATGGTTCCTGTCCTCACCTGACCTAAGCCCTGTTGAGAACTTGTGAACGTTTTTAAATGGGAGATTTACGAGGAAGAAAAACAGTCCACCTCTCTGAACAGTGTCTGGGAGGCTGTGGTTGCTGCTGCAAAAAAAATTGATCGTCAACAGATCAAGAAACTGACAGACTCCATGTGTGGAAACACTGTGTGTTTTTTCCAGGTTCAAATTAATCCTCAAAATGCTCATTTGCCTAATCGTTGTGCACACAGTGCATGTTTTCTATAATGGGGCAATAAGATATGATGCTTGATGCCTGTATTATTCTGTGAGAGAGCAAATTTAAAAAAATCCTTTCTGTGAGTAGGTGTGTACTTTGTGTACCTATGTTAGCTGTTAATACTACTGTGTTTTTAAACTAACATGCTGTACACATGAGTACAAATTCAATTATTGAGAGAGGGCGAGATGCAAAAAATGATGATTGCTTGGTATTGAGCTAGGGTGTCAAGAAATCTTTGCCATTAATCTGCTGTGAATACAAGGTTTTTATAATTCACTGACTGAGGCTCTAGGTGTTCTCTATATGCCTTTGTATTGAATGTCTTGAACTCTGCTTGTTGCATTCCATATACATAATAAATGTGTCCTCTTTCCATTAAGGCGATCACGACCGCCTCTTGGTTTGCAAATGTAATGAAAGGATATTGCTGTAAGCACCTTTTTAACTGGCAGTTTCTAGATCTAGCTTTTTCTGACCCCAAGATGATCCTCAGCAGTGGATAAGCCTTCTTTGTGTTGGTAGGAGCAGGCCGTATGGCTGCGGGCCCACAGTCAGGCAGGCTGAGGGAGAGCGAGAGGCCGTTTTTGGCTGGAGGCATATAAAAGCATTCTTGTGCATGTGTTTGTGGGGGAGAGAGCAGACAGACTGAAGACGGGGAGACATCCTGTTGTCCTGAGTGGCCTGGAGAGTTCGTTTAGGAGTGGTGCACAGTTTTATAGCTGATATTAAACACAAAATTGATCTTATTTTGGCTTTGAAAAGTATTTCCATACAGAGCTAGAAATAATTGCAAACTTTAACTTTACATTCAGTTATGCTAAGTGTGTGTGTAAAATAAATCCCCCTCTGCCAGTGTTTCTCAAACTATTCTCTATTTGTCATATGAACACTCTTGGAAACTGCATATACCAAACATGTATTACCATAGACATTAGTAATCCCTTGGTGAAATAAAAAAAAAAGAAATCCCAGTAAGTTGCCATAATTATTGACTTTTTTTTTTTTTATCCTTAAATGTATCGTTTGTTTTATCTGCCTGCATTTCTGAAGTATTAAAGAAAATGTAGAGGTCAAAGACATCTCTTCATACTCTTGCACACACTTTCTGTGTGTGTGTAAGGTTTTCAACTTTCACACATATGACAGTCATTTTTCACACATCTTTTGGAGTTTTCACACCATGACTTGACTCTGACCCCTGGCAGCCTTGTCTCATAGCTGCGAAGAAAGTAAAACATTAAGCTTTGTTTTGTTTGCTGAGGGCTCCCTTGTCTTTTACTCCCAGTTGTTTATGAAAACTAGGAAACAGAAAAAGCAGTTAGATTAATTGTATTGCATGTTTCATGTCGATTTATTTTTCCTTCTGAATAATATACCTAGTTTACTTACAGCAGCATAGTTCAGCTTGATAGCAAATCATTTTTAAACAGGAAAATCAGTGCAAAGTGAAACTTTTGGTGCAATCTCTTCTCCAGGTACGCAAAACTCATATGTCCACCAGACCAGACCAGACCATGTTTTTTTTTTTTTTTTCTTTTTTTTTTTGGTGCCCATTTCTATTGCTTAGGTGTACTATATTTTCTATTTCCTCTCTACAATAGCAGTGACTTTTCTAGAATTTTGTGCATTTGTAGTAACACTTCAATTTGGGTAGATTAAGACTGAGCTACTGGTAATCCCAAACAATCAGGGCGTATCTCCCTATCAATATAAAATGTTGATTCACCATTTTCCTTGCTAATTCCTTTCCTGCCCAATATATACCACAACTGCTGATAGGTGGCACCATATTATGATAATTGATGGAATTCACTTCACCTGTTGATGAGTTTAATGATGTACTTGCTGATTGGTGCAAATATTAAAGCAAAACAAGACAAATAGAAATATTTTTAAAAAATGCTTTCGTCCAGGGCAATTATGTACCTGTTGGTATTGTGGGATTCTGTGACTGAAATCTTTTGACTCTGCACAAAAAATGGAAATGGTTCCATCCTCTGTATAGACAGAAGATGGGTTTTGGTTATCAGTTAGTGTAAAAATAGATATGCAGTGGGTTTTTGTTTTTTTTTGTTTTTTTTTGTTTTGTTTTTTTCTCCCCCCTCCCCCTTATTGCAATTCCAAACCAAGTTTGATTTTCTAATGTGGTTGAAAGGAAGCTTTGCCAATGCTCTTCTTGTTTGTATTGTTTTTTTAAAAAAAAACTGTTTTGGAATGATGTCGAAAGCCTTGTCTGCTTTACTCAAAGAGCAAGATCCTGAATAAATACACAGCATGAAGCTGGATGGCTTCTGGGTCTGTTCTAGCACAAGCTTTAGTGGGTGGATAACTTGAACCAAATTCCAGTCCTGATTTTACTAACAAAGCAAAAGTTTGCGGTTGTCTGACTTTTCACATATTTTAAATCCTAATTCCACTTAAAAGCCACAATGGTGACTCACTGTATTGTTTTTTGGAAGTCTTTTTAATGTCTAAGCCTGAAGGGCACAAATACAGCTTGCCCTGTTCTGTGCTGCTCTGTTGTGCTCTGCTCCATGTTGTTGTATCTGTGACTCCTTTTTAGTGTATCGTCTAACATGCCTCTCTTTCCTGACAGGTGATCAGGCCAAAAATTTCTTTCTACAGTCAGGCTTACCTGCTCCCGTTCTTGCCCAGATATGGTATGAGCCTCTCTAATCTGACTGATAATTTAGACTAGTTTATAATCCACATGAATTTAACCTTGTTTCCTCTAGCAAGAGGTATGTTTTACAGTTTTTCATGGAGGAATTGTACATACAGTGCCTCTCAAATATTCATATTAAGTGTCAGGTTAACAATGCTTTAACAGACAATATTCATTTTTTTTTTCTTTCACTCTTGCCTTTCATTTTTTAAATTTAACTGTAATTATTTCCCACATCCATGATACAAGTTATACTGTACATGGCTCTGAACATTAATCTGTTAATATTAGTATAAAAAGTGATGCTAACCCAAAATGCAGGTTAAAACTACTTCTCTTGTGGTCATAGTTTTCCACACAGCTTTCCGAATGGCCAATGGCTGGCTTAAAACTTCAATAATGTGCATGTAGTAACAAAGGCATTTACTGGTTAAAATATCAAAGAATATTTGAGTACAGAAATAAGGGTACGGGTACGAAAGGGTACGGCCTTAATTTTTGTCACAGAGTATACTTTTACATAAAACCAAGATCACTTCAAATAAATGCATTTTAGACTCAGTCTGTTTTAAAATGAAACACAATATTTAAGTGTTTCTGGCCAACCAAATGAATGTAATGTTGGATACTTAGTAAGGAAGTTCATGTTTCCTCTTTTGTAGTATGCTACATATTAGTCATATATGGTGAATGCTAATAGATGGTTGCAAAGCCTCTGTTAATCTCTTTAAACAAGGATTTCCAAAATGTTCCATTGCTTTAATTATACTGTGCATTGTAAAGCTAAGCTTATCTTGTGATCTAGAGAATATTCAGGTTTGAAACTGTTTGTGTCCTTAATTGTCCAGGCAAGTTAGCCATTGAAGTGTATGACTTGTGCTCTCAGGGCTCTGTCTGACCTGAACAATGATGGAAAGATGGACATGCACGAGTTCTCTATTGCCATGAAGTTGATCAAACTGAAGCTGCAGGGTCACCCTCTTCCCCCCTCACTGCCTCCCTCCATGAAGCAGCCTCCCCTCTCCCTGCCGCCTCCCGCAGCCTTTGGTAAGAGCAGCTCCTAAAGACGAGCTAAAGATCAGGCCCGTTGGGGTGAATGACTCATGATTCCATCTTAATGGATGAACGATTCATCTCACTGGCTTGATGCTGTTCATGTAAGATGTAATATTAAGTGGGATTTATTTTCACAGCTTGAATTGTACTCTCTGGTTCAGAGAGAGGGTTTTTTTTGTTTGTTTGTTTTTTGCGTCAGCCTGAGTCTGGTCTTTTTAAAGCTACATGGTTGATATACAGTCATAAAGAACATCTTTAGACTCTTGTGAGTTTTCCAGTTTTGGTTATGTTGATCTTTAGACTCCTCTTAAAATGTATTCTTTTTTTTTCCCCCACCTCATTAGTCCAATCACGAAACTCGATCGTGATAAAGTAAAATGCATTAAACACTAAAATATCATTCACCACTTTCACTTAGTACTTAAATCATCTTCAGTGGCATTGACAGCCTCAGGTCTTGTGAATGATAATACCAACTTGGTTATGCAAGCATCTTCTATTTAAACAGAACTGTTCCTTTCAATTTTATAACATGGGAATATTAGGGATCATTATTTCTTCTTTTCTACCCTCGTGCTAAGGCAGGTCAGTTTGTTTTTTGTCACTTAGGTGGCATTACAGCATATGATCTAAAACCTGCACAAACTCCATTATCAGTGGTGGTAATAACCATAAAAAAATCTTTGCTGTCCATAGGAATGCCCAGTATGGGACCCATGACCGGTTTGCCAGCTGTACCACCCATGCCCCTCCCACCTCTTCCTCCGGGAGTGCCAGGAGTGGGCATGTCGCCCCCACTGGTGTCATCAGTGACTCCTCCTGTGCCTCCAATGGCCAATGGAGCCCCTTCAATGATGCAACCCATATCAGGATTTTCACACCCACGTAAGAGACTGGTGGAAATACTCCTCTCAAAAAAGTTGCAGGGATGACCAGGCCAGGAAAGTTCCCTGCAAGCTTCCATTCATTATGAGCAAGGGACCAACTAGCAGCACATCAGCATGGTGTTCATGGTGCCCTTTCTTCAAACATAATTTCAATCATTATTAGCAAAATATTATTTTATGCACTGTTGCAGTCTGGACATTAGTGATGGACTACAAATGACTATAGATTATCTTTCTCTCAGCTCCTCTCTCAGCCACAGCTGTCAACAAAAGCTCTTCTTTCAACCGCTCCATTGCCAAGCTGCCCAAGGGGCAGTCTTTCGAGACACCTAGGTGAGTCTCAGGTCAAAGCATATGAATACACACAAAATGGTCACATTTCTTAATGTTAACTGCTGCTCTTTCTCTGCAGTGCCCCTGCAGCCCCTGTGCCCTGTGATTGGGCTGTGCCCCAGTCTTCGCGTCTAAAATATCGCCAACTCTTTAACAGCCATGACAAGATGATGAGCGGTCATCTGACAGGTACTAAAACGGAATAGGATTTTATCTGTGAGCAAATACATGGATTTTTTTTTGTGGAATGAGAGCCTATTTTGAATAACTAATGGCATGCAAATGATTGATATGATAAGATTTTTACTTTGTGTGTGTGTTCGTGTTCTGTGTGTGCGTGTTTGCCTGTGTGCTTTGCTGATCTACCGGCAACCATTCTGATGAGTCAATAAAGTGAAGTGGATCCTAAGACTCTGTAGTCAGCATTTTCAGTTCCGTTTCATCCATTCATACACGCTCTTTCTCTTTCTCTCTCTCTCTCTCTCTCTCTCAGGGCCGCAGGCTAGAACTATTCTTATGCAGTCCAGTCTACCACAAAACCAACTGGCCACCATCTGGTAATGGTTCTCACTCTCTTTCTGTCTCTCTCAGACACATTAAAGAGACTATAATTCATTGGTAATGAATGCATGCATGCATTTTAAATGAAGACCAAGATTCTATTAGACATGATTGAGGGTCATAATGAGTCTTTTTAAAGAATCTCAAAGTTTTACTCTTTCTCTTCATTATCACTTTAGAAAAGACTTCCAAAATTGCTTTAACAATGTTACACACTGTTTATTGATTGCTGTTATAATTGTTCAAAATAATTGAAGTACACTCTTTGTTTAATGTTCATGTTAATCCTCATTGGGGGGTGTGTGTGTGTGTGGTTGTTTAGGAACCTGTCAGACATAGACCAGGATGGAAAACTGACAGCTGAGGAATTCATACTGGCCATGCACTTAATTGACATGGCCATGTCTGGGCTGCCTCTTCCGCCTCTCTTACCCCCGGAGTTCCTACCCCCTACCTTCAGGTCAGAGTGCTCATCTGTAATGGGTTCTTTATCTTAACGGCATATCCATTAACATCTTACAAAGTTACTGTGTAGCATGATCATTTCCCCAGTGCATTCAAAATTAGTTTGTTTGTTTTTTTTTTTTTTTGTTTTTTTTTTGGTTTTTTTAAAGCTTTTAAATGGTCTTTTTAGTGGTTTGCATTTAGGGCAAATTGTTCTCTACCTTACACAATGCAGTGACCTGTAAGTTAATTCCACAATTAATGGCTTTTAAATGCTTTTATGTTCTAAGCGTTCTAAATAAATCTGTTTGTGTGCGCATAGGAGGGTACGTTCTGGAAGTGGCGTTTCAATGACCAGTATGCACCCTACAGATGTACGTGTACAGGAAGATTCTGCAGAAGAAGAGGAGAAAGAAGCTGAGAAAAAGCTTCCAGGTTAGCTGAAGGATAAACATTTCTTTATATTCCATTAAGTAGACCGTTGTGTGTTTTTTTTTTTTTTTTTTTTTTAATTCGGTTTCCATTTACAAAATTACAAGTGCTTTACAAAAGGGTGTATCAGTAATATGAACTGTAATAGACTGTCACATCCATAAATCTGACCAATAGGACATCAATCTGGTGGTATGTTACCAGTTTTGGTTAATTTGAAAGTCAACCACTCTAGCTTCATCTTTATTCAGAAGGAAGTGGGTGACATTTCTTGAGGCTGTCGCCCAAATGTCAAGTTCGTTCCTCTTAGTACAAGTGCTTGTTGTTTATTTGCAATTTCTAAATCTATTTACACACTGAAAACATTAATCCGCTTTATGTACACTGTGTGTACAATTATTCGGCATGGGAGTATTTTGTCCTTGTCGTTTTTATGCATATATTCCAACTCCAAGCTGTATAAACTTGAATGCTATTTGGATTAAAGCATATCAAGTGATGAGTATTTGCGTAATGAGGGAGGGTGTGGCTTAAAGAGATCAATATCCTATATCAAGGTGTGCATAATTATTAGGCAGCTGCTTGTCCTCCTCAGACAAAAAGGGCCAAAAAAGAGATATAACTGACTCCGAAAAGTCAGAAAATGAAAATAGTCTTTCAGAGGGATGCAGTACTCTTGAAATTGCTAAAACATTGGGGTCTGATAACAGAACCATCAAACGGTTTGTTGCAAATAGTGAACAGGGTCACAAGAAACATGTTGAGGGGGAAAAAAAGCCACAAATGCACTGCCAAAGTTTTGAGAAGAATCAAATGTGAAGCTACCAGGAACTTGTCTTTTCCAGTGCTGTCATATTCCAGAACGGAAACCTACCTCGAGTGCAAGGTGTTCAGTGTTCAGAGACATGGCCATGGTCAAGACTGAACCAAGAAATATCTCAAGACAGATTATTCAAAGGTTTTATGAACTGATGAGATGAGTCACTCTTGACAGATCAGATGGAGGCGCCCATGGCTGGATCAGTAACGGGCGCAGAGCTCCACTTCCACTCAGATGCCAGCAAGGTGGAGGTGGGGTACTGATATGGACTTTTATTATTAAAGCTAGTTGGACATTTTCGCGTTGAAGATGGACTCAAAACCGGCTGCCAGTTTTTAGACACTTTCTTCAAGCAGTGGTTCAGGAAAAGGTCTGCATCTTTCAAGAAGACCATGATTTTTATGCAGGACGATGCTCCATCACATGTATGGAAGTGCTGGCTGTTGACTGTTATTGAAAAGTTGGTCACTGATATTTTATTTTATATTATTTATTTATTTATTTTCATATGCTTATTTGTACATTTTGAATCATTTTTATTTTTCTCACTTTAACAGAATTTAAAAAAAAAATGTGAGATGGGAGATTTAGTTTTTCTTCTAGTTGTGTAATAATTGCAAATTAAGAATGTTCACACTCATAGCTCACAGAGGTATTAATGTTTTGAAATGACTGATAACACTGTATTTTTCATCAAAATAATCACTTGCCTGGTAATTGTGCACACCGTCTATGTACCAGCCCACAGTAGTTCGTCTTTAGACCTGTTCTGACACCATACCTTTCTTTTGTGCAGTCACTTTTGAGGACAAGAAGCGTGAGAACTTTGAGCGAGGCAACCTGGAGCTGGAGAAGCGACGACAGGCCCTGCTAGAGCAACAGCGCAAGGAGCAGGAGCGACTGGCTGCGCTAGAGCGCGAAGAGCAGGAGCGCAAAGAGCGTGAGCGGCAGGAACAGGAGCGCCGGCGGCAACACGAGTTGGAGAAGCAGCTGGAGAAACAGAGGGAACTGGAGAGGCAACGAGAGGAGGAGCGGCGCAAAGAGATCGAGAGGAGAGAGGTGTGTGCTTTTGTTAAAGATACATGATATGAACTGAATCCCATTGCTTTTATTTCTGTAAATTGACATGAGAAAACAAATTGGAGAACTGTTTGGACAAATTTAAAGACCTTATGGTTTTGACCGGAAGATTAAAAAAAAAAAAATTTTTTTAAAGTTACAGTAAACCACAGAAAACAATATTTGAAGATAAGACCTTCATTTAAAAACAGCTTTCGTTTCTTTTGCTTTCCATGGTGCAGATAAAACTGCACCATTTTAGGCAAATTTACAAGCTAGCAAAGACAAAACAGTTTTAGTGGAAGCAGAACTTATTGGGCATGCGTAACTATAAAGTGGAAAGTTTTTTACATAAAAAAATGTATAAATGTGCAAAACATGATCTTCAGATTCAGCCAGGCTTTTCTTTCTTTTGGAGCATCAGTATTGTTTAGGTCACAGAAAGTCTTTTAAAAACAGATTGGTCAGAGTGATCACACTTCATTACTCATTGGCATATTGCTGCCTTCTGTTGTATCACTATTCCCTGACCAGTAGCAAGTAACAGTCAATAAATTAAACAATTAATAAATTAAACATTTTCTTTGTGTGGATTCAGGCAGCTAAGAGGGAGCTAGAAAGACAGCGACAGTTGGAGTGGGAGAGGAACCGCAGACAAGAGCTGCTGACCCAGAGGAACCGAGAGCAGGAGAACATTGTCCTGCTCAAAGCGCGCAAGAAAACCCTTGAGTTTGAGCTGGAGGCTTTGGTAAGATCACACATTGCACGTAAGCACAAACATGAGCACCCACACTCTCCTTAAGCATATCCAATAATTATCAAACTGGGCTGGAAGCCGGGCCCCCCAGGACTGGAGTTACTTACCCTGGTGATGGGGCCCTCGTAATTCTGCTTCCAAGATCGAATCAAAGTGAATGAGAGTTTCTTTTATCCGTGGATTAAGCGATCACATGCAATGAACTGAAATTCATCAGCTCTCTCTCTCTTGCATGTGTTTAGAATGACAAGAAGTCTCAGCTTGAGGGGAAGCTGCAGGACATTCGTTTCCGTCTGTCCACTCAGAGGCAAGAGATTGAAAGCACCAATAAGACGCGTGAAATCCGCATCGCTGAAATCACCACACTTCAACAGCAGCTACAGGTATTGCACACCTCAGAAGGTTCCCAATTACAGTGTGAAGTGCACTGTAGACATGTAAGGCCAGTTTGCTGTAAACTGATTTTTTTTCATGCACACTTATAAACCTGTATTTATTTTCATTTTTTTTTTCACTCACACTGCCAGACTGAGGCCTCTGAATCTCACTCTTATTGATTTCTGTCTGTGTACTATTTCGTTCTTTCTTTTGTTCTTTCGTTCGTTCTGTTCCTTCATTCTTTCTTTTGTTCGTTCTCTTTCTCTCGCTTTTTTTTTTTTTTTTTTTTTTTTTTTTTTAAACTTTGTAGGAGTCTCAGCAGTGGTTGGGTAGACTGATTCCAGATAAACAGTGTTTGAATGATCAGCTGAAGCAAGTGCAGCAGAATAGCCTGCATAGTAAGACACCTTTTTCATACCTCGCTTTATCTACGATTTACATACATTTATTATGTATAATGCCTCTGGATTTTATTTCTGTGGTTAGCAGTTAGAACTTGTCTCAAAATTCATTCGTACTTGGAACTTTGTTTAGCTCCAAACATCAAAAACGTGCAATTTTATTTATATCATGGATAAGAATATAAGAATTTGTATTAATTAATTAATTAATTAATTTATTTATTTATTAACTTGCACCATTTATACTTATGGTAACAACAATTTACATTGATTGTGTGTTACAGGGGACTCACTGTCCAGCTTGCAGAGAGCTGTGGAGATGAAGGAAGCGACCAGGCAGCAGCTCCGAGAGCAGCTGGATGCTGTGGAGAAAGAGACACGCTCCAAGCTGCTAGAGATAGATGCCTTTAACACACAACTAAAGGTGCTAAGCAGACACTCTGACATAAAACAAATGTAATAGACATGGACAGAGAAGCAGATAAGTGCAAACACTCAGACAGATAGGCCTCCAAGCTCACAGAGAATTTGCGTTTCCTTCTTTTCCATTTTCTCTGCTTTCCTGTGTGTGTGTTTGTGGGGGAGAGTGATGAAAACAGTGTTTACCTGCTCAAAAAAAAATGTTAACCCATTCTTATACGCAGTACATGGATGGTAAATCATTCCCAGTATAGTAGCGACACTGACATGGTGGCATGTTGGTTTGGGGAGTGGTGCATGTGGGCTGCACAGAGTGGATCAGACACTGCAGTGCTGTGGAGTCTTTAAACACCTCCATGTCACTGCTGGGCTGGGAATAGTTCACCAACCAAAGGATATTCAATCAGTAGTGGTCCTGTAATGAAAACCTGACCAATTATGGAAGACTAGAGGAGGACTTATGAACCGCAGCCAAGGACCTGTGAGGACCATCATTTTAGATCTGTATAATAGAGTGGGCAGCAAGTAATTGTTGACATTTGTAGTAATTATAAACTACAAAGTGCAGCTATATGGTCAGTGGCCCTGACCAAAACAAAAAATGAGTGTAAATCTACAGCAGAACTGCCTAATACTAGTGACCCATCAGTTTGATCTAATGTCGTAATACTATATAGACAAATTTCCCAGAATTCTTTTTTTTCTTTTTTTTATTTATATAAATTGACCAATTTTTATTGGTCAACTGTACAACTGCAATAGAGCTGAACTGTTCAACTCTGATTTTAGCATTGAACTGGTTTCTTCACATCAGAACCGATTTTTAGAATATAAACAATCTACTTAATCTGGTTCTGGTTTTGTTCCTTTTCACATTTGTGGGAACTTATCAGTGTAGTAATCAACCTATGTATTGGCCTGGCTCTGCCACAAACCAAAGGAGCAGGTGACCTTTTTTTTTTTTTTTAATACAATTATTTTAGATCTTTGATACTCACTCTTTCTTGTCCCTTGGTTATCATCATCTTCATCATCCTCATCCTCCTCAATTCCATCCCGGCCTTGTGCCACCGCTACCTTCTTATTGTCTGTACACCATTTCTGTTTGGCTTGGCTGTTCTCCTTTACCCTGGTTACCTCCCAATTTCCTGACCTGGTTTGTATAGTCCTTGGGGCTGTTCTATCAGGCCCACACTGCCCGGATAGAGAACCTTCGATTGGAGCTACTTCTTGAGGAGCAGAGGGGCCAACAGGTAGTCTACCAAGACCTTCTAATTCCCTGCCTCAAAAACTACAACTACCACCACCAAACTACCTTCCTGCCCTCTTACTCACTTGCACTGTGCTGTTTGCTGCCCTCTGCAGGGTTGGTTGCAGTATTGCATCATCTCAGCATTTCTGGCTGTCTTCTATGGCGGATACTAAGCTAATAATTCTACTGATAATAACAGTTGTTAAAGGAATACTCCACCATTTTTTCAATCTAATCTTGATCTGCTGCATCCATAAAGCTTAGTCTATTACCATTAATAATTTAGATGGGTTTCCTTTACAGAATAGAGGAGCTGAAAACCTGTCTCGCTTGCCAGACACTTTTATAAACCTAGTTTGGATTCAGCAAGATTTCTCTTTTCTTTGTACAGGGAAATTATGTCTATGTGAATAGTTCGTATACTAGTGATGAAGAGATTAGATTGAACAACATTGAAGTACTCCTTTAATTTAACTGCAGTGTTTGATAAGCGTGGAAGCAAAATGTCTATTCTTGTTGTGCTTTGGTGCGCTTCTACAAGCCAGTCTGTGATTACTCTACACCAGCTTAGACTTTTAATCACCAGTTGCTCTTTACTCTGTCCAGGAAGGTAGCTTTGTAGTAATGGAGTTAATCTATTATGATGACAGATTTATAATGACAATTTTTTTGTGATCCTATCATTTCTTGACCTCGTGACTTTTTTTTTGGTTGGCTTTGTGTCTCTTGCAGTCAAGGGGCTCGGTGGATAAGGTGCTACTGGACTGCCTCGCGGCCCTCCTGGCCTGTTTGAAGCATTTAGACTTCTACTTCCAGGTCTCCCCATTAGCCCCTGAACTGCAAAAAAAAAAAAAAACCCTGATCCAAGACTCTCTTACCCTTTTCTTGTGTCTTACTGCACTTCCCCTGCCTCCCTAAGCTCCTGTAGAAGGGCTGTTCAAAGTGAGCGTTATGCTCTTGTTGTGCCATTAAGTGTTGAGAGAAGTTGCTGCTTTACACTGATCTGAGACCTCTTTAGCATTAAGGGTGGTACAGTAACATACTTAAACTTGGCTTTTAAACAGCTCTGGTTTAGGGAACTCTACAATGCCTGATAGTTTGATGAGATAGGAAATTCCCTATTCCAATACGAACACAGATTTTCCGATAGCTCTCCCTAGGTTTGACTTTTAATTGTTGCTAGTGCTATGGTGACCAGCAAAGTTTGCTGACCCTTTCTGAAGAAAGCAATGCCTATTATATATTATGTTGGTTTATGTTGGTCAGATACCTTTTTAAACCATCTAAAAGGCTGGACATTGTATTACGTGGGTCAAGATTTAAAGGGAGAAAACTGGTCCCAGATCAATGTAATGACCAACCTTGCTCCTGGAGGTGTGCATTCCTGTAGAGTTCACAAACAACTCTTGACCCACTGATCTCATCCGGATCATCTGTTCACTTTTTTAGGGTGTGTGGCTATTGGTCTGGAACAGAGCTCTACAGGAAGGTAGATCTACAGGAGCAGGATATAGGATGAGAGGCTCTTCAAAAAAAATACTGCCACTTGTCTTCCAAGCCAACAGATGGAGCTATAATGAATGGATTTCTTAAACCAGTATTTCTTAATCCTGCTTTCTAGAACCTCCATAACAACTTTAACCATTCACGTTTAACTGAGTTATTCATGTGTACTCAACTTTTCCCTGCCTTAAAAACCTGATTATGCCCATGAAGGGTTTTGATGATAATTTTTTGTGAGGGGAATTGTGAAAAAGGCGATTTTCATTCATAGGGGCAGGATAAAGAAATACAATGCCTTAAACTGTTTTGGTCAGTGTTTGCTACATCCTTAAGCATGAACCTGGTTGTCATTCGCCTTAGTTGTTTTGCCCCTTTCTTAGTGATTTGCTTTAGATTGTTTTGATTCTAAGTGATACATTAATCAAACCATGTTTTTTTATTTTGGTTTTTTTTTTTTTTAAGTGCTGGTCTAAAGTGTGACTTGGAGGCCTTCTATTTCAAACAGTAATAGTAGTAATAGCTAATCCTTTTCTTTCATTTTTATTTGGACAAACCGCAATCATGATATTGCATCCTAGTGTTTCCTCTTTAAGACTTGTTAGTGGTTGGTTTATTTCAAGGTTTCCAGTTTTCTCAAATGTAAAAGAGTTGTTATAGATTACACTGAATGTGCATATTAATCTACAGTCACAGCCAAAGGTTTAGAGAATTGCAAGTATTGCTTTTTACAAAGTTTGCTGCTTTAGTGTTTTTAGATCTTTTT
Source organism: Hepsetus odoe (assembly GCA_017165825.1). Lineage (NCBI taxonomy): Eukaryota > Metazoa > Chordata > Actinopteri > Characiformes > Hepsetidae > Hepsetus > Hepsetus odoe. Next base: position 14,068,504 of record CM029386.1, read on the forward strand.
GTCTGATGTTTCTATGAAATACTGAAGTATATAATTACAAGCATTACATACGTTTCAAAGGTTTTTATTGAAATTACATTGTTTTTTAAAAGAACCCATATTTGCAGTGTTGGCCCTTCTTTTTCAAGACCTCTGCAGTTTGCCATGGCATGCTGTCAATCAACTTCTGGGCCAAATCCTGACTGATAGAGCCCGTTCTTCTGTAATCAGTGCTTGGAGTTTATTAGGATTTGTGGGTTCTTGTTTGTCCACCTGCCTCTTGAGAATTGACCAAGTTCTCAGTGGGATTAAGGTCTGGGGAGTTTCCTGGCCACAGAAGTTGCAATTGGGGGAAGTTTTGGTACCATCCTTTGTTCATGGCTGTGTTGTTTTGCAAAATTGTGAGAGAACCCTCTCACTTGGCTGAGAAGCAACCCCACACATGAATGGATGCTTTACTGTTGGCAAGACACAGTAGTGATGGTGGCACTCACCTTTTTTCTGGATGCCCCAAAAATCAGAAAGTGTATTCATCAGAAATAAAATGGCTTTACCGCAGTCCAATCCCTGTACCTTTCGCATAATACCAGTCTTTCCTTGATGTTTTTCTCGAGCAAAGTGGCTTCTATGGTTTCCTTCTAGACACCAGCTCAACCTCCAAAAGCCTCACTGTGCCATTCCTGGACTTTTTTGACTGAAGCTCCTTCACAGCAATTGAACCTCTCTTCTTGAAGTTCTGCATGATCCAATAAATGGTTGATTTAGTTGCAACCTTACCAGCAGCAATATCTTTGCCTGTGAAGCCTTTCTGTGCAAAACACTGATGACTGCATGTGTTTCCTTGCAGGTAATCACAGTTAACAGAGGAAGAACAATGATTTAAAGCATCCAGTCTGCTATTCTTAACTCTCCAGCCTTGTCCTCCTCAACAATCTCATCTGTGTTAATGGGTGGATCACTGAAATGCAGTTTTTTGTTTTTGGTTGATTTTAAGTTCATTTTCAAGGCAAATAATGCAAATAATTTTTCAATAACAGTTCATCTGATCTTTGTAAGACAAGGAGTATATGCAAATTGACATCATAAATGCTAGAATTAGCAAACTTTGTGAAAATTAATATTTGTGCCATTCTCAACCTTTGGCCACGGTAACTCCTCATGGAAAGAAAATCCAATTTATCTTGTTATGAAAAATGTTTTTTAAAATCATGTGCATGACTTATTATGACATCTGGTTCATGGAATTCTAACCAAACGCTTCCTGTGTGTGTGAGTGAAAACGAGAGAGAGAGAGTGAGTGAGAGTGTAGGTATGTGTGTGCATGCATCTGTGATGATTACACTGAAATTTCTAACCTCTAATTTCCTCAGCCTCCTTATCTGTCCTTGAAGTGTTGCCTGTTGTTTTTTTTTCTCTCCATGTTTATTATAAATGTGTGGATTTTGCTTATGTGTGAAGATTGAAATTATAATTTTTACATGAGTCAAATAGCCCCTCCTGGATACCAAATTCGGGGCAATATTAGTAGCCCTCTCTTCACTTTGACAATCATTCATTTAAAGGCAATCATGTTCACAGGGGTGTGTAACAGCATTTACACATAAGCAGCAGTGTTTCTATTGGCCAGCAGAAACACAGAGGCTTCCTTTGAATGTTCTGTGTTGCTTCTGTGACCTGTGGTTCATGTAGGGTTATCCAGCAGGCAGTGTAGCCTGTCAGTCATGAACGCTTTGTTTGCACCATGATCAATGCAAGTGTATCTCTAACGGTAAAATGGAACACAAGTTGGAGCACTGTCAAATTAATCTGCTCTTTGTATAGGAATTTTTAAACATTATAACAGTTGCTTTGTGGCCAGCATGAGCCGTTTTTCCCTTTTTTTTGGCCTTCATGCATTAATCTTCATATGTTCTTTTGACATTTTTTGCATTCTAATTGACCTAAAACATACTTATTTAAAGAGCAGAGGCATTTCAGTGTTTTACAAGAAGACTTTCAAAAAAATCATCTTTTTGTTTATATAGTAGTTTGTTTACCATGAGAATAGAAAAGATTGCGCTTGCAGGGTATGGTTGCAGACACCCTGAATGTGTGCGTGTGTGTGTGTGTGTGTCAGTCAAAGTTGGATACAGATCAGAGTCGTACAACACCTCTGCTCTGCCACTTATCTGTTCTCTTGTGATCATCATGCATTGCAGGAGCTCAGGGAGATCCATAACAAGCAGCAACGGCAAAAACAGAAGGACCTAGAGGGTGACATTATTCAACCGCCTTTAGAAAGCAGGCCTCCAGAGATGCAGGAGAGCAGGTTTGTGTGTGTATGTGTAAGCTTGTCAAGAAACAAACAGATTTTACAATAAATTGTTTTTAGATTTATTGGTTGACTAATAAAAATGTATGCCTTAAAGTCCATTGTTTATGTACTTGTACTCAATTTATCTACTATACTGAGCACTTGTATTATCAGATTTTACTTTTACTTAAAACTCAAGACACTGTCTCTTTTTTTTTTTTTTTTTTTTTCCTCCAGAATCTTGGGACCTGATGAAGGCGTTTCGCCTGCATGGCGAGACACAATGATGAGGAAAGTCCCCACTCCACCTGCCTCTCAGCCCTGGATGAGCCACATCGGTGATGAAGATAGCCAAAGCTCTAGAGGAGACGTTCAGGACAAACTTTCTAAACTGTTCATGCAAAAGCCCGAACCAGGCAAACCTTTAGGCCAGTCACCCTGGCCTGTAGGAGGTGAGTAAGTGTTGTGGTGATCTGGATCTATAGTACAATGGTTAGATGAATTAAAGGACTTTTAGAGAATCAAAGATTTTTTTCTCTTGTTAACTTAATCATTTACTGAGTAAATTTTGTGTGAATTTCAGATAAAGTGCCCATGTCTGGCTTTAATCAGGAAAAGGTAAGAGTGGTGTACTACCGAGCGCTTTACCCCTTTGAGGCCCGTAGTCATGATGAAATCACCATCCAGCCTGGAGACATAGTAATGGTAAGCATTTATCCTAACATCAATCAGAGAAAAGGATCTTTCTATTTTTTTTTGTTTGTATGTGTGCATGCAAATGCCTTGGAACTGTCCCTGGTAGTCAGCTGTATGTAACAATTAGAAATTAACTGATAAAATTTTAAGTTGGAAATCTGTGTATTTAAGTGAAAAGTAGGCTGTGTGCTTAGTGACGTGAGTCTTTCTGATTACTGGCTTGTACGGATTTTAACCTTTGACCCCTCTTTCCTACCTGTGCTCCCTGTGTGAAGGTGAAAGGGGAGTGGGTAAGTGCAGGTTGACTCCTCCCCCTCTCCACCAATCTCCATCATTTATTCAGAGCAACTCCAACCATCACCAACATATTTTTTTTTCCCCACTTCATTGAAACATGAGAGTTGTCAAGAGAGAACTCAACCAATATCCTGAACTTTTAATAATAGTAACTAATAAGTAATGCAGATAAATATTTTTTCATCACATCCACATAAACCAGACATCTTTAAAAAAAAAAAAAAAAAAAAACAGTTTAAAAAATGAGGGAAAAACTAGTTTATCTTCTGGATTTAGGATATTTGTTGGGTTTTCTCTGGACGCCTACTTCAGATTAGGCATATATGATGGTGGTAAAAGTTAAGTGTGCTGGTCATCCTAGTCATATTTTTCTTGTATGGTGGGATTTCGTCAGGACCATATGGCTTGAAGCTTTGAAGGTTGCATAGGGTTTTTTTTTTTGTTTGTTTGTTTTGGTTTTTTTTGTTTATCATGCTTACAGTTTCAAAACATTTCTTTGATGAAAGCTTTCTTTTACTTAATCTTTACATAATGCTTTTGTGTAACAAGCATTGTGGTTGAAGGTGTATGTGTATCACTCCTTTGGGGTTTACTCTGTGAAACTGCTCAAAAAAAAAAAAATACAGATTCAGCCTTCAGAAGTAGTGGTTTATCTTACTTTAGCGCAGCCTTAAATTGAATTTACCCTGCCATCCCATAAACAGAGCTTATGGAAATATCAGGATGTCTGCATGCTGATAAAGTGATTTGAATTCACTAGTCTTGTCACTATTGGCCTCTATATACCTCCTCCTTTCTCTCTCAGGTTGATGAATCTCAGACGGGTGAGCCTGGTTGGTTAGGAGGGGAGATTAAAGGAAATACTGGCTGGTTTCCTGCCAACTATGCAGAGAAGATTCCAGAATCTGAAGTTCCTCTTAACCTTAGAGCCAGCGCCACCTCAATTTCAGCCTCAAAACTGGGCACTCGCATGACCCCCACGTCCTCCTCAACCACCCCACCCTCTCTGCGGCCAGCCTCCACAGAGACAGCAGCAGTAGTTGCACCCACTACAGGCACAGCCGCTCCAGGTGCCACCTCTTCGTCTTCATCTGCCTCTAGTAACTGGGCAGATTTCAGCACTACGTGAGTTTACGCATTAAATTTGCTCGGTTTGTTATTTTTGTTTAGAATATGTAAATAATGCATTATTAATAAATTACCTAGACTATCAAGTCACTGTCTTTCCTTTTTGGCGCTTCTGATTTTGGAATTAGCAGAGCACTAGATGCAATGTTTTTATAGAAGTTATTACATGTTTTGCCCGCTACGTCTTTTCCTTTAGATGGCCAACAAACTCTGCAATGGAGAAGCAGGATTCTGATGGCTGGGAGGCATGGCCGACTCAACCGACACAGCCCTCTCAACCCACACAGCCCTCTCTGTCTGTCCCTAGTGGAGGGCAAGGCAGGCAGCGCTCTGCCTTCACCCCTGCCACTCTCTCTGGCTCCTCCCCCTCACCCGTGCTTGGACAGGTAAAATTTTACAGAAGGGAACAATTGACTTTTTGTACTTTTCACCTGTACATTCCCAACACTGTCATAACACCTCATATATACATTGCTATAAAATAAAAGCTGGCACAAACGCACTCATGGCTGTCATTTTTCCTGTTATTTTTTTCCCTTCTTTCCAACCCCAGGGAGAGAAAGTGGAAGGGCTGCAAGCTCAGGCTCTGTACCCATGGCGTGCAAAGAAGGACAACCACCTTAACTTTAACAAGAACGATGTGATCACAGTGTTGGAGCAACAGGACATGTGGTGGTTTGGCGAGGTTCAGGGCCAGAGAGGCTGGTTTCCTAAATCCTATGTCAAGCTCATCTCTGGACCTGTGCGCAAGTCTGTCAGGTAGGGGTGGATTTGGGTATGAGCTCAGGGCTAAGGGGAATTTAGTTGAAGTATGATTAAAATCTTCAGTATGTGTGGTTGGAGCAGGGCATGTCTTATTCAAAAGAGCGTATCTGGTCTTTAATGTTGTAGGTGGAAAAATAGCAGAGGTGGTGATAGCCTCTGCTCTACAACCTGTCTCTAGGGAGCTCTACATGTTCTTCATTTTTCAGTTTACAGTTCCAGCCTGTGAAAAATTGTGCACCACCTTGTGCCCCTAGAATACAAAAGAGAGTGGAACCAGCCAATAACATGCAAGATGTGTACAAAGGAACAAACACCACATAACAAGTCATACCTTGTACATACCATATCAGCTCCCTTCACTGAAAATAGAGTATATATTTTATATAATAACTTTGCTTTTGGATCAATGACCCTGACATGCTAGTGTGATATTTATAAATCGCACTGTGATGAGAATGTCAGGCACAGTGGCATTACTGGTAGTTTAAAACTCAACTTGTTGGCTAATTGTGATGGATATAAAGAGTATATTATGTTTTATTTGGTTCCAGTATCGAGTCGGGGTCATCTGATAGTCCTCCTGCTATGAAGAGACCTAGCCCCTCCCCGAACAAACCAATGGAGCTTGGTGAAGGTACGTAAATTTTAAAATTCAACTGATCAGGGAAAAAAAAAAAAGAAAATCAGTGACCGATGAAGTGAATTAGTTGTTTTTCACGTTGCCTGTCAATGATTTTCATGTTTTAGCAGATCAGTTTGTATACACACACTTGCCCTGATTTATCTTTCTCCACACTCAGATGTTACCAGTACTGCATGAATTTCATTATGCTAAGAGATCTGCTACTTAAGCCCAGTCAAACAGCAGTGGTGCTCCCACATATAAATCAGGGAGCAAGAAAGGCTGCTAATCTGAGCAGTGTTCTCATTGCTGCTGCTGTTCCTGCATTTTACATGGCCTGATTCGACTTGCCAAGTCACCACTAAGACTTTAAGGACTAGCTTTGTTAGAGTAAACAGGGGAAGCATTAAATTGTGTGGCTTTCTTGCCCCTCAGTAATTGAAGGTGAAGTCTCAGATGCACTCAGTTTGTAGATGGAGAATATAACCTGAATTTCTGTTTCTTTATCCTCAGAGTACATAGCAATGTATACGTATGAAAGCAACGAGCAGGGCGACCTAACCTTTCAACAAGGCGACGTCATTACAGTATTGAAGAAAGAGGGCGACTGGTGGACTGGCACAGTGGCTGGCAAAACTGGAGTCTTCCCTTCTAATTATGTCAAGCCCAAGGATTCAGAGGTGAGACAAAAATGACATTACTTTCTACAGTGCAGTCTTACTGGTCCACACTCACCTCAAAACAAAAACAGATTATTTCTGTTCTGAAATCTGATTAGATGTTTGATTTATTTTCAGCCATATTTGAAGTATTGGGATAAAAAAAATAATAATTCAAGTCCTCAAATGTTCTTTTATTTTAGATAGCCTTACCTTAATTAGCAATAGTATGTGATGTTTGTTTAAAGATTTAGATAAAAAAAATTATTGAGGAAATATAGCACCTACATGAGAGTATTTAACTGCATAAAATGCATAAGGAAATATGTGTCGACGTTAGCGATCACCGGACGTCCCGGTCTGTAAATAATTGAAAGCCATTCACATTTCTCCTGTGTGTGGTGATTAAAGCAGCTCCCCTACATGTATCTTTTACAAGAGTTTATGTGGGATACTTGGTGGCAAGTATAAGTACATGTTTTCTCAACACTTAGTAAGCCTATTAAAGCTTAGTTAAGCCTCTGTCTTTTCTTTTTTTTCCCTCAGGGTCTAGGGCCTGGGAAAACTGGCAGTCTGGGAAAGAAACCAGGTAATTTTGTTTTAGTTTCAGAAGAATTTTTTTAGCTTCAGTTTTCTGGTGAAATCTTATTTCTAAGTTGTTGGTTTTTAATTAATTAATCTATTTATTTATTTATTTATTTATTTTGCTGGAATCTCCCACTCTGGTGCTAACAAAGTGATTCCTCTTTTTGTCCCCTTGTCTCATTCTTCTGTATTCTTCTTTCCTGTTCTTCACTCCTCTTTCTCAAACCATTACACTTTTCATTCTTGCTCTGTTGTTCAGAAATCGCCCAGGTGATTGCCCCCTACACAGCCACAGGAGCGGAGCAGCTGACCCTGGCACCAGGCCAACTCATCCTCATCCGCAAGAAGAACCCTGGAGGCTGGTGGGAGGGAGAACTGCAGGTCCCTTGAACAAACACACACACACACACACACACACTGTCCAATTTATTTTAGCATTTTGACCTTTATAAACATTAGCAAACAGACAGAATGTGCACTAGGCAGTGTTCTGATTCTTCTGACTGTTATGACCTTCATAAATATGCTGGTGTTGAGTCATATAAACATTGGGCAGCCTTGTTTTAGCTGTTGTGCTTTTTCAGTTATTAGTTTTGGCTGTGATTTTTGTTAAATATTTATTTATTTATTTATTTATTTTTTGCACTTTATTAAAATGTAAAATGAAGGTTTTGTGTATAAAGAGATTTAAAGCCTATGATTATACAAGCCATTTCTGTTAACACTATCAAGCTCTTACCACCCAGCTTTTAAGTTGTAATGTTTGTTTTGCTTAATAGCCAGCTCTACTGTTCATTTAAATAATCATTAGCTTGCACACTGGTTTATTATATGAGCAATAAAATACTCTTTAATATTATCCTGTTTTGATCCAAATTATTCACCAAACTGCTGGTCTTCACTCAAATATCTGGGAGCTTATTGGTCAGGCCACTTAATCAATGTCGCAGGATTGCCTATGAAATATTATAAACTAATATGACTAATTATAAAGTAGATTACAAAACAGGATTTTGACCGCTGTCCTTTTTTTGTTTTTGTATTTCAAGGCGAGAGGGAAAAAGCGCCAGATTGGTTGGTTCCCAGCCAATTATGTGAAGCTTTTAAGCCCTAGCACCAGTAAAACAACACCTACTGAGCCAACTCCTCCCAAACTGCCAACACCCAATGCAGGTATAGTAGAATGATGTTGTATCAAAATAACATTTAGGTTATTTTTGATGAAACAAAGTAACGTTAAAAGGGCCAAAGGATTAGATTCTTTAAATTATGTTTATTTGATGTGATGAAGAGGTGGATAAAGTGAGAAAAGAACAGGATACTGTTCACTACACTGACATGGTCAAGGACAGCAGCGGTAATTTACATGTAATAGTCTCAAAGGTGCAGCAAAAACCACCAGTCTATTCAGTGGAATGAAGAGTTGTTTAAAGAGAAAAGAAAAACTGATTTTGGACCAGACGCTCATTTTAAGTGAACTAAAATAACTTGACTCCATCTATATATTGTATTTTTTGTGTAATATGACGTGTGTGTGTGTGTGTGTGTGTGTGTGTGCGCGCATGCATACATATTGTATGTTCAGTTTGCCAGGTGATTGGCATGTACGATTATGTGGCTCAGAACGATGACGAGCTGCCCTTTGGGAAGGGGCAGATCATCAACGTGTTGAGTAGGGAAGACCCTGATTGGTGGAAGGGTGAGCTGAACGGTTCTGTTGGCCTTTTCCCCTCCAACTACGTCAAACTAACCACCGACACAGACCCCAGCCAACAATGTGAGTAACGAGAAAACACTCTTATTGTTTTTCGTTTATTTTTCTCTCTTTTCTTCTTTCTCCTCTTCTCTTTCTCTGACACATGCACTTATTCTCTTTGTCCTGCCTTCTGTAAGCACTGACTACTTGCAAATGTGGGACTTGTTTTTCCATCAAAAGAAATATTAAACACCCAGAAAATCATCTAGTTTTAAAACAATATGGACATAGTTTCTGCCTTTTCAAAGGTAATACCAAAACCTTTCTCCGTGTTTTAGGATCTATTAAGTTTAATGAATTACTCATACCTAGTGATGTCTTTTTTTTATTTATTTTTTTTTTAGTGACCAGTGTCCAGTGACTGACCAGTTCCTTTCCCCTGACTGCACTAACGCTGCCCCTCCCTCTCGTTTTGTAGCATCCCCTCACATTCTTCTCAACCCCTGTTTGAAAAGTCAAAATAGTAGTGTCTCTCTGTAGATATCTATCTGTCTCTCTCTCTTTCTCTCTCTTTCTGTGCATGCTAGTGTTTTTGTTGTCGTGTCGTGTCACGTCCTTCCAAGTTCATTCTAGTCGTTGTAGCTTGTAAATTTTGTACATTGTGGGTATCTTTTTCTTTTCTTTTTTTTTTTTTTTTAACCTGCTTTCCTTTCTGTTTTAGTTTTTACTCAGTTTATTTGCTTATGTGCTGTGTTTTCCTCTTTCTAGGACTCTTATGTTGCCCATATCCCACTCAGCCTTGAAAGTCCTCAAAGCGACCCACTATCCCCTATACACTGCCCAGCGGGATGATGGGAGATGGAACCCCCCCACATTGGTCATGTGACTGCCCCCCAGCTGGCTTTGTGGCCAGAAGAGACGAATACCGAATACTGCAGAAAGAGCAGTCGTTTAACCTCAGTATTCAGAAACATAGACGCACGCAAAAAAATGCCAAGCAGCATTCTTTGCATTAAAAACTTTTTTAAAGAAAAGAAACGGAGACCATTCTCTTTTTTGTTAATTGAATAAATTGAAACTTCAAGTAGATTTATACATGAAGTACATGCAATTATGAATGCTGGATAGTGGGTCCTTTTGTGGCTTTCTGTGACTCTAATCTGTAGCCTCGCTAACACTATTTAAATTTAAAAATACAAAGGAATGCTTTTGAGCTGGATAAGCGAAACAGTTTCCATTCAGTGATAAGCTCCACCCCACTTGACTCTTGACTAATGCCTGCCTTTTGCTCTTTCCAAGCCCCACTCCTTCACTCCTCATTGGACCCACAGCACCACAGAATGACCCACTATTCATGCCCCATAACATCATAGGGCCTGATAAACTACATATGTGTCTTAAGAGACCTGTATCCTAGTGTCATACAAACTCAAGTGGGGTTAGGGCACAGTGTTGTCCCCAACATATCCGACTTTTTTTTTTTTTCCCTATTCCTATTTTTATATAAAACGTTAGAGATATTTGTTTAGAGGTGATGCCATTGAAGACAGTTTCGTAGTTGTTTCAAATTAGTCTGTTTGTTTTTTTGTTTTTTTTTTAACCACTCATTGAAACGGTCTTGAGAGCACCAGTGATTCTTCTATGGCATCTCTCCAAATAGCTCTGTTCTACCCCTTTATTTCTTAGGAGCGCATAAGTGTATGTTGGGAATTGTTCAGCTTTAGATAAGTCTAGTCTGGTGAGGTTTGTTTTTCAGGGGCATCTTTTACCTCGTTTCTTATTGGACAGGCTTAACTTTCAGCTTAAGTTTGTTCACAAACGTGGTAAATAATGCTTAGTCCTAGCCTCCACAGACACACATTCAGTGTTTCACCTGAGTCGGATATGTACGGACCTCCTGTTGTGCTGTTGTGTGTCTCATAGAACACCCCTCCTCCACCCTTGTAGAACACACAGGTGCTGTCAGTCATTTTAATGGGCAGGATGGGACCTCTCCATTCATCCAATCACATGCCTCTGTGTCAATGTTTGTCACATGTTCATACCAAAACATTGGATGAATAGAGTTGTGTTTGTGTGCTTGCCGGTCTTGTATTTTTGTTTGTTCGTTTGTTTGATGTTTGTTTGGTTTAGTTCATTTGTTCCGCAGTGTTCGTGTGATGGGGTTGAGAAATGGTGTTGCAAACCAAATACTGCACAACTGCCACTTAGGGGAAAATGATTCAGCAGTGAACACACACACACACACAAAAACACTTTATTGGAAATGGTGCACATGTAAAGACTGCAGTCTCCCACTGAGCATGGGCAGACGCTTGAGGATTCAAAATGTTTTTTGGTTTTTTTTTTTCCTTGTGTACGTAATTTCCTCAGTGTAGCCTGAATAGTTATGTTTTGCAAATATAATTTCTTTTCCTTTTTTTTTCTTCCCTTTTTCTCAGATGATTTTGAAGTTATTTTTGAAATTGTTGAAGTTGATTTGGAGAACACTGTGTCAGGTTGCTTGCACAGCTGCTTTATATTTTTTATAACAATCAGAAAATTGTAAATTTGAGTGTATCAGGACACATGGTAGAACGTGCGTTCCCATCCTAAACTAAAGTAGTGGATAAGTAGAGATCATTGGGAAGTCATTAAACGAACATCTGTCTGAAAAGGTTTCGAGTTTGGTTGACTTTTTGAGCCCTGTCCTCTAAACCCCACCCATTCTTACTTGGACAAAAAAAGCCTATCGGACAAACACAATAAAGTAATACATCAAAACATAACTCCCGCTGATCACAAATGCTTATGAATTAAAAAAAAAAAAAATGTTTACAACTGCAGGAAGAACGAGTAGTATATTCTTTGAATACAGGAGCAAGAAACCAAGTCAATAGTAAACTGTCATGTGGGGTTTTTTTTTTGTTTGTTTTTTGTTTTTTTTGGTTTTTTTTTCTCTCCCCTGCCTGTTAGGAAAAGCATGACTAATTTATGCTTCAACTTTATTGTACTGGTGGTATCATATCATTCATGATTTTATTGCTTGTTTTTATATCACATAACAGTATTGTAATTGTCCTAAAAACATAAAAATGCATTGAAAATGTAATATCAAACTTTAGTTTTTTTTTTTTTTTTTTTTTTTATAAAAATCATCGCCTTTGTGGTTCCCTGTTGGTTCCACGGTGTAAAAGTATTGGATTGTGCTGCTTATGATAGGCCTGTTGGACTGTCCATCATGTCCATCACGTCCTGGGTCTATTGGGAGTTTTATTTGTAGTGTACAATAAACGACTTGTTCTGTTGAAGAGCAGCGGAACTTAAACTGAATGAAATGCTAAAACAGAATTTGAGCTTTTTGTTCAATTTCAGTATCTGTGATCCTGTATGAACACTTTTTTTTTTTTTTCCTCTCTTCTTCTTCATTTGAAATTCCAACCAGTCCAAACCTATAACCATTGCACTCAGTTAATGCAGCATTTTATCAAACCAAACAAAATGAATGTAAAGAAAAAAAAAAATCATATACCACAGATCCTTAGCTTTAATAAAAGTGTCATGCTATCTTTCTAGAAAATGACATGTAACCATTAAAGAACTCCATGGCAATGGTGGAATTGTGTTTTTTTTCATTGAATTGCTACAACAGTCAAACTATTAAGTGTTTAATCTACAGTATGTCAACAGTATAGATGTGAGTTTGTATTCTAGGTGTGTATTACAGTGCTTTTTAAATTAGTTTTTTTTATTTTATTTTTTGGTGCAATCTCATGTGTTGTGGCTTTTCTCGATCTGACTGTGTCCATGCTGTACAGTAGGTGCGACTGGCCGTGATTAAAGAAATCGAACAAAATAATTTGGACAGTTTTCCCGCTATTGACCGATTTAATCACCCTGTTTGGAGTAAAGGTTCTGCTTCTTTGGTTTACAGCTGAAGCTATGGGGCAAATATAGCAGCCTCTGCATTACTACAATCAAACATGCAAAACCTCTATAAGGAGGTGGTGGTCTAGAGGTAGGATACTTGTCTATGGACCTATGGCTCGAGTTCCCAGGTTCGAATCCCACCTCTGGCACCACCACCACCACTGGGTCCCTGAACAAGACCCTTAACCCTGAGTTGCTCCAGTGGGACTGTCACTGTAATTAGGACATGGAAGTCGCTCTGGATAAGAGCGTCTGCTAAATGCCACAAATGTAAATGTAAAAATCACGGAACCTAAACAAATGTCATCCTCTTCCGAGGCTGGTGGATGTGATTCAGTGAGCAGTAAGACTCTCTGTGGTTATTTAAGAAAAAAGACTGGGTGGTCTGAAAAGACTTAACCTGCACATTAGTTTAAAAGATTTTCATTTTTTGCGAAGCTCACAAAGTGCAGATCTGTAGCAGTGATGTTGTTGTACATTTTTATAACTCATAGTAGCAAGTCTTAGTGTAACCTAGAATAGAATTTAACTTGACTTAATATCATATTAATTTGCGAGAGAGGAACGCGAGATTTGCAAAATTTGGACACCAGGCTTAAAATGATGACATGATGTTTTATGTGCACTGGAAATCAAGAAGTTGAACGGATATGAAAACAATGACCTTTGCTCAATTACAGGGTGCGCTGACCTCCACCTTCTAGACATGTTGACCCCCATGGAGAGGAAGCGACAAGGCTACATCCATGAGCTCATTGTCACTGAGGAAAACTATGTCAATGACTTGCAGTTAGTCACTGAGGTAGGATGACACGATTTATCTGTGTATACAGAGAATTTCTGAATTAAAGACCAACGAGGGGGAGGTCACTTCTGCTTAAAGCATTGCGTTCCACAGAAGGGCCTCAATAACTTCAAAAAAACATGTAAGATAAAAATCAAGTTTACAGTTTTTGGTACTTCTCTTTCAGACCTTCCAGAAGCCTCTTCTGGAGTCGGAGTTGCTTACAGAGAAGGAGGTGGCAATGATCTTTGTCAACTGGAAGGAGCTTATCATGTGCAACATTAAATTGCTCAAGTATGACCCCTGCTGTTTCACGCCGTATGCTTATCTAGTAGTTTAGATTTCCTACAGTATTACCTGATTGTTTTCTTGTACTATTTTATTTTTTAAATGAAGAAGAAACCTATAAACACTCTTATTAGGGATTCCATGAATTGGTGAGTGAGTGTTTTTTGGGCTAATATGAGTTTCTCAGAGGACTTCTCAGATTTGGGGTTTGTTCCTCTCAGCGAGGTAATTCTAATAATAAAATCTGATCCCTAGAACAACACTTACTCAAAGAATCACGATAAACAGGGCCCAGGTAAAGAGTAGTTTTCTCCTTATGCAGTTTTGAGTTGAATTTTAAAACATTTTGAAAGGTTAATGAGTCATCTCATTGCGATGTTGCTCATATTTTTAGCCTCGGTTCTAAATCGTTCCTAATACACAAAATACATCACATACGAGCTACTGTTCTGTAAGTACTGTTGATACCGTCCCATCTCTATGTAATTTACTCTGTACACAGTGGACAGTTTCCTCCTGTTCAGCCCCAAATGTAGGTTTACCATTTGAACCCTTGCTAATCCAGAATTTTTGCTTTCCATCCCTTCTGTTAAGTTTATTCAAAACCATGTGCTCACCTCTGCTTTAGGGTAGTAAACAACAGTAATAACTTTTATTCTCCACTGAACTTGCTTTTAGGTCTTCATACACTCTGTCATATCTATGGTTCATAGTACTGATCCAAGATACACTTACACTTACTTTTGCTATGTATATGCTAACAAACCTAGAGAAGTTGGGCAGTGGTGGCCTAGTGGTTAGCGACTAGGCCCCAGGATCAGAAAGGTCATGGGTTCAAACCCCAGACCAGTAGGTTGCCCTGAGGTACCAATCACTGCTCCCCATGTGCTTTTAATAGCTGGATGTGTTTGTGTGTCTGGGTTAAATGCAGAGGTGTGTTTTTGTTGTGGTTCACCGTGTGTTGTGCCATAGTTCACGATGACTATAATTGCCACTTTCACTTTCATTAAGTGAATTTAGAGACGCTGTCTTTTCTTCAGTACTTAAAACCACGTCTCTCCCATAGGGCATTGCGGGTAAGAAAGAAGATGTCTGGGGAGCGCATGCCGGTGAAGATGATCGGGGACATTCTGACTGCACAGCTGCCACACATGCAACCTTATATCCGCTTCTGCAGCTGCCAGCTTAATGGTGCCACCCTCATCCAACAGAAGACTGATGAGGTGCCTGACTTCAAGGACTTTGTCAAGGTAACCGTTTGATCACTATGCTGGAGAAATGATTTATTATTTTTATTTTTTTTTAAATCCAAATCAGTTTTATTATGACTGTGGGCAAATGAGATGAGGTGATTCAGAGGCGTTTGTGCAGGATTGAGATGTATGAAGCAAGTGTGTGTTTCTCCCCCCCCCCCCCCCAGAGGTTGGCCATGGATCCTCGTTGCAAAGGAATGCCTCTGTCCAGCTTCCTTCTCAAACCCATGCAGAGGGTCACACGCTACCCCCTGATCATCAAAAATGTATGTACATGACCACAAGCTATCCCATTATCGTTTGCAATACTTAATAAAACGCTCAGGCTGATATTTTAAGGATTGGGCTAACATACATTAGCTCTGGTCAAACAGCTTTTTCATTGTCATATCAAAATTTGAAGAGATTAATAATGATTTTTGCACCTTGCATTATACATGTCCTTCTGTCTTTCTCTTTCTGCTCAGATCTTGGAGAACACTCCAGAAAGCCACCCAGACCACAGTCACCTGCGACAGGCTTTGGAGAAAGCCGAGGAGCTCTGCTCACAGGTCAATGAAGGCGTGCGGGAGAAGGAGAACTCGGACCGTCTAGAGTGGATACAAGCACATGTGCAGTGTGAAGGGCTGTCAGAGGTTTGTTCTCGCACAGAAACGCAGTTTATTTGCATGTCTGGTGTAAGGTCACTATCTGCTCTGTTCTTGTTTTTGATCACATTGTCCTGAAAGACTAGGGGGTGTAAATATTCTGGTAGCTGAAAAGGAAGCATAGGGTGAGTGTTGTAGATTCATTTGTAGGTTAAGTTTAAAGAGCTTTAAAGGGATTTCATTCGTTTTTATTTTGAGCAATAAATATTTTTTGAGCGAAGTCAAAGCACCATAGTGCCAACTGATGTGCAGTCGAAAACATACTGTAATAATCTGATTAATGGATTTTTAAAGTTTGTAAATATGTGATTAATTTCAAATGGGTTTTTTTTTATATATAGTATCCTAAACTCCTCTTTACTATCCTCCTTTACTTAAATGTTAATTTGTTATCTTGCAAATTTTAAGCTCTATATATATATATATATATATATATATATATATATATATATGTGTGTATATATATATATGTGTGTATATATATATATATATATATATATATATGGGCAGCGGTGGCCTAGTGGTTAGGGAGTTGGCCCTGCATCGGAAGATTGTGGGTTCGATTCCCTCACAAGTAGGTTGCCCTGAGGTACCCCTGAGCAAGGTACCGTCCCCGTCACTGCTCCCCGGGCGCTTTCAATAGCTGCCCACTGCTGCATGGTGTTTGTGTGCATGGGTTAAAAGCAGAGGTCCAATTTCGTTGTGGTTCATGGTGTGCAGTGCTGTGACCTCGCAATGACCAGGGTTGTCACTTTCACTTTCATATACAACTTTTGAACGCTATCTGCTTTGTGTTATATCAAACCATTGTGTAGTTGAGTCATGTAAGATCTTGACAATAACTATCTCTTTCTGGTTACCTTTAATTTTTTAGCAACTGGTCTTTAATTCAGTGACCAACTGCTTGGGGCCTCGCAAGTTTCTGCACAGCGGCAAGCTCTACAAGGCGAAGAGCAACAAAGAGCTGTTTGGCTTCCTCTTCAATGATTTCCTACTTCTCACCCAGGTTATCAAGCCCCTGGGCTCCTCAGCTTCCGACAAGGTCTTCAGCGCCAAGTCCCACCTGCAGTATCGCATGTACAAAACTGTAAGAATCATTTGTTAACCAAAATATTTCATCTTCTAAATTGAACCAGTAATGGCATATGCTCAATGCCATCCTTCTAAAATAGTGTAGAAAGAAAAATTACTTTGTGGATTTCAGTGAATATTTTAAGACTAATACATTTGGCTGGAAGAACTGACTATTGATATACCTGATGATGTTAGGAGTTAATAGTTAAAAGGTTCTAACTATGTAATTCAGTAAGAATACCCTATGCTTTTTTTTTTTTTTTTTTTTTTTTTTTAAGATACATTTTATACATTTAGTTTTTGAAGGAGTATTTCAGAAGCTATGAATGTGCTGTTTAAATGTAAATCAGGCAGAAAAAAGTGGACTAAAAGAATAAAACACAGTTGACAGTATTTGTTCTCGTTTAACTAAGCTTGTCTGTCACATCACCACATTACTTGACATGCTGAAAACCATGTGCTAGGGCTGTATGCAAAGATATTTCCTTTCATTTGCCTGCCAACATGCCTTTTAAGTGTATTTTCACACCACTACACAACTCTGTCCTTTAGCCCATCTTCCTGAACGAGGTTCTAGTCAAGCTACCTACTGACCCCTCTGGAGACGAGCCCATTTTCCATATATCCCACATAGACAGAGTCTACACCATACGAGCAGAGAGCATCAATGAAAGGTGTGTACTGATCCTTATAGGCACACAACAGCTGTGAAATGTAATGCTGTCATGCTTAAGTTTTCCTCTCCACTTCTTTTTCACAGCTATTCATTATTACTGTTTCTTTTTGGTTCGTGCTATTGAATGTCAAGCTCTAGATTTATGTTCAATACTGTATCTCTAATGGGTTGAAATTTGATTCTGAAAATTGGATTGTTCTGGTCAGGACTGCATGGGTGCAAAAGATCAAGGCTGCCTCTGAGCTCTTTATTGAGACTGAGAAAAAGAAAAGGGAAAAAGCCTATCTGGGTGAGTTATAATCAATCGTCCATGTCCAAGTGTCATTTAATGTCAAATAAAAGCAAGTAAACTTTTAATGTGCTGAACTAACTACTTTTGAAACAGTATAAGAAATCTCCTAGTCTATTCTAAAGATTTGTGTGTGTGTGTGTGTGTGTGTGTGTGTGTGTGTGTAGTGCGGTCTCAGAGAGCTACAGGCATTGGTAGACTGATGGTAAACATAGTGGAAGGAATTGAGCTGAAACCCTGTCGTTCTCATGGTAAGAAATTCTCTGTTTCTTGTGTAAACAGTGAAGTGACAAATTTGCTAATAAGAGTTGTTAATATAACAAGCTTTATATAATTTAAGCCTGCACTGCACAAAGTGGCAGGACCCTCTTTCTGAGGTTTAGTAATGTTCTTTCTCTCTGACTCTCTCTGTGTTCATGAAGGTAAAAGTAACCCATACTGTGAGGTTACAATGGGCTCACAGTGTCACATCACTAAGACGCTGCAGGACACATTGAACCCCAAGTGGAACTCCAACTGCCAATTCTTCATCAAAGACCTGGAACAGGATGTGCTGTGTGTGACTGTGTTTGAGAGGGACCAGTTCTCTCCGGATGGTGAGCATGACCTTTATACAAATTTTACATAGCTTTACACTCTTCACATGAACTTCTTTAACTACAGTTTGCTTGTGTTGTTTGAATGATTTAAAGTAGTTTCATTCACAACCGTTTCCAACCTCAGTAGACCAGTTAGAAATGTTTTTTTCTACACGGGTATGTACCGGTCAGTCATAAAATTAACACCACCTGCCTAGTATTGTGGTTCCCCTCATGCCACTGGAAAAACTCTGAATCATTAAAGTTTTGGCTCTGTCACACCTCTGAAGCTGTACTTTGGTATCTGGCTCCAAGTTGTGAGGTAGTGCCTCTATAGATCAGACCAGTTTGTCCAAAACATTCCACATGTGGTTTATTGAAATGAATTTGGGAAGGCCAAGTCAACAAGTCTTTGCCATGTTCTTCAAACCATTCCTGAACCATTTTTGCAGTGTGGTCGGACACATGTTTTTGCTGTAAAAAACTGCCATTGGGGATTATCGTTGTCATTTAGAGGGTTTCTTGGTCTACAGCAATTGTTAGTACTCATTTCCATCTGTCTGAATGCCAGGACCCAAGGTTTCCCATCAGAACTTTGTTCAGAGCATTCCGCTTCCTCTGCAGACTTGCCTTTTTGCCGTAGTCATTCTGGCACCATTTCTTTCCACTTGAAGAGAACCTGATTTATCAGACCTTTTTATCTTCCACTGCTCTGTGCCGCATTTGACTGGTCGTGAATGCACTTTGTTTTACCTTTCTATCATAGCCAATAACTTCTTCAGCAGCTTATGCTTTGGAATGTCAAGTGCTGTTGCCGTTATTCACATCACCTGTGGTTGTAACATTTCATCATCTTTTTCCGACTGATGCATTTTTACACCACTTATTAATAAACCTTTCCTCTCTCACTGTAGACTTTCTGGGCAGGACAGAAATACGGTTGGCGGATATTAAAAAGGACCAGGGTTCGAAAGGTCCAATCACAAAGAGGCTGCTCTTGCACGAGGTCCCCACAGGAGAGATAGTCATCAGACTTGACCTGCAGCTGTTTGATGAACCCTGACCCCCTTGACCTTCTTTCACTCCAGTTTCCATACTGCCCCCTCTTTCATGGTACCAGCCTACCAGCCTAATGTGACAATCCACACCACTCAACGACACCGTGTCCCAGTCTGTGTTTATGTGGGTGAGAGTGGAAGAGAGAGGACTGAGGGACAGAGATGGGGAGTAGGAAAGGGTGCATGTCAGTGTAGAAAAAGTAAACTGCACTGGTCTTAATTTGAGTTTAACCTTTTATAATGAACTTCAACAAACATGGTTTCACACTTCTAGAGGAGTTCTAGAGCTCTAGAAGCTGAAGGGTGGTCTGAGGATGGTGTTAGTCTTAATAAATGAAAGCCACTACCTATGTTTCTTAATTTGTATTGTAGGCCCTCCATCGAATTTTTCAAACCATTAGTTAGAGACATTAGTGGAGGAACTCTCACTCAAATAATTCCCATTGTCATATTTTGTCTACAAATGATTCCCAGCAAATGACAGAAGATTTTAAGTCTATAAGTGGTTTAATTGTCCGTTACTTGTGAGCAATGCATCAAAAATATCATCTCTGTTAATATTAGGAAATATGTGGAATTTAGAAAAACACATGAAACGTACTGTAACTTTCAGAGAAGCTAAAACAGCTTCACCAGCCCCTTATTCTGCATGTAAAGGGATAGCCTGGTGAAAAAGCCCTTTGAATTCCATCATGTTTAATGTAAAAACTGATAACAGTCAGCTAAACAGTCAGCTGCTTTTGCCTGCGCAGCGATAAAGATGTGATTTTTGGCTGGTGTAAGAATTTTTGGGGGACATTTTGAGATCAATACGACTATTGACTTGAGGTGTTTGTATACTAGTCTTGCAGCTCCCGTAAAAAAAAAAAAAAAGAAAAGAAAAAAAAATCAAAGCTAAATCTGGACACCAAACATTTTCTGGCTGATTGATAAACCTGGTGTAATTTGAACTTTCACCAAACCATTTTTTTTTTTTTTTAATGCATTTCATTTTTAAACTGAGCTCGATTATTTATTTATTTTTTTATACAGGCTACTAGTGTTGCTACAAGTTCACTGATGTTTACAAGGCCACTTATTTCTAGAACACAAACTGTTCTAGAACGATGGCAGTTTTAGAAATCTAGAATAAAATTTTTTTGTTTTTAAACAAAAAAAAGAAATTGTTTTTAAAATTTGGTTCAGTGTTCAGGATCACAGCAAGTTAAAGCCTCCACCACTGAGCTGTTCCAGATAGCACATAAACAAACCAAGCTCAAGATGACTGGATATTTTCTAGAAATCTAGACATTTTATGGTTGCGAAAAATAACCGTAAAATATAAGAATAAAATGTTCCTCTCCAGAGTTTTACCATATTAGCAGGTTTGTCAGTGGAAAAAACACGAGGTTTAACCAAGTTCTTCTAACATTTTTAGGCTTTTTGTGCATCCCAGTGTTATGCTGAGGAAAAATTCCAGTGGTAAAGATTTATACGCATATTTAATTTTGATTTCGAAAGGCGACCAACAGTAACATACTTGAATGTAATCAGACTAGTCTGATGTAACCAATCACACCTTGATCTGTGTGTGACTAAGAGAGATCAGATAACTCGTACAAGTTTCTCTGGGTGAATTTTGTGCAGGGGGACATTATTGGTTTCATTCCACCAGTAACATGAATAACAAATTGACCAACACCATCGAGAATAGAGAGATGCACAAGTTGAGGTTCAGGACCATTTTTTTTTTTTTTTTTTTTTTTCCCCCCTTCTGCAGAAGAACGCGCACATACCAAGATATAGATTTTTGCAGCAGCAAATGCATTACCCCAATGTAATCTCTTTTGTGCCACATAACTGTAAAATACTTTTAATACAGAGCCAACACTGGGTACAGAATTAAGCAGACGTGTATCTATAGATTAAAAGTTCAGCCCAGTTTAAAGGTTTTCTCCTCGTCTGCCCTTCCCATTTGTATCATTTTGGTTTTGTTTCAATGCACAAAGTAAGCTATTTAACATTGCGTGCTATTTATAACTGAGATATTACTAATGTGTTTTTTTTTTGTTTGTTTTTTTTTAATATATATATATATTTTATTTTTTTTATTTTTGAGACTTCCCAGTTTCCCTCTAAACGCTGAGCCCTGATTAGGTGACAGAGGTTAGATAGAAACGATTAATGCTGTAATTTGGACTCTTTGTATATTTGAAATGTATCAGGGTAGATATTGTTGTTTAGGGGTATACTTTTTTTTTTTTTTTTTTTTTTTCTCTTTCTCAACTGTTATGAACAGAAAGCTGTAAATGGAAGATAGTGATGCCCGGTTGTGTTACATAGACATGATGTGTATAAATTGTGCGTTATTTCAAATGCGCCTGAGGTCAAGCTAGAGGGGGCTAACAACACTTCAGTAGTCTGTGGTTTCCCCCATAACTTTTTACAGAATAGCACTGCTTCTCCGCAGTATATTTGATCCATTTATTGTTTTTTTTTTTGTTTGTGGTTTTTTTTTTTTTTTTTTTAATATTGTTTCCCCCCATTGTTTATTGATTATAATAGACGAGATGAGATTTGGTAGCATAAGTGAGCTGGGGAACTCGTTTCAGAATGAAGCTGGAATACTGTAATGTTAAAGGAATACTCCTGCGTTTTTCAACCTAATCTCCATCTGTTGTAACTTTGCTAAGCAGTCGGTCCCTTTTAGAAAACACTTTCACCACATTCCCTTCAACCTAGAAAAGAACAGAAAACCCCACTGCTCGCTGGCCCTTTATACATGTGTTCAAAGTCATTTTACCACCTTAACTACAAGGAACTGCATATGGGAAACAAGCTACACATTTAGAAGATGGGAGACTAGGTGGGAAAAAACGCTGTAATATCCCTTTAAGTGTGGTCGTGTGTGTTAGAGTGTGTGTCCCTGTGTAGATGCAATATAGACATTACAAATCCACTGCTGTGCTAGTGAGATGTTGGATTCATCAAGAAGAACTGCTTCAGCAGGGTGTGCAAGTTGTTCCACAGTGTGTTTGTATGTGTGTGTGTGTGTGTGTGTGTGTGTGGCACCATCCGAGTGCTTGAATATGTGCTGGGTCTCTTCTTGAGCTTTGAAGAGGTTCTGTTTACCTCTTTATTTTCTCTCTTCTCTCTCTATCTGTTTCTCCTTCCCCTTGTTTCCTCCTGCATCTGTCTATCCCCCTCCTTCCTGTACTTTGCGAACCAGTAGGCTCTTTCCCTTATTTTTTAATGAGCAAAGTCCCAATGAGTCAGCGGTACAGTATGTGTCTGTGTTTAAATCTTTGAAAGGAGTATAATATATTACAACTTGAAGAGTAATTATGTTGATGACAGCATATTGTTATCAATGTAGAAGCAGTGTATTGTATTAAATGTTACAATTAAAGCTCAATTGGACAAAGGATGGTGTGTGCGTTATTCTGAGCGCCTGGGCGATTACTGCATCCAAAAATCTGCAATAAGGGTCCAATCGTGGTCAAAAACTAACATTTGAAGTTATTTGCCATGTCACGTAGTGCTCCGTAGCGCAGCACTGCAGCCTCACATCATCAGTGAGTGACTGTTTTTTTTACTTTGGGAAACGCAGCACACAGTGAGCCGCAACGAAATTCCTTCTCTGCTTTTCCTCCATACACACCATGCTGCAGTGGGCAGCCATCGTCAGTGCCTGGGGAGCAGTGATGGGGACGGTACCTTGCTCAAGGGTAACCTACTGATCTGGGATTCAAACCCATGACCTTCTGATCCTGAGAGCAACCCTAACCACTCCTGTGGCACCACCATTGGAAGCGAGCAGTAATGTTTACACAAAATGGCTGTAATTTAGTCCACAGTGTCTCTTTAAAGTAGAAATCTATGATTTCTCATAATGTTTCACAAAACAGTGCTGCACAAGGATGTTTTATAATTTTGATATTATTATTATTTGTGGCATTTGCATGTAATTTAAGTTCAATTTAAGGGGTGTATGATCATCTCGATCATTTTATCATTGATTGCACTAATGTGCTACTTATATGAAGCAGTTGGCTTTCCTCACTCTGTTTCTCAGACCAGATGATGCCTAAGGTTTAGACTAAAAGAGATGATAAGCCTGATGAACATTCCTGTTTAGTCCAGGCTTTAATTCATGTCCTGGGGCTGTTTGAAATGACACGAGCGCCCCCTGCAGGACACTTCTTCAACTCGGTTGCGTGAAGAAGCCTTTAAAAGCCTTTAATAAAAGCTTAGCTCGCCCAGGATACTCTAGTTTCTCCATCGTGAGGTAGTGGTAGGCTGGCACCATGAGGTTTCATGATTTTCCACTGAGTTTAACCCGCCCAAAGCTGTGCTTTTAGTGTCTTCACCATCATGCTGAAGGAGGAGTGCCAGCTGCTTCTGTTACACAACGACGTGTGTTCCCAATTTTCCACCCAGCCTGATCTCTTGGGGCTCAAATCCTTCTTAATCCTTTAACTCCACAACTTCTTCACCGCCAGGTAGGTGGAGAAAAAGTGAACGACAGCTTCCTGACGTACCATCAGAGACCACCAGACTGAGGGGTAAACATGTGCTCCCTTCATTACCGTGTGCTTTTACTCTTCAAACGCTTTTGCACTCGTTTATATTCTCTGTGCCATTCAGCGTGCCCTACTTAATAACTTGGTGACATTTTCTCTCCTCTCCTGATTACAGGTCAGTGGTGTAGGAAAGCGGAACTATTGAGCCGCGGTCGCTGTTCTCCGGACTTTAATGATGGCAGCACCACTCCTCAGATTTGGGCGCCTGAGTGAGCAGGTACTTTATAAACACTGGAAAACGAGCCTGCTTTGACTTCAAACTTCAGTCTTCGTTGAAAATGAAAGCAAACCACTCGACACTGGAATGTGTCAGAATCGATTTTGTGGTCTTGTGCCATTTTCCTTTCCTTTCATTATTTGACGCTCTCGCCAAGGATCTGTCCCAAATGTCACCTTGCGCCCTCCAAGTGAGCACTTTTGTGCTAGTGACCTAACCTGCTGTTTTGGGCTCAGGAAGTAGGTTTAAAGTGCAATTGAAATGATTTTCCAATATTTCGGCATGATTTTAATTTTTGAAACGTGAACAATTAAGTAAATTAAACTAGAATTATTATTATTATTATTATTATTATCTTGAATTATATTCACTTATCTGATATTTCTTTTCAGCTGAGGTTACAGGAATCAGAGGATCCAAAGTCTGCCGCACATATTTAGATATTTGTAATATACAGATATTACAATCAAAAACAACCAGTGAACCTATATTTGTCCTGAAAGTGAAAAAGTGAAAGTGACAACCCTTGTCATTGCGAGGTCACGGCACAGCACACATGAACCACAACGAAATTGGACCTCTGCATTTTACCCATGCACACTCAAACCCGTGCAGCAGTGGGCAGCTATTGAAAGCGCCCGGGGAGCAGTGATGGGGACGGTACCTTGCTCAAGGGTACCTCAGGGCAACCTATTGGGAAGGGGATTGAACCCCCGATCCTCTGATCATGGTGCTAATGCCCTAACCGCTAGGCCACCGCTGCCCCCAAATAGTGTCATATCAAGAAACATTAACCTTATTTTTAGTTAGTGCCAAAAACTAAAATCAAAACATTCAAGAATATTAAATTTTTAATTTTTTTTTATGCAAAAAAAAAAAAAAAAAAGACTTTACGGCATTTCGTATCTGATCTTTCTTAATTGATTTTGAATTTAATTTATTTACATGTTCTGATCTAGTCATACAGAACTTTTGAAATATGAGGTAAATGCCTCGTTACCATTACATTACAGGTTGTTCAGCATATCTTGCGGTGCCATCGCATGTTTGTTCCATTTTACATTATGTCTGTGTTTTCAATGAGGAAATTAAATGAATAAAAAAACTGCAGCTTTTCAGGTCTGCAGAGCCTGACTATGTTCACCGAGCCGCAGTTTTATTTAAACCTTTAAGAGTAAAATGCATATTTAAAAATATAATGTACAGTACTGTGCAAAAGTTTTAGGCAGGTGTGGAAAAATGCGGTAAACAAAGAATGCTTTCAGAAATGGAAGTGTTCATCATTTATTTTCATCAGTCAACAAAATGCAGTGAATGAACAAAAGAGAAATCTAAATTAAATCAATATTTGGCGTGACCACCCTTTGCCTTCAAAACAGCATCAATTCTTCTAGGTACACTTGCACACAGTTTTTGAAGGAACTCTGCTGGTAGGTTGTCCCAAACATCTTGGAGAACGAACCACAGATCTTCTGTGGATGTAGCTTCCTCACATCCTTCTGTCTCTTCATGTAATCCAGACACACTGGATGATGTTGAGATCAGGGCTCTGTGGGGCCAGAAGAACTGATGCTGGTTTGAAGGTAGTAAAAGGTAGTAACACCAAATATTGATCTGATTTAGATTTTTCTTTTGTTTGCTCACTCTGCATTTTGTAAATTGATCAAAATAAACAATCATTTATATTTCTGAAAGCATTCTTTGTTTACAGCATTTTTTCACACCTGCCTAAAACATTTGCAAAGTACTGTATAGTAATGTATATTAAACGTAGTATTTGAAAATGTATGCTATATATGTCATTTTTAGCTGCTGTGCTTGATGACAAGTTTGATGGAAATGTTCCGACTTTAATCAAATATGACTCTATGGTTGAATGAAAGTTTTTTTAAAAAATGCATTGAATGCAGCCAGCGTGTGATAGTTCTTCTTTACTTTTTTTCTTTTTTAAAGTAGTGCTGGACAAACTGCTTTCAAAATGTAAAGTATGTTACATGAAAAGTACCGTTAGATTTCAAATTAGCTCTGAGGCTAAATAAAATGATTTTCATTTTTTAAATAAACAATACAGGGCACAGGATCAGTAGTTGACACATTTTGTCATTTTTCTCTGAAGAATCAAATTTAAATAACTACTACATTTACAGCATTTAATAGACACTGCTATCCAGAGCGACTTCCAGTTGACATTACAAGTTGACTTCCAGGGACAGTCCCACTGGAGCAACTTGGGGTTAAAGGTTTTGATCAGGACCCCAATGGTGGTAGTGCTGAAGGTGGGATTCGAACCTGCAACCTCTGCAGCCTCTTGTTCACTGGCAAGTAGCCTACCAGTAGATCACCACCACCCCGTACGATGGAGTTAACGTTGCAGCTCCTAAGGTATTACTGTAGTTTACACACCCTGTAGCCAAGTTCCCCAATTGGGAAAGAAGAGAGAAAGTGGGTACTCCAGAACCAAGAAATGCATGGCAAGCCATCTAAATTCTTTGACATTTAGACAAGGCAGCGGCAGTGAGGTGCTTCCAAAAAAAACCCGAAACAGCAGAGCTAGGAGGTTCACAATTCCTGCTGCTCCTACCAGGTGCAAAGGAGATTCTAGAGGAAAAATAATTCAAGGTCTGTCTGATTTTTGCTTTGAAATAACTACTTCAGAAAGAGGAAGACAAGACCCAGACGAGAGTTCACGTTGGCTTGTTCTTCCACAGATTTACTTTTAAATTGAATGCCATAGTGACCTTTTCAAGCAACTTTTCAGGTAGCAACAGTAGCGGTGCAGCATCAGTGTCTGAATCATGAATATAAATGGAACAGGAACAAACAGGACAGCCAGTTCTGCAGTTCCCTCCAAAAGTATTTGAACAGCAAGGCCAGTTCTTTTGCTTTAGCTTTTCACCGGAACATTTGTGTTTTGAAAATGTAAGATTAACATGATATGAGAGATCAGAGTTTCAGTTTTTATATTTTGGTATTTTAAGTGAGCAAAAATATTGGGACAAAGTTTTAAAATAAATAATGGTCAAAACTTTAAAACATTACGCTTCATTTTTTGACACTACCTCCACTATGCTTTGCAGATGAGATTGTAAGTTTTGGATAACAAGCATATACGTTATTTCTTTGTGCTGTATGTTATTTAATATATCTGGATGTAAATGTCAGGAAAGGAAAGCTGAAAATTTTGAATTCTCATCATTTGACCTTAATCCCAAACGTGTTCATCGCATAAATTAAACAAATGAATTGACCTTGCTGTTCCAGTACTTTTAGAGAGAGCTTATTTCATCTTTTTCTGTCAGCAATAAAACTTTAATTTTGTTTTCTTTGGAATAAGTAGTGAAAAGTTATTTGAATACATCTTTTTAATTTAATGCTTTAAATTTCTCACAGGCAACTTTGGCACGAAGGAGGCGTCTAAAGAAAAGATTTTACACATGAAGATTCACATTCACATTCACTGTTTGACTTTTTTTAATTGAATGCCTATTAGAATATTTCAAAATTCATAACCCATGGTTTCCATTATGATTTGGGCAAACTACTACTGGAGGAAACCTTCAGACTTCAGGAGCACAAAGAATTTCTTAGTTTAACTGATGTTTAAATCACATCACAATGCAGTGGAGTATAATAAGACATGCTGCTGCAGTGTCACATTGCATTGTTGTTACTAAATAAAGGCAAAAATGAGTTTGGGGCTGACATGGACTGTTGGAGTGTCCATTGACCAGCGGTTCCCATGGCAACAAAGAGTCTAAGAAATTCCAAATTTTTGCATATTTAAAAAAAAAACCAAAAAAAAAAAACCAGTTGGGTGACTGAAACCCTGGAGTTTGAAGAAGGAAGCCAATATCTTTTTTTTAGTGCTGCAATATGCAGTGGA
This sequence comes from Hepsetus odoe, assembly GCA_017165825.1. Classification (NCBI taxonomy): domain Eukaryota; kingdom Metazoa; phylum Chordata; class Actinopteri; order Characiformes; family Hepsetidae; genus Hepsetus; species Hepsetus odoe. The sequence continues at coordinate 14,096,442 of CM029386.1, forward strand.
AGAATGAGTGGCTTTTAACAGTGTGCATGTCTTATTTTCCTCAAAATATGGGTCTTTATATGTGTGTTGTCTCTGACTGTCTCCTGTAATATTAGCGACTTCATATGGAAATCTCATTTGGCATTTTAAGAAGAACTCCAAGTCTCGTGAACTTCACCACTAAAGTTGGAAACCCAAAGAAACCAGTGAGATACACAAGTATAAGTAAGTCAATTTGAATTTCCAATAAAATATTCTAGACATTATTCCTACATTTAAACATTTCACAACCAGAAAATATACAAAAAGATGAACAGAGCTGTCTTTCTTCAGAACTATTGCTGACTGCACAAGTTATGACTGCCTCTAATGCTTATTGGAAGCCTTTTATTATTGATTATGATAAGTACTTCTATTTTCTTCTGCCTGCTTGCTTCACTCCAGAGAAGGCAAAGCCCAAAACTATCATCGATATTGGCAAACTGTTACTGCAAAGGGCCAGTGATGCTGAAGTGAATAAACAGTCAGTAATTGCAGATGCTGCTTTGAAAGCTGCCACGCAGCCAGCCAAGCCTACTGAATTGAAACAGTCCACTGCTTTGAGCGACTCTGCGACTCCTGATGCTTCTACGCTCAAACCCTACACTGCTGCAAGGTTGTCTGGTGCTGAATCAGTGATTCCTATTGCTGCAAATGACGAATCTCTGGAGGCCACAGAATGTATAATGAATGCAACACCTAAGGTTTCAGATCCTGCGAAAACCTTAGGCACGTCTAGCGCATCCGTTAAAGATTTATACGAAACCAGAAGATCTATAGAAGAAGGGACTGTTCTTGAAAAAGTAGATCCCATAACAGAGATCACTACCACCAAGAACACAGCAGCAGCAATTTCCTCATCAGAGTTGTTTCCACCTTTTGACACATCATTAGAAGCATCAGAAGGAGAAACGTCAGAAACTACAACTGTCCCCAGCAATGTCCTTGACAAAATTGCAAGTACCCCCATAGCAACACCCAAAACAGGTGGTGTTGCTGACCCCATTGATGTTACTTACACTGAGAATGTCCACCTCACTGACCATGAGATTACATCTGCGAAGCATTCTGTTAGGGTTCCTTCAACAGCAAAAACAGTGGTTACAGAAGCAGTTGGCCCTCAGTCTTCCAGGGCCACAAATGTCCCTGCCACTCCTGAGGGTTTTAGTCCAGGACTTTTCCCTGCAGGACATATTTCTGCCAAAGCCATTCCAACTGCTGAAGAAGCAGAAAGCATTCATGCCTTGGCAGATGCAACATCTACACCTTCACCTTCTCCTCAAGTCGCCCATTCAGGATTAAATATTTCCCAAACTCCGAAGCAAGCTGAAAGACCACTGACTCCAGAGGCTCTGGCTGACCATGCTTGCTGCTCAGAAATCCTTTCTGAAAAAGGGACACATGATCATGAATTTACTGGAGAGGTTAAATCTGAATCTAATTCCGTATTCAAGCTTGCAATGACAGAAACTGGGGTTTCACATGTGCATTTAAATGAAGATATTGCCTTTCAAAATAAGGAAAAGATTTCATCCTCAGATGAAAAAGCAGTCATCGCTAACTCCATCTCAAAGCTTATAACTGTTGCAAATCAGCAGACGACGACTGAAATCCTTGGGGTTTTGGTAAATCAGGCTCAAGACATGACAGAAAAGGTTCAGGACCTCACATCAAAGACCGTATTTGAAGCATCAATGGCCCAGAGCCCTCAAACACCAAATGGTGAATTTGCAGAAGAGGAACTTAGCACGAAAGCAGAGGAAGCAGACAGTGAGTCCTCAGATGATACTTGGCACTTCTCTAGTGTAAAATGTTTGTGGCAAAGCATATATTAGTGTCGAGTCGATGACGACCAATTCTTAAAGAACGATCAAGGCCTAATGCATGCATCTACATCACATAGGTGTAGGTAAGCACACTGGCAAAGCCGGTTGTCAGAAAGATCAAAGATTTAAATCAAGAAAAATGCAAAATCCTCATTTTTATTCATGCATTTGTGAACTCTTGGAAGTTCCTCTTTTTTGCAGTTCTTTGAAATGATGTTTAAAACATCACTGGCTGTGTATAAGTCTCAGGACAGAGCTGAATTTGTATCAACATTTGCAATGTGTATTCATGCTCAGTGCTTTACAATAGTCACAAATTAAATCTTTTCAGCTGAACAGTATGTTTAATTTTTAAAAGTCATCTCCACTAGTTTTCACTATTGTAGTACACATTGCAGTACTATCCACTATTGTAGTATGTATATGTATGTGTGTATAGACAGAGAAAAAAATGTTCTCTAATACATTTTTCAGTACAGTGTAGTTATAGTCACTTTGACAAATCTGTTATGTTTTTACCTTCAGCACAATTGGACCCTATACAGAGACTGTTTCTAGACAAGATCCGTGAATATTCCACCAAGAGCAAGTGCGTACACTGATATGACCTTTTTCATCGCATCCATATTAACATTACACTACACCACACAATGTTAAATCAGCATGACCCTCGTTTCCCAGTTTTCTTAATGCCACTTCCTCTGCTGGGTCCCTCAGGGCGCCTGGTGGACTGGTGGATCCTGGCCCAGAACACGAGAGAGCCTTTTCTGAGGAACTGGCTAAGCTTCAACGACTTTATGGTAATGGAGACCTCACATCGTTCCCAGAGTTTAAGTTCCCAGGTGGGTAAGGTTTTGTTCAACAACAATGTTTTGTTCTTTTAATGGTGTAGTGTTTTCCCCGACGTATTTAGTGACATCTTTATTCACATGACTATTGTTGTGTTTTCTCAGAGCCCATGTTGGATGAATCACCTCCAGACAAATAGCAGCTGATCTCAGCTTTCCAAAAAAAATGCTGGATTTATTCATTTACCAAACGAGCCACTGATGTTTGTGCAGGTTGCACTTGGTTGTAACTGACAGTAGTAATAGTTCTGAATAACTGAGTCTGCCACTTGTCAGGTGTGTGCTAAACAATATAAATATAAAGATAATAAAGCATTTATGATTAACGTGTTGAAAAAACACTGTTGTGTTGACTCATTAGTATTATGCAAAAGAACCCTGTCAAAGTTTCATTTTAATGTGTCTAATTGTATGTCATATTAAAAAGGTCATTTTTAAACAACAAAAAAAATTGTGCTCAGTTTTTATCTTTATTTTTTTCTTATTTCTTTGTTGTTTTGCATTTGTAACAGAAGAAATTCATTCGTTATGAAGACATTTTTTTTCTTCAACAACTATATATATATTTAGCCAGCATATAGTTATTTATAGTCATTATTTATTTATTTACGCCATAGGACAGCGAGCATTCTCGGGGGGCGAGAACCATTTTCGCGGCAGCGTAGAAAGTCTCCTCCCACCGCATGAATATTCATGAGCGAAGCGGCCTGCGTGCCTTACGCGGTGACGCAATGCAACAACTGCGGGTCCCGATTGCTGCAGCCGCTTGTCATTGTGATGAAGATTGGCACTGAGGTAAGCTGTCACTCAAAATCTCCCTTTTTTTTTCACTCCCTATCAATCAGGCCGATCTCGGCTCGGCGCTTTAATGCCCCGGGCGCTCAGTAAAGAGGCTGCCCGAGGGGGAGAGGCGTCCCGGCGGTCTGCTTTTCGGACTCTGACGTTAGAGAGGGGGGGAAAAGAATATATGATGGCGGTTTGGTCTGACGAAGGACGAGGCCCGGGGTGTTTCTGTTTTTTTTTTTTTTTTTTTGGTTTTTTTTTTTTTTTTTTTTTTTAACGGTCTTTAGTACACGCGTGGATGGCGGGCAGGGACAGTAGGGAGGGACGGTCCTACCGATCGATAGGCTTTTATTTTGTTAAAATTCAAATTAGTGTAAATTTTCCGCTCGCGCCTCAGCGAAAGTGCTTTTATCGCTCGCGGAGCGGACGGCGGTTAACGAGATGTTTTTAAAAGCGGGGTTTTTTGTTTGTGTTTTACCTTTAGTTCAACATACTTTAGCCGCCATTTTCTCGGTATCCGTTTCAGCCCCGTGTGTTGTGGGGACTTTTCTTCAGTCAGTTAAACGGGGGGATGAGTGTTAAACACGCGCGGAGAGAAACATGGCGGCGGTGTTTAGATACGAAAATATCTAACGGCCGGGAAGAAACCCGCCGCCGCTCGTTTCGGGCAGTAAAACGGGACTTGGCTCAACATAGACCGGGCTTAAACTGTCTCTAGCAGCGGGTTCGACCGAAATAAAAGTCGAAATGGTGCTCGTTTCTCTCCAGTTTTGCTCTTTTCTCGCGCAGTGCTTGCTTATTAGCGCTCTGTGAGAAAACCCCGCGCCTTCAGTGCACTTTACTCTCAAACCCGCAGCAGGGACACCAGTCGTCCTCCTTTCTGCTGCTGAACAAATCCAGGTTCTCTGAAAGTCCCTTTTGAGCTACAAGTTCACTTCAGGAGTTGAATGACCTCAGAGTTTTTGACACCACACACATCTAATGTTTCAGTCCAGGCCTGCCCTTCAGCTACATTTAGAAAGGTGATGGCAACCTTCAGAGTTAACCCTGGCTTATCATTTCATCCACGACTCATTTCACAGCCACGGTGAGGAGTTCCAACATGCTCCGCTGTTGCCTTAAAAGTGTGGCCCACTGATCAGCCATAAAGTGAAAGTGACCATTTTTTGTCATGAGACCCAATCTCTGCAGCAGGAGGGCAGTGATGGTGCCGGTACCTTGCTCAAGGGTACCTCGGGGCTATTTACTGGTCTGGGATTCGAACCCGCACCCTGCTGATGTCGGTCGAACTCTCTGACCACAGGCTACCGCTGCTCCAGTACATATCGGTAGAACCACCGGTCGTGTAATGTGTAGGGCCTCCTAAACATCTCTGATTTCAGACTCATGGATCGGGTTGGTCATAGACACTTGGGCCGGTTGAGATCTGGGGAATCTGAAGGTCAAATAGTTTTCCTGCTGAAAGAGGCCACTGATATTAAGGAATATAAAGTCAAACAGACTTTTGTCTAGACTGTTGTCTATCGGATTGTTATGAATTTGGCATTCGTTTCTATAAATAAAACGATCCATTAATAACCTTTCATCGCTCCATAGTCCAGTTCAGATGTGCAGATGCCCCTTGTAGCCACTTTTGGCAGCAATGGAATAGTGATTAAACACTGGACCCCATAATTACAGAATTAAAAGTTTGTGGGTTCAAGTTGAAGGTCAGTAGGTTGCCCTGAGGTACCCTTGAGCAAAGTATGAACCTCATCACTGCTTCCCGAGCGCTGGAAATAGCTCTTCAGTGCTATGCTTTCGGTGTAAGTGTTAATGCAAAGGACACATTTGCTTGTGGTTCACTGTGTGTTGTGCTGTTTCTTCACAATTAGTCACTTTCACTCACTTTCGGCAGTGGACAGTACTTCTTCAGTAATCTGTGCTGCATTAGCTCCCCTGTGCTCCCCATGAGCATCAGTGAACTTCAGGAGTCCCTCTTGCTGGTTCACAAGCTGTTCTTCCTTGGTCCATTTTTTGTAGGTGTTAGCCATACAAGTAACGCCCCTGAAGATTTAGCATTTTGTAGAGTTAAAACATCCCTGCTCCTGATGTTTGCCATTTTAATAAGGTTATCAGTGTTATTCACTTAAGCGGTCAGTGGTTTTAATTGTGGTTGATTGGTTCATATTAAGAACTTAAAATGTGTGGATATGTTTTGAGAGATTATACATTTTAAAGCATTATGAAACTTTATTGTGGATAATTCAAGGAGCCTTGTGTCCTTCCAGCTGTGGTGCTGAAACTGGGTGCGCTAGAAATGTTCAAGTGTTGTCAGCAGCATCAGTAACTATGATGACTTCCCCATCATTGGCCATGGAGGAGTTTCAAGAATCTGAACAGGTAAGCAGGAGTTGCGTTTGACCTTGTAGACCTAAAATGTAAGGTGATCAGACCCGAGTTGAATAGCCTAACCATGCTCACAGCTGTCTCCATTGAAACCTCAAAATTAATTCACCATGTGTCCTAATATGAAATACAGTTTGTCCATCAATTTAATTTTCATCTGACTCAAATGATAAAGCTCAAAAATTGAGAGGTGTGAGCAATTCCAGGAGGATAAAACAGCATGAATCACAACGCATTGTGAATGAATGAATTTAAAGGTTCCTTTAAAAAAGATCTCACATAAAGCTTACATTATTTGTAGTACAAATCCACTTTAATTATAACAATGTAAACAGAACTGACTACACCTCTGTGTGTGACCCTGAGGACATTGTATGTACTGGTTTGGATTTACACTTGCGTGTCAACGTCTACTGAACACAGTCCCAGGCAACCCGTGAGTCTTATTTTTTGTAAAAAAAAAAAAAAAAGACCAACTATGGAGATGGGGTGGGGGGGAACCCTGAAAGCCTAATGGCTTCACTGACTTATTCCTTTAACAGTTTAGTTTTGTTTTAGTTTAGTCTCATATGTCAACATTTATATAGACTGTTAAGCTTACAGTAAGCAGTTCTTAGTAAGAAATGTTTACATTTTTACATGACTTAATAATTTGTAGCCAAACCCCAGTTTACATTTACATTTACGGCATTTAGCAGACGCTCTTATCCAGAGCCACTTACAGGTCCTAATTACAGGGACAGTCCCCCTGGAGACACTCAAGGTTAAGGGTCTTGCTCAGGGACCCAGTGATGATAGGGCTAGAGGTGGGATTCGAACCGGGGAACTCTGAATCCATAGGTCCGTAGGCAAGTACCCTACCACTAGACCACCACCTCCCAGTTTATATAAATTTGTTTTTAATTGTGTTTAATTTTGAGAATTAAACTACTAATACTATTTTAAATCACTGAACATGACTTTAATATATGTTACTGTAGTGAATCCTAAAGGAAAACTATTATTTTCTTGCCTTTTCTTAACCGTTGCATCTGTATTCTATGGGGCAGCCGTGGCCTTGTGGTTAGGGATTAGGCCTCAGGATCCAAAGGTTCGAATCCCAGATCAGTAGGTTACCTTGAGCAAGGTACTGTCCCCATCACTGCTCACTGGGCACTTTAAATACCTGCCCTCTGCTGCACATGTGTGCAAGGGTGAAAAGCAGAGGTTGTATTTAGTTGTGTCTTATTGTTTGCTATTTCATTTAGTCACTTTCAGGTGCACATGTGGTTTTAATCACTATTCTTTCTGAAGCGATGGCCAGTTGAGCAGTCATTGGGACTGTAGCTTCAGACATTGGTGACCATGGCAATCCCAAATCTAGGTCAGCTGGTCCTGCTCAGCATTTTTAAATGCCGCAGAGCATGATAGGATGTTAAGTGTTCACTTATTTTATTGCAGTACACTTGCATGGAAGCATCTGCATTCTTGATGTTTATCCACTGATGTTTATCCAGTTTATTCAGTGTTTTAAACATTTCCTGTCTGTATTATTTATCCTAACACTTAAACTACTGCTATAGCATTGTTTTAATGCTAATTAAAACACATTTTCAGTTTTAAGTTCATTTCTAGGAAAGGGGAAGCAGGTTTAGTTTTATTAACTAGTAATGCTCAATCAATTATTACCTAATAAACAATTAATGCATGCATGCTTTCTATTAAATATCAAATGACTTCACAAATGGAACAAAAGTGTTTTAAGCACTGCTTTCCGTCAATGCCGTTTGTGGCTCCTGTCACATGAACTCAATCACATGGGCCTATGCTGAGATGGAGAGGAAGATATATATAGAGAACGAGAGACTGACAGAGATAGTGGATCATTTATTACATTTCATGCCTTGTTACAGTTTTTTTAAATTATTTAATACTCAGCAAGAATCCAAAAAATGAAACCAACTTTTACTTAATACTAACAATACTAACACTAACATTCCTCTTTTGGTCTGCTCAGGTTTTCCAGACCCTGTTTGGTAGATATTAGCCGAATAACTGTGCTTTATATCACCTTTGCTTTGAAAGATCACTTTATGCAAAAATCGCTTCATGCACTGCCCTTATGCAACTTAACAACACAAAGAAGCTGTTGGTAAAATGGTCGATGATTAAACATTGAATTATCTGGAGCGGTTCCATAAGTGTGCTATCAAACACCAAGGCATTAGCAAAAAATCCTTTAAATTCTCAGGTTGCAAACTGAGTGAGGCCTCCGTGGATTGGACTAGTTTTGGATTGGACTAGGACGCACATACCTATCAGTCACGACATTAAATCGACTGACAAGTGAGGGGAATAACATTGAATAACTAATTACAATGGCACTGGGCAATGGGTGGGAGATATTAGGCAGCAGCTGAGCTGTCAGTTCTTGACGTGGTTATTATAATTATAGCAAAAATAAAAGTATAATATAGTAAAGTTGTAGCAAGAATGAAAATTTAACCAAAATCATATTAAAACATTTTTTCACAACATTTTCTATTGAATTACTAAATTAAATTTGTGCATATTAAACACAAACACACAGTTAACTCCATAATTATGACCACTTAGTATAAATGAAGAAACTGGGTTTGTGGTCAGATGAGACAAAAATGGAGATCGGTTTAGTGTTAAAAGAGGAATTATAACATCAGTGTGAGTGTGAGTGTGTGTGTGTGTGTGTGTGTGTGGGAGAGTGAGAGAGAGAGAGTCTATCTCCTGTTTAAGTGCCCCATGCACACACACTTTAAAACCCCATGTCTTCCCTTAGGGTCCCATTCTTTCACATAACCACCCCACTGGCCTCTCAATCGTCCAATCTGGGGATGAAAGAGCTGCTGTGTGTTTTTCACCTCTCACACACATGCTCGAAACTGCAGGCTAGCCTGCTAGCATCCTCACCGTCATCATACGTCATCTAGCAGTGAACTAAGTTTCAAATTAGGCCCTTATCTTCTTTCTTTCTCTGTCTCTTTGTCTGTCTGTCTGTCTCTGTCTCTGTCTCTGTCTCTCTCTCTCTCTCTCTCTCTCTCTCTCTCTCTGTTTGGACAGATGCAAGAAGAGGAGCACTCAGCAATAGAGACAAAAGAGAGACTGGAGGAGGAAGAAGTGAAAGAAGATAAAGAGCGTGACCCAGCACCGGCCGAGCCACAGACGCCCATGGAGGCCCATAAAGCTGCCATCTACAGGTAGAGCTCGCTTATGCTCTTTCACTCTATGCCTTTCTTCCCTCTCTCCCTAAAGAGCATAGGTTAATTGCTAGAATACTTATTGCAACGCTTAAAGGTTTGAAATCACTTGCTGTTAGGTGTGGCCAACGATGTTATGTTATTATAATTATGTCACGATATGCTTTTCTGCATATGACATTGATATCATAAGTGATAGAAAGCAAATCATATCTGCTTGTCTGCAAACCGTTCAGAGCAACTGCGTAAAGTGGTTAGTTGCTATCGGCTGCAAATATGTGCATTGTTGCATGTTTGGTCATTGTGCCATCATCCTTATTTTACTTTTGTATTTCTACAAATAATTTGAATTTTTTCCTTTTGCATCTAAAATTGTTTATTCCTGCAAATGCTGAATTAAGCCTTTCAGAACTTCAGAAAAGCTAAATATCATGAAACATTCATGAAAATCATTGTGTACATTGTTTATCATGTCATTTTTCTTGCAAGATATCAGTGCCTTTTAATACTAGTAATTTTTTTTGTTGTTGTTGTTAATAACTTGATAGTTAGGATTATAAAAAGTCATCCAATGATTTTAGCTGTTTTATTCAGTATTCCACTGTAACATTGAATAATAATAAATATACATTCTTTTTTCTTGCTTTGTACTAAAAGAAAAAACTTTTATCTCAATTATTTAAAGCTCAGCTCATTATTCTAGACGTCTATTATAATTCTCTCTTACAAAATGATACTTATGAAGTTGTAGAGTACTAACATCATGCTTCACCACATTCAGTGATTGATTTTATTTTATTTTTTTTAATATTAAAAAGATTAAAAAGATTCCATACTTTTGAGCAGTGTGTTTGTTGTGTGACAGACACCCATTATTCCCTCTCCTGGCGTTGCTCTTTGAGAAGTGTGAACAGTCCACACAAAGCTCGGAGTGTGTGACATCAGCCAGCTTCGATGTAGACATTCAAAACTTTGTCCGGAGTCAGGAGAAAGAAAGCAAGGCCTTCTTCAGCGAAGACCCAGAACTCGACAACTTGGTGAGGGGCCTTCCTTCTCTGGTATTCACTGTTATTGATTCGCTTACAGTTCAGTGTTTCTCTTAATCATTAAATCCAAAGAAAGCTTGTATTTTAACAATTGTTGCTTGAATAAGCGTACATAACAGTTGCCAGTGCATCAGATTAAATAATAAACTATTGAGCAGCTGTGCCTGTCCTGGTCCATAAAATCTACCACTTCCATAGTTTAGCTATGGCCCTGATCTAATGCATGGTGAGGAAGGCCTTCAGAGGTATCTAAATAGGGCTGTTGGATCTGAATTCTCCCGAGTGGTAGATATCCGGAACATGGCATGGGAACCCCTGCTTTAAAGAAAATTTTACAAATATATAATAATACATAAATACTGTACAGTTAATTATTAATACATGTTTTATTAACTTCCCTGTAGGTCCGAGTTGCAGATTTCTTAAAAATTGTGTCCTAGTTGATTTTTGTACTAAGTCTTCATCGCGAGGATCAATTAAACATTCCTAAAAAGCTAAAAAACTTGTACCTCAACAGTTGCACATTCTTAGAAATGCATGAGAAATCTGAAAGATTTGAAATATCAGTGTCTTCTTTGTTTTTACTGACCTCAGTCACCCCAAACTAAAGCTCTAGAGAGATCTTTATTAGATTAGAACTTTATTAATGTCAATATTATGGTTTTCCATAGATGGTGAAGGCCATCCAAGTGTTGCGGATTCATTTGCTGGAGTTGGAGAAGGTGAATGACCTGTGTAAGGATTTTTGCAGTCGATACATTGCCTGCCTGAAGACCAAGATGAACAGCGAGACTCTCCTCAGCAGCACTGATCCAGGCAGTCCATACTCACCCACGCAGGTTCATATATACCTGTATCACATTGATTCATGGTCACTGCATCCTTTAGATTTTTATAAAGAAAGCTAGTAACATTTTCAAATGCACTTCTATTATCTTAAATATATTGCAAATATACAAAACCAGGTCTGTTGTTTTACTTTCAAGTCACTCAGAAAGCAACAATAGATCTCAATTTTATTATGAAGGCTTGAAGAATTCTTTATGAATTTGGTTGCTCATATCTGCACATATCTAAAATTGTGCACGCTCTGGTTTTCTTGTCACTAAAAATGAAAGATTACACAGCACAATTAATTAATTTAGGTATTGTGCATACACTGATTTTATCATCATAAATAATTCTTATAAATCATTTTTATTCTTATAAGTTTCTGGAATTCATCATCATTCTTCAGTAAAACTAATTCAGATAACTTTTTGCCTTCACGCACTGGAAAATTTCAAGCCTACTGTGACTAGAGTTGAGTTAGCAGCTGCTCCTCTGGCCCAAACTTGTCTTCTCCCGCCACACACTGCTTTAACAATGATCTGGCAAATGAATTTATGCTAAGATGCAAATAAAAATTCCTGAAGTTAAATTATTAAATTATAGTATTGAACAATACATTGTTCTAGTACATATTAAAAAGTAATGTTTGAAAAAACTAGCAAAAAATATGTATATAAATGTAAATATATATATATATATATATATGCAGAGAGAGATAGCGAGAGAAATGTGTATGGTCTTTTATTATTGAAGTATATCATTGTTTGTTGTGTGTGTGTTTTCTCCTAGACCGCTAGCTCTCTCTCTGGGGCATTAAGTCCTCAGGGTATTGTAGTACCAGCATCTGCCTTGCAACAGGGCAATGTTACAGTGACAACAGTCAATCCTACACAAGTGGTGTCAGGTGTGTATTTCTGCAGGCTACAGTAACTTTCTTCTAGCTCTGCTTCTCTCTTCTGCTCTTCTTTCTTTAATCCTCCCTCAAAAACAGCACTAAATAACATCAAACTAAAGCTGTCTTTAATTATGGAATTATGGACTAGCATGGATATGTAATTGTAAGAATATGTGTGTGTACAGGTGGCACTGTGTATCAGCCAGTCACGGTTTTGACTCCCGAAGGCCAGGTGGTTACCCAGGCGCTCTCACCCAGCACAATACACATCCAAAACTCGCAGGTATGCTGTTATCAAATATCTCTGTATTGATACATTTAAATATTTTGCTGCAGAAATGTTTGACTGCAGGAATCTGAAACACTGTTCAGAATTATATTTGGCCTTATTATTACGTTTTGTTTTTCATAAAAATAATGTTAAAAATACTAAACAGCACAAGTATAAAAAAACATACACCTGACACTTAATGCTTGGTAGTTATGGTCCTCAGAATGTGATCAACTTTCACATACATAGTGTACTGCATGTGGATTTTCTTACCGTTTCATTCTCTATGCTGGATTTTTCCTTCTCACTTTGGACACAAAATATTAAGGTCATATTTCCCTACTCACTTAGTTGTTTAGTTTTATTGGAATCACTTATTTGATATGTTTATTTGTTGTTGGGTTTTTTTTTTCTTGATAAAAAGGAACCTGCTGTTAAAGTTCCAAAATAGTGAATGACAGCACTCATTCACATGTACAAACTCAGTAAAAGCTAATTTGGTTTGATTGGCTGAAGCTAATTTTGAATGGTAACTGTGAATTTTTATACAAGGAGAGGTGTAGAAACTGTTTGACCTGTGTGTGTGTGTATCTTTTTTTTTTTTTTTTTCTTTTCAGCTCCAGTTGCAGCTGAACCAGGATCTGAGTTTCCTAAGTCAGGATGAAGGCTCTTCTAAGAGCAAGCGTGGCATTCTCCCCAAACATGCTACAAGTGTTATGCGTTCCTGGCTTTTCCAGCATATTGGGGTGAGGAAAGACTGGTTTGTTTTAAATCCTAGTCATTTTTATAAATACTAGTGTTAGCATCCTTAGTTACTAGTCCTAATTCCAGCCCTCATCAAGTTGTTAATTCATTTAGGCCTGCAACAACTAATCAATATTAAGTGAAAAAAGTGAAAGTGACAACCCTTGTCATTGCGAGGTCACAGCACAGCAAGCGTGAACCACAACGAAATTGGACCTCTGCTTTTAACCCATGCACACAAACACCATGCAGCAGGGGCAGCTATTGAAAGCGCCCGGGGAGCAGTGATGGGGATGGTACCTGGCTCAGGGGTACCTCAGGACAACCTACTTGTGAGGGAATCGAACCCATAATCTTCCGAGGCAGGGCCAACTCCCTAACCACTAGGCCACCGTTGCCCCAGCGGTATTATTGTTAAAATACCTGCCAACAAATGTATTAATTGAGTACTTGGTTATGTTATTATGTAAACATGTTGCTCAAGTCAGGCATCTTCATCACGATGTGGACGTTCGCACAGCTTTATTTTTCAGCTTTAGCAAATGTATGGAAAAATAAATATCAGATCAGAATCAGAAAAACTCTATTAACCCCAAGGGAAAAGGCCTTATTTCTTATCAGTGTGGGCGAGATTGGTATAGCAAGTGATCATGTGAATTGTAGCAAGTGACCAGACTTAGAGTAACTAACTTTGTCAGATTAATTTGTCTCAGAAACATGTCCGATTTTTTTTTTATCTGTACCAAGATGTTTAACTTTACGTTTGTTTCTGGAAGAAAAAAAAGAAGTAGTTTCTTTGAGCTGTGTGCTATCGCTCCTTCTTTCGGCTGCTCCTGTTTAGGGGTTGCCACAGCGAATCATTATTTTCCATTTCTTATGGTCCTCTGCATCTTCTGCATTTAAACCAACCACCTGCATGTCTTCTCTCGCCACATCCATTAACACTGTGTACTGTGTATATGGCTGAAATGACAATAAAATCCTACATGACTTGACTTGACTCAACACCCAACGAAAATCTCAGCATCTTTAACTCAAATAGCTGGTCTCACTACCGTCCTGTAAACCTTCCCTTTCTCACTCGTTCGTACTTGTCTGTCACAGATCATTCCAGCCACTCATCTCCACCCATTCCAACCTGCCTGAACTCTCTTCTTCACCTCTCTTCCATGCAGTTGCTCTGATCTTTTGGGCCCAAGTATTTAAATTCCTCCACCTTTGTCACCTCTACTACCTGCATCCTAACCATTCCACTATTCTCCCTTACATTCACACTCATGTATTCTTTGTCCTACTCACTTTCATTCCTCTCCTCTTTAGAGTATATCTCCATCTCTCCAGGTTCTTCTCAAGCTGCTCTGTACTCTTGCTAGAGTTCACAATATCATCAGCAAACACTGCATCTGTAGTGCTCTTTCTCGGCATGAAACCATACTGCTGTTCACTAATCACCTCTTTTCTTTACCCAGTTTCCACTACTCTTTCCCATAACTTCATGCTGTGGCTGATCAACTTTATTCCTCTATAGTTACTACATCTTTGCGCCTCACCCTTGTTCTTGAGAATCAGTACCAGTACACTTCTTCTTAACTCCTCAGACATCATCTCACTTTCCAAGATTGTGTTAAACAGTCTAGTCAGAAACTCAACTGCCATCTATCCTAAACACCTCCATGCTTCCACAGGTAAATCATCTGGACTAGCAGCCTTTCCATTCTTCATCTTCTTCACCCTACTTACTGTCCAGCCTCTCATACAATTCAACATACACCTTATCTTTAGCCTTTGCTTCTAATGCCTCTGCTTTCTTCACCATGCACTTCATCTCCTTGTACACCCGCCTAATGCCTCTTCTTCTATATACACTCCTGAACTTCTGGGTTCCACAACCAGGTTTCTTTATCCTTCTTCTGTCCAGATGTCACATCAAGTACCAAGTACCTTTATAGCTGCCTCCCTTAACCTTTTTGCAGTAGTTGCCCAGCAATCTGGTAATTCTTCACTACCTCCCAGAGCATGTCTTAACTCTCAAATTAATTTCAACTTGTAGTCTACCTTCTTCAGCTTCCATCATTCTTGACTCTGACCTCACTTTCCACCTCTCTCCCCCATGGGTACACTCTCTATTACTTCATCTAACTCACTCCAGACTTCTTCTGTTTCCTCCATCTCAAAACCATCTTGTGGAGCATAAACACTAACAATGTTCATTATCACTCCTTCAACATCCATCTTCAAACTCATCAAACTGACACTCTCTTCACCTACAAAACACTTTTGACATAGTCTTCCTTCAGATTAACACCTACCTCATTTCTCCTTCCGTCCACACCATGGTAAAACAATTTAAACCCTCCCCCAATACACCTGGACATGCCTTCCTCCTCTTTTTCTTTGGCCAGTAGTCGCACAATTTGCACTCGCACCCTGTTGGCTAATGCATATTTGATTTGGCAAAAGTTTTACACTGGATGTCTTTCCTGACGTAACTCTCCCCATTTATCTGGGCTTGGGACCTGCACGAACAAATGCACTGGCTTGTGCATGCCTAGTGTCTGGGTTCCTACTGCTGCAACTTGTAACACTTAATTCAGCTTTCAGCTGCACATTTTAGAACACCTTTATTGTGCTTTCTATCTTTCTTTGATTGGCTTTTTAAATTTTGTTTAATAAAGAGCAACAGTTATAACCTTTGCAGCTGAATTTCACATAAGTGCTGTGTTTTTCCAGCCTAAAACAAGATTCTATTTTTGAGTGATCAGAGATTCTCTCTCTCTCTTGGGTTGAGGTTTGATCTCGACCTGGGCCACTCCACTTTTTTTTTTATATTGTCGGTGTGCTTCTTGTGGTTTTTGTTGAAATGAAATCTTTAGCACTCTGGAAGAGGTTTTCCTTCAGGACTGCTATATATTTTTCAGCATTCATCTATCCCTCCATTCTGGCTAGCTTCCTGGTGCCTTTCTTAGATAATCATCCTCACAGCTTGATGCTGCCATCACCATGTTGACTCTTGAAATGGTAATACAAAGCAAGGTACTTACTTAAGTTTGTGTAGGTGGCAAGATCTAGGAAAACTGTAGATTGCTCCACATCTCTTACTTTTGAATGACTGAGGCAAGCATGCACTTTGGGCACTTTTAATGTTGCAGAATTTTTCTTATTTTGTTTGCCGGGAGTATCTTCACACAATCCTGCTTCGCAGATCTATGGACAATTCCATCATATAGTATGAACTGGGAAACCTTTATATAGTTTGTTTATAACGTGTGTGCTTTCCAAACTATGTGCAGTGCATTCAAATAAGCAACGGTGGACAGTATGAAGACCATTTGTAGAAGAAAAATACATAGAGCTCAATTGCGGGTGTAATAAGAAAGGGTTGAGTACATTCTTTTATGTCTAATAAATTAACAAAACACTCCATAAACCTTTTTTGCATTACCCTTGTGGAGTGCTGTTTTTGTTGTGTGTATTTGTTTTTTGTTAAATAATATCAATAAGGTACATTTTGCTCCTAAATTCTGTTCTGTTTGCACCACATGCTAATTTTGTCATCTGTGAGATAGTTTGTTAGGCTAGGTAGAATAAAAAAAAAAATACTGGCCATCATGTGTCTGAATGGGATGACAGACACATGATGGCCAGAAGCATACATTCACAAATGTCTACACACACGCACACACACACACGCACCCCCACACACACCCACACACACCCACACATCACCAGCTCCCTCATCAGCTCTCTCATCTGACTAGAGGACTGGAGGAGCAAATGAAAGGTCATCAGTGATGAATAAATGTGGCTTGCTCTACAATGGCATTTCACACTGAGGCTGTTTTTTATGAGACAACATTTAAAGTCACAGTGCTGTAATAAGCTTGGGTGTGGTCCTAAGGATACAATAGTCCTAATAGTTACATACCAACCCTATTACTGAGCATTGGAGGACCATCAATTTGTAGCAGGTGTATTACAATTTAAATAGCACCTAACAAAATCCATATTTTTTTCATCAAATTATCTGAAAGTATGTGTGTCTCTAGGAAAGACTTGATTAATGTATGATTGCTTTTATTCTCTCAGCACCCTTATCCCACAGAAGATGAGAAGAAGCAGATCGCCCTGCAGACTAACCTCACTCTGCTCCAAGTCAACAACTGGTGAGTTAAGACTAAGTAAACCTCTTCTTTATTTGCTTTAATGTCAAAACTTACATGATTATGGTAAGACTGAATCCATTTCTGATTTATCAATCCCAGTCCCTACAAAGTCGTCATTGTAATTTAAAGAAACCATATAATGGAAAAGGAATTTTTTCCCTACTTATCTGAAGTGAATGTCTACAGCGTTTTATCCCACATATACACGCTTTAGTGACAAATAAAAGGCTACTGCAGACATCTTGCAACAGGGTTATGGAAGTGGAAGCTGTGGAAGAAATATTAAACATACTGTTCCTTTCTGTCATTAAAGCTTTCCAAATGATTCACCCTTCCAAACGTATATTGTTTTAAACTTTTCTGAGAATTTCAGTTCAGGCTTGCATTTCATCTGGAACTGCTGTCTGAGGCAGGAAAAAAGGCAGCCAGTCGAAACCAAGCTTTTATATCAGTCTTTAAAGCAGTGCAATAAATAATAGCCTGTTAATGCTATGAAAAGGTTCTGGTACAAGAAAAATGAAGGAAAATGTACAATGCTCATCAATCACATTAAACCATTGACAGGTGAAGTGTTTAATTTTGATCTTTCGACTGTGGCACCTTTCAGAGGATAGAATATTTTAGACAGCAAGTGAACAGTTCCATCCAGCACAAGAGATTCTGTAGCTTAAATTACTTACTTTGATGGCAAGCTATGATGTACTGTGCTCTGACACCTTTCTATTGTAGCCAAGTATGGGGCTGCTCAGCTTCTGACTGATCAAAGTGCACTTATAATGGGCATGTGAGCATCAAACGTAGACTGTGGAGCAGTTTAAGATGGTGGTCTGATCTGATGAATCATGATTTCTATAACATCTTGTGGATCGCCCCACAGAAGAGCATCTTTAGCACAAATTGCTGAAAAAGTTCATGCTTAAAGGATCTTAAAGAATAATAAAGGCTCTACTGCTAGCTCTTTGGTGCCAGTTTCCACAGCCCACCTTCAGAGATCTTGCCGAGTCCTTGCCTTGATTGGTAAGGACTGTTTGGGGACTTTAAGTTGGCCTACATACTATAAGGCAGGTGTTTTTAATTTTATGGCTGATCACTGTAGGTCTTTGTAAATATTTCTTTTATTCACTGCTGATGCTCAAATGATCTGAACTTCTCTTTGACTGTTCCTCCTCAGGTTCATTAATGCACGCAGACGGATCTTGCAGCCTATGCTGGATGCCAGCTCATCAGACACGCCCAAGAGCAAAAAGAAGACACCCCAGACACGCCCACTCCAACGCTTCTGGCCTGACTCACTTGCTTCAACTGTCTCCCAGCAACATGTGGCCTTGGAGGATGGTAAGCCTATTATAATATGTATGTTGCAACTCAACGCAGTGATATATGTAAGAAATTAGATTAACGAATAAATCTAAAATAGTACGTTGAAATAAAATGTAATAACTGATAAATTATTACACAGTTATGTTCAAAAGTATGGCTACTGGTCAAATTTTATATTTTGTTGATTTTGAAAATAGGTCATACAACTTCCGTTTTTTCCATAGAACATGGTTTATTGGGTAAATTTAACACATCAAATATTCCACATGCTGAGGAAAAAAAAACATTTTGGCCTGTGAACAGTTCTGACACTTTTTATACCTAAGTTGTTTAAAATTCATACACGCATTATAAAAAAATATATGTATGAGAGAATGAGAGAGAGTTGTATTTTATTTATGTTATTTACATTTCTACTATGAATGAGAAGAGATATTGCAAGGCCTATATTGCTTTGAGATTTAATAGTCATAGTTTTCTCAATACAATATGCTAATGTTGTTTTACCGATGCTCAGGGACCATGGTAGCAGTTGGCATGGTAACAGGAGAAGATGGGCTACAGACACTGTCCTCGGATGGAGCGACTCTGGCCATGCAGCAAGTGATGATGGGAGGGCACAGTGAAGATGACGATGAAGATGATGATGATGATGAGGACAATCTATCCCACTCTGACATGACTAGGCTAGGCCTTGAAACCAGCGACTCACTGTAGGAACAAGAAACTATTCACACTCACAATCGCACTCTGACAGGAACATAGAAAGACATGTTAAAGTATATTATTAACAAGACGGCAAGTGCAAAAGGTGATCTAGTAAGAGAGAGAATGAAAGAAAAAAAGAGAGAGAGAATGAAAGAGAAAGAGAGAGAGAGAGAGAGAGAGAGAGAGAGAGACATTTGTGCACTGCAGCGTTGATGGGAATGACCATGTACTGTACACCACAAGATGGATCCTCAAGTTGTCAAACAGCTTGATGATTAACAGATTGAAGGCTCAAAGCCATACATGCCAAAACCCAGTTTATGCACACACACACACACACACAAAAGCACAAATGTACTACATGTCTGGGGTTTCTTGCACAGTGAGGTTTCATTTCAGAAACTTTTTTTTTGTTTATTCAGCAGCACACAGGAAACCTCATGCACTTTTTGTATATTACTGTAAATGGCCGTGTTGAAAACACAGCAAAAAAAAAAAAAAGAAGAAAATAGGAAAAAAGAAAAATAGGAAACATAGGTCAAGGCTGGAGGATTTGGCTTTACTCATCCTTGTCTCTTTGAATACCAAGACAATGAGATAATGTCTCTTGCATGCCTGTGTTTGCATCGTTTTCAAGCACCAGAGAAGAAGAAACTATTTTTATATGACATTGTCAAAATCAGTGATGGTTTTGTGGGTTTCTTTTCTTTTTTTTTTTTCTTTTTTTGGCTCAGTTTTGCTGCATTTTTGCAATGTTTATGATGGCAATGAGGAAAAAAAAACACTTTTTGATATGATGGCCCAGTTTGGGGGAATTTTGATAATGCTTCATAAATGAAATAGTCCAAAAGTGGAAAGTTTGCAATAGTAATAAGCTGAAGTACAGTAAAAAAAAATACAAGGCCTTAATTGTTTCCAATCATAACATGAGACTGGCCTCATTTCTGCTTACAAGGTCCAAAAGCATGTCCTCTTTAGTCATTATCACCATGGAAAACACAAGACATTTAAAGGATCAGTAAGAAATGATGCATGTCCACTTTAAGGTCAGTATTTGATGTGTGAGAAGGGACAGATGTTTTGATGATTATACCATGAATTGTTTGGTGGATTTAGAAATTGGAACATTTCTCAGTTTACTCCCATTATTGCACTGGAAACCATAAGCTACCAGCTACCCTTTCAGCAACCCTCTGTGTGCTTTATCAAAGCTTCACCAACATGCATCAACTATCGCAGTCAAGCCGAGACACTTAGTGCTTTGAGTATGTAAAGAATTTTTGCATGGGTTTGTACTTTATTGCTGTAAAGAAACATAAACACTATTATTTACAAGCGTCATATACTTTACAGTAGAACACATGTAGGCCTGCAGACAGCGTGTGCCGTTGCACAATGTAAACTATTAAAAAAAATGTACAGTCGGCCAGTTTATGCTCTGAACTTCACTCCTCGTATGCACCATTTCACATACAATAAAACTTTAGCCGTTTTTTTTTTTTCAGACCGTATTTAGCCAAATATTAAAATTTCTCCTTCGATCCGTCCATTTTTGAAATATGAGCGCTGATGTCACAAACTGGATCAGTCCATTTCTCTTCAGTTAGTGGTTTTTCAAGTGAGGCGCTTAAGCTTTTATTTTCATTCGAATTCTTATTTTCAGCCGTCGTCTTGTGATGCAGTGGATGAGGTCAGGTGATGGCGAGCATGACCTCAGTTAGCTTTGCATGATGGCTTTCCACATGCTGCATGTTTCCCTTTGAGCTTTAAAGGAATATTTCACTTCAGCATACTAATTGAGGCTAACATGGCGGGGCTAACAGTGAATCAAATAATGAATAATTCAGTTAGCATAATGCTAACTTGCACCCAGTAGCTTTCTTTCATCTATAGAAACTTAACAAGTGAAATAATCTTTTAAGCGTTTAAGGTTTTTTTTTTTCTTTTTTCTTTTTTTAGGATACTCTTGCTGCTTTTCACACACACGCTCATGTTTGCCTTTCTCTGTTTTGTAATAAACTTAATTAAATACATTGCTTTGCTCTTGTATTTTTTTTTCTTGTGTTTGTCTGCTGCAGAGTGACTTTGACTTTTTAAACCATAGAAAGAATAAATGGTGTCATCCTCAGCTCATAAAAATGCTCTCTGAGCTGACTGGAAAAAAAATATTTCAAGCTATGGCAATGCAGTACTTGTTCGGGTGACGGCGCAGTGGCTCTGAAGCATTTTCCCAAAATCCTTTATTTCCAGCCAATGGAGTACTCACACTAATCTTTAACATATAAATATACAATTTTCCTTACTTGATTACCTTTATCCTACCCTGAAGTACAAAAACCATTAGACAGCTTTACAGTAAAAATAGCTTGTCTGTCCTCAAAGTGCAAAAAGCTGTGTGCAAATATGTAATTATCACAGAGATATCTGAATTAAATAAATTAATATCTGTAAATATAAATAGAAGTCAGTATAGTAAGTATAGTAGACAACTTTCTCAAACATCTTTTAACTAACAAAAGATTCTTCACTGTTTAAGCTCGATGAGCGGAAAAGGGCAAGACTTAAAGTATGACTTTTTGCCAGTTCTATAAAATGAAACCTCAAGTCATGATTGATTACTAGAGCACTCAAAGAGCAATTCCACCAGTTGTTGAAAGCATTTGCATAATGAAAAAGTTAAGATACAAACAGCGATTCAATTTTGTTTGATGTGAAATGCTCCAATACTCACAGACTCGTTCAGCAGTTGTGAAAGGAACCAGATGTTCAGCGTATTTAATCCCTCTAAAAACCCTCACATGGGAAGTTATTACATGAAAATGGTTTTGAATAAATTCCCTGATGTCTGAGACATTGTTTTACGATAAAGCAGTGGCCTTTGAATCCATTTTTAGTGAAGCAGCACAGTGTTTAAAGAAAAAATAAAGTACCCAATATTGTTTTCAGATGTACCACTATTTACAATTATTACCAACATTACCTATAAAAGCTCTAGCGATGAAAAGATCTCTGGTCATTCTGGATAATAAATAAAGTGATCTTATTTCTGATGCACACACCGTGAACTCTGGTTCCTATCAACAACACTGAAGAAACCTGCAAGAGCAAGTTTCTTTTGAACCATTTCCCATCAAAACACAGAGAACTTTGTTTGCAGTTGAACAATTAAATTAGAAAAATCTCTGGAAATCTCCAGAAATAGGCTTTTAACATATTAACTATCAGGTTCCACAAAGGGTCAACAAGGGAATTTCTTCCATGAGTCTCCAAAAGTGACGTAATCTCTCCTTCGATCTGGTAGAAACGCCAGTCAGGCGACCATGTCTGATACTCAGAGAGTTTGTTCCTCTTCTTTCTAAAGGAAAACAACAGAAATGTCCTCTATTATTTTTTAAAAGCATGCATTTTCATGAGATGAATAAGAATTCTGGATCAGCAGTACTACAACTAGAAGTTTGAAAGAAAAACCTAATGAAAAAATAGTCTGAAATTAATGTGTGAGATTATTCTCGTTCAAAAGTAGAGGCTGGTTGTCTGTAGGATGCGTAGTTGAGCAGCTTCTATGCCCTAAATTTATCTGCTGTAGAGTTTTCCAGTTTGGCCACTAGAGGCCAATCATAGCCAGTTAAAATGCAAATGAGGTCTTGGAAAAACTCTTCAGATGCAGCTGTCAAGAACCCGTGAACTCAGAAGATGAAGGGGACAGCTGGGACATGCAGTGAATGGCATGAAGAATCTTTCAGAAGGGATGGATGAGGGAGAGAGAACAAATCAATCTCAGCTGCCGCTTAAGGACCGACATTAATAACTCACTCTCTCTCGTCTTTGCTCATCCCAGGGACTTAAGATGTCCAACAATGTTTTATGCGATTCTATTTGAATTTGTATGTTTTTTTGTATTTAAGTATCAGTTCTTCTTTGCAGTCTCCATTTTACCTAAAGTATTCATCAGAAAGGGGCTCTTTTTTTCTCCAGGTTTGGCATTAATCTCCTGGAGAAAGCTTTTTTTAGGAGCTTAACACCACACTTTCTTCAATATTTAGTCCTTCATTAAACCAAATTGAAGTTTGCTGTAAATAAAAAATAATGGTTATCAGACAGCATTAAGTGATTCATTCAGAAACATCCCAAACTTTTAAGGTCTAAAAACAATATCGGTTTCAGTGTCAAACACCCAGGTTTGAGCAGCAATAATTTCGCAAACTAAATATAATGTTCCACTTTAAAAAACCAAAGCTGCGAATGATATACTGGGAATGAAGACTAATGAATCCATTCCGTATTAATATAAAGCAACTAATATAATCATTTTGACCAATCCAACATTGGGACAGGAAGAAACAAACACAAGCTGCTCTTTAGTTTGTAAAGTTAAGCATCTGTGAAAGATTCTCACCAGCTTTCTGGCTGTTGCCTTATCAGAGTGTTGCTCCTCCAGTTACTGTAAACTCTAATTGGACAACCGTTCTCAGTTTCACAGTTGGGTACAAGTGGTTTAGAATTAAACTGCAAGAAACTCTGCCTTCTTCCCAGTGTGGCCTCTCCCCGTTTGTGTGATGAACTTAGAGTGCCCCTTTTCTTTCCATGCCAGCCTAGTGTACTCAAATGCTCTTTCCACAATTTGATAACCCAATACTATTTCACCTCCAGGTTCTGCTGAATCCAAGGCAGTGCATAAGGTACGCTGGTGTAAACCCCCGGGTTGTTGGGCTTTCCGCACCCCTGAGACCAGCTTGCAGCTCCCACCAGCTTCCACACGGAGTTCTCACAGGCCAGTGGGCCACCACTGTCCCCCTGCAATTAAGGAGAGCCACACAAGTGCAAATGGAAATGTCCTTGCACTTTAATGAGCAGTAACTTTTTTTTGACAATTATTTCTGTTGATTTTCTAAGTGAAATTACATAAATCAGCCATAACATAAGACAATGACAGGGGAAAGTGGCTCCTGTCAGTGGGTTGTTGGAAGCGGGAAACAATGGGCAAGCATAAGGATCTGATTGACTTCCACACGGGCAAACTGTGATGGCTAGATGATTCATTCAGGCCGTCTCCAAAGCAGCAGGTGTTCCTGCTATACAGTGGTCCAAGGAAGAGCCACCAGTGAATTGGGTCATTCTAAAGCCCACTGATGTGTGTGGAGTAGGCTGGAACATCCACTCCAACCCCACGGAAGAGCTAGATTGGGACAATTTGCAGAAAAGGTTCATGCCTACAGGATTTTAAAGAGTCTGCTGCTAATTTGTTTGGAAATCTTGTGGAATTCGTGCCTCAGTGATTCAGAGCAGTTGGTGCCACAAAGGGACCTGAACAGTATTAGGCAGGTGGTTTTAATGTTATGGCTGATTGATTAACTACAGAGCATCTACAGGGAACTAAAAGAGCTTTCTTCTGTAGGTTTTCCAGCATAATTTCTATTTATTTGTTGAATTTAAATGATGGGGGGGGGGGGGGGATACAAACAACATAATAATTGTGCAAAGTTTAATTATGCTCTCAATATGTTTCATTTATCAAATAAATTGTAGCAGTGCCTAAATGTCTGCATTTAAGTGTATGCTTCCTGCAGTTTCTAACACTGAAAAAACTCTTTCTTTGACTAGAAATGAAATCAACAATGGACATGTCTGCTTCCAAGCAGAAACGTAATAAACGCATGTTAAACCTGGCATGTGTCGGCTCCCCCCTTCAGATATCCAGCACAGATGTTCCACGATGAAAGCCCCAACCTTCCGCACTGTTTAGTGGAGAGCAGAGGAACCCGCGCCGAATTAAGAGACACACTCACCTCTCCTACACACAAAAAGTTTAGTATTACTACATTTGTGATAACTGCCCAAGTGAAGTATTTGACTAATGCTGCACCTAAATCTAACCCTGACCTAATCCCAAAAGCAGTCTTTATTTTTTTTAGTTTAATGCATTTGTGGTGAAAACCATATGTTTTATTTCTGAGGACTACCAAAATGCCCCCATTTGTTGTTTGTTAGTTGCTTATGCATAATTATGAGGACATTTGGTCCTCACAATCTACTAAATACCAGACCACAGCCAACTTCACCTCAAAGACTGGATGAGATGTTCTTCATTCAGGTTTTAAAACACATTATGTAGGGTGAGTTTACCTGGAAAGAGATCTAACACAGGTTCAACTCACCCCCACTGCTTGTGGCCCCCCATCCTGAAATCCAGCACATGGATCCGGGGGTAAAACTTTCACCATAGTTAGGGAGGCAGATGGGTTGTACTTGACCTAAGAGAAGAAGGGAATAGTTTAAATGTTGGCAAGATATTTGCCTAAGACATGTCAATCACACATGTTGCCCTTAAAAAGTATTTAACATTGATGTGTTCTACTTGGCCATTGTAATTACATAAGTAATATTTAGTAGTATGGCTACAATGATTTTTTTAAAGGGATAGAATGAAAGTGACTATTCATGTGGAACATAGTAAGCCGCAACAAAATTAGACCACTGCGTTTAACCCATACACTCACACGTGCAGCAGGGGGCAGCTATTGATTTTGCCTGGGGAGCAGTGATGGGAATGGTATCTTGCTCAAGAGTACCTCAGAGCAACCTACTGGTCTGGGATTCAAACCCACAACCTTCCGATCCTGGGGCCAAAACACGTGCCCTAAACAATTAACTAACATGTTTCGTGTCTGAAGTCTAAAGGTGCTAATGGCACTAGCTAACAAGTACTGGATGATTTGGTATATTAGGCCTTGTTATTGTTAGCCTGGCTGCATGTCTAAAACATATTTTGCTCAAATTGTGTTGAATTCTAAAATCTTATACAAACTTGTTTATGGGGTTTCTTGCACTGTATAAAGTGAGCGAAAGTGACTATCCTTGCCATTGTGAAACGTAGCACAGCACAACACAAAGAAATTCAACCTCTGCGTTTCACTCATACACACACGTGCAGCAGGGAGCAGTGACAGGGACGGTACCTTGCTCAAGGGTACCTCAAGGCAACCTGCTGGTGAGGGAATCGAACCCACAATCTTCCGATCTGGGCAAGTCCCTAACCACTAGGCCAGGATGGCTGCTGTTACTGTTTTTGTTGTTGTTGTTGTTTATGCAATTACATAATAGTATGTCCCTTTTAATCAGAGAATTCCAAAGAAAGACTTCATCACATACCATACAGTCTAGTCATTAAAGTTGATGGTCGAAAAAAATAAGAAGCAATCTCTCACCGGTAAAAGTGAGTGGCTGTGTTAGCTTTATGAGAGCGATATCATGGCTCAGGCCCTCCGGATGAAATGAGCCATGGTAGAGGATCTTGGTCACAGAGAGATCACTCGCCCCACTCACAGGTTGGTCTATGAGTCCTACACGTGCTGACCATAAAGCTGGATTAGCAAAGCTAGACCAGAGACAAAGAAAAGAAAACACTGATTTATTGTAACGTTTGCACACTACACATCTATGATGATGATGAAAGTTGTAAGCTATTACTTCATCACTTTCCTCTGCACACATAATGCATCGAAAAAACCCTTAATCCCCATAAACACTGCAGTCTTATTGCTATTTATTAATGTTATTCTAAAACTACTATGATTGTAATGTGAAAGTGATGTAGTTTTTAGAATGAGGAATTGGCGTCCACACGCGTCGTTAAAGTTAAAGCTGTGAAACTGCAATAGCACTATAGCAGGTACTTTTTAAGCATGTGCACAGTGTGAATGGTATTTCTTTTTGCATGTTTATTTTTTTAAATGGTAGCTATAACGAATAAAAAAATTTTTTTTAAACAAATTTTTGCATCAAGATGAAAGCAAAACAGCTCATAGAAGTCACATTGTTAATGGAATGCATTTTGCATTTGGAGCATATGTCGTGCATTAAGAAGCTGTCGTGGTATATCCAACAATAAAGGCAGCATGAAGCTTCTTTTATACAGACGTATACACAGGCATGGTGATGGAAACAGGTTAACTCTTGGAAAGCTCCAGTTCTACATGCCGCTCCATTTTACCATGACCAACCTGTTAGTGCAATGGTCATTACTACTCTGGAGGAAGATTTTAATGAGTTACAGAAGTCAAAGACAAATCCTCTATTTATTTCTTGCATAATGCTAGCTTTGACTGGCTTATTCGGGTAAACAGTTATTCAGGTATTAGTGCCAAAGAACATGTTTATGGTTTTGCATGTCTATGTTCATAACTCACCCGTATACACAGTGTGCTGCAGTAACTATCCACTGATTGGTTATCAGCGATCCTCCACATAGGTACTGGTTCTGGTACTGTAAGCTGACCTGCCAGGGATACTGTCCAGGGACAGATACAGTTCCCCCCATGATTCGGCTACTGAGACCAGGTCTAGAACCACACTCTGAAGAAGAAAACACATTGTTATTAAACACACATACAGATTCACCCTGAAAGGAAAAGAAAGCATGGGACTGTCAAAACTTAGCGTTTGTTCAAAGGCATGATTAGTGTCATTTTTTTGCTTTTTTTTTTCTTGTAACTATTATTTTTAAGCTCTCTATAATAACCTTTTTACACTAAACAACCAGAGGTTGTATTATAAATGAATAAAGTATGACAACAGGCAAATTATGACCACAGGTAAGCACATCCATGCAAAAAATAGCTCACCTATACATTTAAGCACTGTGAGCAGCCCAGAACTGCACCCAACAATCCTGTTCAAACAGAGGTAACACAAACACGAGGTCCAATTTGCCAAACCAGACATTCATACTGAAAAACAGGAGACTTTTACTAAATGTCAGGGTCCGTCCATGCGAAAACAACTGAACAGACAACGTTCTCTTACTTTTAGGATTACATCTTCAATGTTGTACAAAATGCGTTTATCATCATTTCGTTTCTTTTTTGTTCTGTAATTGATTTTCTGCTAGTTCTCATTCATTTGAAAAGTATGTCTGAATTTCATTTTAATGGTTCATGAAGCCAAATGTGCACTGTAATGAATACCAACATAAGCACCACTGCTACGTTTTGAACATCTACATACAAGTCCCTTCCAAAGGTACTGGAACAGCAAAGTCAGTTTATTTGTCTTTGTTATGCACTGAAGACTGAATTACATGAACATGAGATCAGATTTCAGCCTTTATTGCCTGATATTTCGAATTTGAATTATTTAGAAAACAGCTTCTTTAGTATCTGCCCACCTAGTTTTTCAAGTGAGTAAAGGTATTGCATTAAAAAGTTTAATGGTATATTAAATGATCATTTCTGTGCCCAGTTCGATGTCTGTTGCTCAGCACACCGGTGGTTTCCTTCTTTTCCAGTTCATTTAAAAGATTTGTTCAAATTATGTTTGAGAAATTTTTCTAATGGATTTTCTCTCTTTATTCAGCTTCAAAGTTTTTCATTCAAACGACTTAAGTGCATAGCACAAACCAATTAATTGGCCTTGTTTGCAATACCTATGGGGCAGCAGTGGTCTAGTGGTTAGGAAGTTGGCCCCAGGACCAGAAGGTCATGGGTTCGAATCCTAGACAGGTAGGTTCCCTTGAGTTACCCTTGAGGAAGGTACTATCCCCGTTACTGCTCCCCAGGTGCTTTAAATAGCTGCCCCCTGCTGCTTGTTTATATGGGTGAAACGCAGAGGTTGAATTTCATTCGGTTGAAATGCGCTGCGCTGCATTTCACAATGA
Organism: Hepsetus odoe; assembly: GCA_017165825.1. Lineage (NCBI taxonomy): Eukaryota > Metazoa > Chordata > Actinopteri > Characiformes > Hepsetidae > Hepsetus > Hepsetus odoe. The sequence goes on from CM029386.1 coordinate 14,125,147, forward strand.
TAATAGTCACTTTCACTTCTGAGGGAGATGTATGTCTCAGAAACAAAACAAACTTAAAACATCAGATTTTGCACAGTATTTTTTTATAAACATTTTGATATTTTGATATTATTTCTTTAAAAGTATGAATCAAATCAGAGATCACAACCTAACACTTTATCTGAAACCTGGTGATTGGAGTTAAATGAAATGTACAAAATTGACTATGATCTGGTATTACCATCAATTCAAGCTTTTTATTAGCAGTTGACAAAACATTAATCTAACCTGCAACAGAGGAAATGATTTTGCCAAGATCCTATCCTTAATACTAAAATTAAATCTTTGAGCTTTTCTACCTGGGGTTAATTTTTGGGGTTAAACTTGTCTTGACCTGGCTCTTAAAGAGACACAGTGATAGACATGGTGGTGCCAAACCCATGGTGAATTGTGATGGGTCCAGCTTACCTAAGGTAGGAGGAGTTCTGTACTTTAAAAGAGGGCTGAAGGGTTGATGAAGAAGGATTGATTATCACTGTTTTCTTTTGGAAGGCTGTTTCCACAGCAGAGAGAAGGACTGATGAGGAGTTCTTGTAGCTGTAAGAAGAGAAAGAGTCTTTTGGAGTGCATTCTTAAAAGTAAGGGATTATTTGAAGCCATGTCATAAAAATATGATCGTTGTTTCATGAACCTTTTTGTAAATGTGTACATAAAATATGGAAAATATGGTGCAGATATAAATCAGTTATTTTGTTATCAAACTGTACGATAGTTCTAGATCACAGAAAACTTATAAACATGAACTTATAGCGTTTACAGTTATGCCCTACTGTCTCACAATGCAATAACATTAGTATACAATGTATTATTGTTATTGATTTAACTTTATTTGAAATTATTAATTCACCTAAATAGTCTCTTTTTCACAATGTATTTACTTATTATTTTTCTGTTAAGGCAGCGGTGGCCTAGTGCTTAGGGAGTTGGCCCCAGGACCTGAAGTACCCTTGAGCAAGGTACTGTCCCTGTCACTGCTCCCCGGACACTTTCAATAGCTGCCCCCTGCTGCACGTGTGTGAGTGTATGAGTAAAATGCAGAGGTCAATTTTCATTGTGTTTCACAATGACAATGAATGGTGTGAATGGTCACTTTCTATTTCAGCCAAGTTACAAGCCCCTTTTAGACCTCAATGGTGGCTTAACTCTTGGTCTCTATGTTGTCACTCTGCGTTGAGCTGCTAGTGAGAAATGATGGATGGGAAGGCTTTGGTGCTCTGAATTCACGCTTCTACACAAAGACAGCTGTGCCAAAATAAAAAAGATGGCACAATTGCAGCTTTCTCATTAAAATAATTCTGTACAGAAACAGAAATGATAGCAAAAAGCATTTAATCACAAAATGTTCCACAGATAAAAATCCAGTTTTCTGCTAGTTTTGTAAAAAGTGAAAAACATTTCATCAGTGATATTGAGCAGAACATCTGCATAGGTCAACTTTTGGAAAGCACCCCTTCCTACAAACTAAGACTACAGTTTGTAATTGGGCCACACTACCTGGCCCAATTGGGCCACACGTACTCACTCACATGTAAATATTTTCTATTGTGGAGGCATAGTGCAATCAACAGCTTTACTCTAACAACTCAGTCATTCCCCTGAGCTGTTTGCACCGCTCTAATCAGTTACAACACAAAGTCAATCAAGGCAGTGATGTAAACTAGTCTCGTTTGTGGAAACTGCAACCAATAACCCACCAATAGCTGCAGTTCTTGAATCCAGAGTAAATGCAGTCAACTGAGGCAGTCAACGTGTGTGTGGAAAGGCTTAAAGAGCTGGTTAAAATGAATCTTGACCTACTTATACGCCATAAGAAAAAAACACCATGTGTTTGGTGGGATGATTTTCTCCTTCATTTAATAGCAGACTGATTTTAATAGGATTAACTTAGCAGTTAATAGGGGTGCAGGGCATAAAGGGAACCGTATTACACCCACACAGTGTGGTGGCTTGGGAAAACACACACACACACACACACACACAAACATGCGCACACAGTCACCTACACCATGACAGGAAAGCACATGATAAAGGAATAGAAAACTATGCTGCACTAAGTGAAAACCCTGTTTAGATCCAAAGAATGAGCTGAGGTTTAAACCTAGGCTGTAAAGACCTAGGCCCAGGTTTGTTTGATGTGAACCAAGATGTTGTACCTGTTGTAACCAAGCTGTTTGCACACGGAAATTCCAAGATTGGAGCTCCAGTTCTCCCAGCACACGGATCTCCACACACCCCTATTTTGGATTTGCAGGACAGAGTGTTTCCCACTCAGCCGCACTGAGAAAGAGAGAGGGAGAGTGTAGCTGTGATTCATGTTTCATTTTCTGGACTTCATAGAACATTAACATGCTAATTCAGGCTCTTGTGTATGTAGGTCCACACTATAGTTCTTTAGTTTTATAGTTACATACCTTAACTTGGTTATTAAGTGAAAGTGAAAGTGACAACCCTTGTCATTATCATGAATACTGCATTATAAGGATAACAATAATAAAAGATTCTTAGCCATAAGCTTGCATGTAAAACTGGCTCTGTCTCTTTTCAGTGTTAAGCATGTTTACAATTACCTTCAGTTAGTAAATGATCAATAACCGAATTACTCAATGGTCAGGTTTGGGTTAAGGTTAGAATTGAGCTTAAATTCATTTAATACACATGAGAGATATGGATGTATATATATTAGCGATGATTAAATAATCCTTGCATTTATATTGACATATTTTACCTAGAAGATGCTGTTTTCTTTCATCGTGATGTGCACACGATGAAAACATTTACATTACATTTGCGGCATTCAGCAAACGCTCTTATCCAGAGTGACTTCCATGCCCTGTAATCAGGAAATGGAAGTCGCTCTGGATAAGAGCATCTGCTGAATGCCGCAAATGTAATGTAATGTAAATGTTTTCATCGTGTGCACATTTTAAGATGGTTGGAAATAGAAATGTTCTAATAAAGAGGATTAAGAGAAAATGCCTTAACGCCAGATAGAAACAAGCTAGTTTGTGTGTGTGTGTCTGTGTGTGTGAACACTCACCACAGTTGAGTTCATCTTCCCCCTGACCACAGTCTTTAACTCCATCACAAACAGCGGATGTTGCAATACACTGAGCGGAAGATACACAGTGAAACTTTCCAGAACAACTCAGACCAACTGTGCAAGGAAAGAAAGATACACATTCACACACATGTACATGTCAACAACCACATGAATTCTGAATTCACAGAACACTGTCCAGAACATCGAACTCCCTCCAATGGTATGCTTTCTTCCGCTATTGCAACCTGGTGTTCCCTCTTCCACAGGTAACCCACTCAAATCTTTCTATCATCTGACCGTTATTCCTTTTTGGTGAGATTCAATTGCTCCATGGTCCAGCAAGGTCACACTGACCTGTTTGCCTTGCAACCCCATAATAGCCTGCGGCCTGCAGCAATGCAGTGTGTGTTCTGGCACCTGACTCCTTTCTTTCACATATATGGCACTTAAAACAGCATAACCAAACTGTTCAGATTTGCATTCTAAACAGCATTTTGTCTTAGCTAAGCTCAGGCCGCTTCCAAAGTGCAGGATCATGCTACTTAATCACAGGGCTGAGCTCATTAAATATTTGTGGTAAGATAATTAAGAATTCTTATAACAGGAAGGCAAGACTCTCACACACATGTAAACTCACCTCCCAGACCAATGGCTAGAATAACACTCACTACTATCAACACACAAATGGTTATCAGCAGGGCCAGCAACCTGCGAGGTATGTACGGCCAACACCAGGAAGTAGAGTTGGACGGGTCTTCACCTTCAGAGAGAGAGAAAGAGAGAGTGAGTGATTGATTAGTACCGGTAATAAAAAGTGCTTTTGAGCTAAATACTGAAAATATTTCTTTTAACTCTGGATAATTACTGAAGCTATCTGATAATAGTTTAATAAATTGACTCAACTGTGATTAAAATATCATAAACAGGAGTGGGCCATGAAGTGATCCATGTGGAACACCAGAAAAAAAATGATGCTTTTTTGCGACATAGTAGCAGAAGCTAACAGCACGTTCCACATATACATAAACATGTATATTTGCGCCCACATGACTTTAAAGACCAAATGCTGTAACAACTTAAACGAAATGTGAAAGGAAATGTTTGTCATACCGTCCATGAAGGGCTGCACTTTGATGATGGACATTCTAGAGCTGTGGGGGGTTTGAAATGAGTGTGTTTTGTAGACTGGAAATGGGGCAGACACCTTATCAGGCAGACCAACAGGCACATGGGGGTCCTGTGTGTCAGGGTCAAAGTATTGGGGAGGTCTGGAACCTTTGGGACTGCTGAAGGGGCTCACATAAAAAACTGTTGGAGTTTCCACTTTGGGGAGGTCATCCTCACTTTCTGTGTCTGCCTCAGCATGGCCAGATTCTGCATCTTCCTCAGGCTGGAGTGTGTAAATAAGAACGAAAGAAAAACATAAACATTAACATCATGAAGCAAAAGCATCCCCACTGTAGCATGTGTGTCCTGTGAAATGGTTTCATATTCCATTAGGTCATTAAACAACCAGGCAATCATAAGACCTAATGACGCTCAAGGGAATGCTGGCAAAGCACTCTCACACAGCAGCTTTGCATAAATTCAAGCCTTTAGAAGATCACCACACACATTTAAATATATGGTCAGTTTTAAAGTTACAGAATGGGGTTGTTTCGCAGGCCTACATTGTTAACTGTTTAACTCTGAAAGCTGACATGTTGACCAGTGCGGTGTTTGGCATGCATGAAATGTCTCTATTGATACCATACTGCATTGAAAATGCTTTGCTCCCCTTTCTGTACTTAAAAATAAAAGTTCCCGTATGGTTCTCAGCTTGCATGTTCCAAGAAAAAGCTTTAATTTTTAAACACCTTTATATTATTTGTAGGTTCTTTTAACTCTTAAAAGGTTATTCTGAATGGAACAGAAAGTGGTTCTGTTGTAACCCCAAGGAACCCTTATTATTTGAAAGGTGAAACATTTTGTGAATTTACTTTTTCATACTGCACTGGTCAAATGATCTTACATTCAATACCTTAGGAACTTTATACACTCTCAGGAAAAATGTCACTTATTTGTCACTTACTTCATGGGATAACCATGAAGTTAATGACTTGGTATTTCCAAAGGAACATCTTCAGTACCTTTAGCTAGTGAACATGACTGTAACATACCCTTTTACAGTTAATACAGTACTGTGCAAACGTTTTTGGCAGGTGTGAAAAAATGCTGTAAACAAAGAATGCTTTCAGAAATGGAAGTGTTCATCATTTATTTTCATCAATCAACAAAATGCAGTGAATGAACAAAAGAGAAGAATCTAAAATTAAATCAATATTTGGCGTGTGACACCTTTGCCTTCAAAGAAACAGCATCAATTCTTCACAGGTACACTTGCACAGAAAGTGGCTGGTAAGGTTGTTCCAAACACATGACTGTTTCAACTCAGGTGACATTGATGATCATCAGTACCTGTTTTGGTAAAACTGATTTGATCATACACAAACTATAATCTACACAATCCCTGACTTTGTGCAAGTGTACCTAGAAGAACTGATGCTAGTTTTGAAATAATAACACCAAATATTAATTTGATTAGTTTTCTTTTGTTCACTCTTGCATTTTGTAAATTGATAAAAATAAAAAAAAATAATTATTTATTTCTGAAAGCAATCTTTGTTTACAGCATTTTTCACCTGCCTAAAACTTTTGCACAGTACTGTATATTTAAGGTTATGATGATATGTTTCCCTTCTTTAAATTCTTCATATAAAGCATAATGTAACAAAAAATAAAAGTACAAATACGCCTGTTAGGGCACCTTAAAAGCTCATAAAATTCCTTATTTTATTTTTACTAAGGTTTTTTACTGAACATTATTGTAATTCCACAATATATAACAAAAATGTACTTGTCTGCCATTGTATTTTCCTTCCACAATGCTTCCCTTCTACCGCTTAAAGAATTTTTAATATGGCACTTAAATTTTTTGGGCCTTCTAGTCTGTTGCCTCCTAACAGGCTTGCTGTTTCTGATTCTATGTTTTGCTTAAATGTTGAATTTAACTCTAAACTTCTTTTCAGTAAAAATCTAACCACATTTGTGGCCCACTTATTATATGGACAGCGCTATTGTAAATGTTTCTTACCTTATTCACAGTTTCCTCTGCCTGTGTGGCAGGCACCTCTCCCTCTTCAGCTTTCCTCTCCGTGGAAGCCATCACTTGCCTTTCATTTTTTCATATGAGATCCTCATTGGAAGAAAGCATCCACAGAGACCACGGCAACACCAGAAGAAGATCACCAGAAGATCACAGTGACCCTGCAGAGACTCGAGGTGAAGTGAAGAAAATGTGAATGGAAAGCTGGAGGACAGTGGCAGTGAAGCAGCACCACTGACTGACACAAGTGAAGAAATCAGCAGCTGAATGACTGGCTCAATCCAACTGCCTTGGGGCAACAAATCGACAGGCCAAGTCTCATCAATCTGACACAGATCTATGCAGCCCCTCTCTCCAAGGCTGCTGGGTGACAAGCTTGATGATTGAAAGATAATGTCACAAATAATGACCAGAAAAGTATTACAAATACCTAAACTGAAACTGAAACAGACTGTACTATATTTAAGTAATAATCTTTAAACAAAAAGTGACTGTTTCTACTAAGACTGTTAAGTAGGCAGGTGTCTGGATGTCTTCCTGAATGACTCAACTCATTCTCTCTCTCTCTCTTTCTCCACCACACCTCTGCTCTGACACAAGACACCTGATCAGGTGAATATTCTGTCGTGCTGCTACAGCTGTGGATCAGGTCTCCTGGCGTATCTATTGATGTGCTGTTACAGTGGGTATCACAGAGGAGAGGACACCAGCTTACTGCCAGGGAAAGAGGTCAAGCATGAAAAGATCAGCACACAAGGCCACCGGTCATCAGCCTACAGCATGTTCATTCTTTAAAACTTTATTTGTGCTATTTGGTGCTTCTCAGTATGTGTACCAAAAACTGAAAAGGTTCTGTCCTGGTATTATAAAGTACTGAACTAACTGATCCAAATCTGTTTCCGCTTTAGCTATTGAAACTACTTTGGTATATACTGAAATGAATGAAGTTGGTTTTATTCTAATTTAAATGATACACGCTTTTAAATCAAATACATTCAGTTACATCTTTATCATATCTTTGATATCATTTATTCATAATTGGCTGAATTCTTGGCTGAAATTATAGACAAACAGGTTTGTATTATAGGTTTCTGATGTTAGCACAATTCAATCTAGATCAGCAATACTAAAAATGAGCTTATGGCATCCAAGTAACACATTGCCTGTGATTTCATACAGATGGACACCTGTTTAGAGTGTATAGATGAGGTAAAGACGTGTAGGTGTGAGTTACAGACAGTGTGGCGTGCAGTGGCTCATTTACAAGGCCTATTAGAGCCCCAGCTTTTATTCAAATAGTTCCCTCACTCTAATAACTGCTGCTATGAGTAGTGTGGACCTATCTACACTCACCAACCCCCCTACTTCCCATGCCACTGCATCAAATTCACTGTTGAATCCAAATAGTATGAGGACACCAGATCTGTGGTCAGAACGTAGCCAATGATGAGCCTCTCTACAAGAAAGGCCACAATCTGCTCAAACATGTATCAGAGGACCCATGGGAATGAATTGGACCTCAATGGCAACAATGAGTGGAAATAGAATAGAATGAGGCCAAGATAAGAGATAAGAATAAACTCCCTGGGTAGGTGACCTGTCAGGGGTGTGTCTCCATCCGCCCCGCCTGTGCATGAGCTGGGATGGACTCCACGCTCACGCCCCACGACCCTAATTGGGATGGGCCAGAAAGGCCAGCTGACTGAGAGCCAGAATAATGGAGCATTATCCAGCAAATGAAAAGGAAAATCAGTATTTTAGGGCTCTTACAATACAACTGAGATGTAATACAATAAATTCAGATAATGTGCACTTATCTAATTTACAACAAGTATTAAAAACAAGCATATACCATTTTACAGACTACTTGAGATTTTGTCTTTTAGATAAGTATGTAATATGAGCCACACACCACCTGAAGATTTTCAAAATGAAAAAATGTATTTCTAAATTTGTTCGGATTATTTCTCATTTGTACCATTGGTCATTTAGAAACACTGACTTATAACAATACAATTAATATTACAAAACATCTGACACTGATTAACCCGAGGTTAACTCGAGGTTTCAACCAATCCAAAATCTATTTACACTCTCTTTATACCTCTATAGCACAATCATTGTGTATATTCCATGTTCAGTGAGTGGAGATGTTCAATCATATTTGAGTCTCAGAGCAGCAGTGAGTTGTATTGATGTATGTGGGTGTAATGGCTTATGTATGACAGCAGGTGGCTCAAACGCTACCAGTCTCTTGCAGACTCTTGAGCTGTACCAAGTGTCTGGGATGAAATCCTCATCGGCAGCGATGATTCACCGGATCGATCAATCCATGTGTGTGTGTAACCGTGTATTAATGTGTGTAATATTGTAATAAATGTGTGTGTGTGTGTGTCGCGTGGCCTTGTGTGTGCGTATTGTGTATCTGTGTGTGTGTGTGTGTGTGGTGTGTGCGCGCGCGTCGCTTTCCTCGCGTAGAGCGGCACGGTGTGCAGCTTTAATCTCCTCTCTCGCCTTCCCATGATCAAACCGCAAAGAGATACGAGATCCCAACACTTTGACCAGCCGGCAGATCCAAATGGCTGCCTCATTTCAACTCTGATGGTTGTGTGTCCCAGGGTGTGTTTAGAGCAAGATCCCAGCTCACTTTCTATCATCTGCACAACACAGGCCCTTATACAATCCCTCCTTCACCCAAAAAAACCCAGAGTAGTCCAGTGGATGGGGTCAACTGGGATTAAGCCCTGACCAGTTCATCACTGCTCATCCTGGATGCCTCGAACAAGTTTTCGATGAGTGCTGCCATGGCCTTCGTTTATCAGTAGTTCTTTGGTATAGCTGGGGGAGGTGGTTGTGGTCTGGTGGTTGAAGAGGTTGAAGGTTCAAAGCCTACCTCCAGCACTACCACCACTGGGCTCCAGAGCAAGACCCTTGACCCAAAGCTGTCCCTGTAATTAGGAAATGTTGCAGGGGATCAGAGCATTTGCTAAATGCTTACTCACTCATATACTCTGATCAGTCAATAAAGTATGGAACATGACTGGATCTAAATTAAGGCCATGATAAGTCTACGATAGAAACTCTCCCAAACCTTCTGTCTAGTAGTGATGGGACGGGCCACTTTCGTGAGGACCAATACAAAAAGTGCCAATCAGATCAGTCTGATTTAGTCTTCTTTAGAAATTATTCACAAAAGTGATGATAAGAACCTGATGCCTCGTTAATGTAATGCTTTTTAAAAGCTCCCTCACAGAAGGTCATTGTGAAAATGATTTGCATTTTGCCTCAAGTATTATTTTATGATAGTGTACAAAGTATACACATATGATAACAGAATATAATAGATACAAGATAGCTCGGAAAACCTATTTTGAGCTTTCACTTTGTTTACTATCATAACATTGCAATTAAGAATACATATAAAAGATGATACTGTATTTTCTTGGTCATTTTGGATTGGATGGCAAAGACCACCCTGGTTGCTCTCACTACCACTCTAAAGAAATCATGTTTCCCCTTAGCAATTTGTGGGCATCTCAATAATACAGTTATTGAGAAATTACAAAAACTTGGTGGAATATCCTTTTAGCATGAACGCTATAGATGGCCTCTATAAATAAGATCTTTTGAACAACAATTTGTGATTTTCAAAATATCGATTCTCACCTTTCTGCCATGGTGTGATCTAGTCGGTAGGATACTCGTGCTGGACCAAGAAGTTGCAGGCTAGATCCCTCAGCACTACCACTGGGTTCTGAGCAAACCAGCAAACCCAAGTTACTCCCGGGGGCGGTCCTGGCAAATCAGGAACTGGATAGGAAAAATCCTCATAGTAATCTTCTGATTTTGTTTAATGAAGAATACTCTTTCAAGATCCACAAATTAAAAACAATTCAATTTCTGATTAAATTATATAGCAAAGAATACTTTCAAATGGAAGTGTTAATGTTCATTTCATCAATCAACAAAATGCAGTGAATGAACAAAAGAGAAATCTAAATCAAATCAATATTTCCCTTCAAAACAGCATCAGTTCTTCTAGGTACACTTGCACACAGTTTTTGAAGGAACTGTGTAGTGAGTTGTTATTCAGCATTGTTTTAACTCATAACTTGTTGATGATCATCAGTACCTGTTTGGTAAAACTGGTTGATCAGACACCGACTATAATCCTACAAAATCCCTGACTTTGTGCAAGTGTGCCTAGAAGAACTGATGCTGGATTGAAAAACAAAAAATATGTACCAAATATTGATTTGATTTCGATTTTATTTGTTCGCTCACTTGCATTTAATAAGTGTAAAATAACAATCATTATTAATAATATTCATAAACATTCTTGTTTACAGCATTTTTCACCTGCCTAAAACTTTTGCACAGTACTGTATATATATATATATATAATATATATATATATATATATATATATATATATATATATATATATACTATATTTATATATTATATATAAATATAGTATATATTTATTATTTTTTTTAAGATTCTATTTTTTCAAAGACAATTCCTTTTCTCCTTTATTTTACTGCTTACAAGAAGTGGATCATGCAAGAATTAGACTGAAGGGATAGTCTAGTTTTTATTCCAGATCAGACTGATCATAAAGTTCCAATAAATTATATGTAGCATGCTGTTTTGATAAAGGGTTGTTTTCTTTTGGAGATGCTTTACTAAACAGTGCGACATAAACACACCGACAGTTTGATAACTGAGGGCCTCAGGGTTACCTAAGGGTGTATTCTGCTCGTTTAAATGCAGTACAGAGCAGGATACGCTGTGTTTTGAGTGAGCTGGGGAGTGTTGACCGTGGACACATGTTGCCGGCGCTGTCCCTGCGTCAGCGCTCACACTGAACCTAATAGACCATTTTCACAACGCGACTTCAGCGCGTGAAGGACCCCACTTCCTGAGAGTACGTCGCGCCCTTACAATTGCACTTGCGCTGCGGGCATTCTGAAAGGGTTTAACGTGTAGCACACATTTGACGTTTTTCAGCACACATTCAGCTTTCAAGCGGGAGCTATTACCATTCAGACCCTAGGACATCTTTTAAAACACTTCATAGGCGCGGTCAAATCACATTCACATCTCAAGCAGGAGACCTTAACGAAACGGCGTCCTAACTCTGTGTGTGTTGGTGTGTGTGTAAACATGTGCGTAAAAAATGTCACGATCACATGGGCAAAAAGAAAAAAAAAAAAACGAAATGAAACGGTCATCATGATGTCAGCGCGGCTTTTAGGTGCCCGCCGAGAATGCCTGCGCGGTCGTTGCTGTCCAGGCTCTCCGCCTTGCCAATGACCGTCTCTCCATGTTGCACGTCCTTCAGTTCGGCGCGTGGCTCCTCAAGCTGCCATCCCGGGTTCCGCCGTGGGGACAGCAGAGGGACCCGGCCGCCTGCCCTCGAGCCGCGGGAGCGCACTGCTCCTCACGCGCCGCCTGCGCGGGCAGCACCGACAACTTCGGGCGCGAGACGGAGATGGAGTGCCGCGTGCTGTCCATCCAGAGTCACGTAGTGCGGGGCTATGTGGGCAACAAATCCGCCTCGTTCCCGCTGCAGGTAACGTGTCCGGCGTGTGTGTGTCCGTCTGTTTGTTCCCGACCTGCTGCCCGGCGCCGTGCTGGGAGGGGAGAGTGATTAAAAGGTCACAAAGTGAAAAAAAATCACTCTCCTCTTTTAATGTTTTCTTTCTCATCCTGCTTCTGTTCGTTCCCCGAGCCGGAGTTTCTCCTCAGCTCTGCTTAAACGGCGCTGTCACGAGTCTGGTCTCTTTTAAACATTCAAGGTTTTCGGGGCTTTTCCATCAGTCCGTCTTCTCAGTTATATGGAAACGACAGGGCGCGTCAGGTTCCCTGTCAGGATGATGGACGGAGTTGGGAACAAGTGGGGAAAATGTCAGGGGGACGTTATTGCGGCGTTGATACACAAGCAGCATCTCTGTTTGGCGGCGAGCGGCTTCAGGTTTGTTTGTGTTTTTCTGTGGGAATTTGTGTCTGACAGGGGAAAAAATCCGAGGTGGGAAGTTCAGGTCCACAAATCCGCTCCAGGATTTCGTTCCAACTGGATGGACAACCGCTACTGATGGCTTGAGCAAACGGGGAACCAGGCGGTCGGAACCAAATCCTGGAGTGGATTTATAGTTTCTGGACCTGAATGTTCCTCCTCTGATACACAGAGATGCTCGTTCCTTTCTAGACGTCTCCTAGTGTGAGATTCAGGAGAAGAGAACAGGCGGTGGACGTCTGGTTTAGTGTGTGTGTGTGTGTGTGACCCTCTTGGTGTTTGATGGGTGCAGAGACCGAGTGAGCCCCTTTTTAAACCCCTCTGCGTTGACGTCACGCCTGGGAAGACACCAGGTCCTGAAAGAATGGAGACACGTTTGGGAAAGATTTCGTCCAGATATTTAAACTGTGTTTCTGCAAGGAACGTGATTGTCCACCCCAGCCTTGGTTTCTTGAAAGGTTGGAAGTGTTTCCTAAATATGATGTTCTGGTTTTACCTCTACATGATGGACCATCAGGAAAATCAGTTTTTATTTCATAATAAATTGTGAAAGTTTCATATTAACGCACAAAATGGACCGTCTCCAGACCTTCACGTGTTTTCACCTTCATGCTGAACTTCATACTGTGTTTAAGCAAGAACGAACAGAAGACGGGAATTGACCATACCCGTCTGTCTTCTGTTCTTGACTGTAGTCTTTCCCCTACCTGACAATAAATAAAGTTAAAAAAATGGCAGAAATGTTTTTGAAAATTGTTATTGATTCACTTTTCTTCCAACTAGTATAACATGTAACATATAATATATGACAGGCTGTAGATTTCTTTCTGTTTTCTTATGCAAAACGTCCAGACACTTTGTTCCTCTTGTTTAGTACAAGTTGGCTGATAGATCGAGAACTGTGATTTCTGTCTGATCAGTGTCACACCGCATGTTTTTTTTTTTTTCCATTCTGATCCTGAAAAATTTATTCTGTGTTTTTTTTTTTTTTTATAAATTCTTTTATTCTTTTTTTCTTTCCAGGTGATGGGCTTTGAAGTGGACTCCATCAACTCAGTACAGTTCTCCAATCATACAGGTATAGTCTGAACACACCTTGTCTTTTAAAGTGACTCTCTTTCCTATTGAGCTGAACCTCAGGGCAGCGGTGGCCTAGTGGTTAGGGAGTTGGCCCCGGATCAGAAGATCGTGGGTTCGAATCCCTTACTAGTAGGTTGCCCTGAGGTATCCTTGAGCAAGGTACCATCCATTCAGTAGCTGCCCCCTGCTGCATGTGTTTGTGTGTGGGTTAAATTCAGAGGTGTGATTTCGTCGTGGTTCACTGTGTGTTGTGCCGTGTTTCACAATGATGAGAATGGTAAAAAATAACAGTGTAGCCACTGAAACTTCCCCATTTTTGTTAATGAACAGTTTTACATGGCAAGTAGAAGGTGCGAAGTATTTCTGTGAAACTGAGTTGCACGACGAGCCTGGTTTGAATTCAGTTTTTGTGACGTTAAAAAACCAGTGGTTTCTTTTACCATCCACGTTAACGAGTCATAACAGAGGACATATACATATAAAGGTCCTAAATGCATAGTAACATAAACGGGCTGGTGAAAGGACGAAGAGAGGTTGGAAAAGGGGGTCATAATGGTCATGTTTTTGGAAAATATTAGCCCTCAGAAATATCATCAGCAGACCTCCAGGGAAAGTAAATACAAAGCATTAGGAAAAGGGCTTTCAGTTTACCATCTTGCTGAGGAAAATCTTGCCTGGAGGCCCAAGAGTAAAAGAAGTTTGTGTTGATAGATTGGTTTTGGCTTTCAGTGTGTGAGACTTTTTGATGTTTTGTCCTCATTGACCCCCTGACAGTTGGAAGTTTCTGGCTGTTGGTTTGTTGTATTTCAGGATCTCTGATCTGACCTCACTGTTGACATTGAGGGTCACCGAAACATCACCTTAGCATAATGCACTGACCTGTCTCTTCACTATGGTGGTAGTAGCTTGTGACTGACTGGTCTTTTGAAGTCCAGCTGCCCAACTTGGCTCTCTGCACTCCAGACAAAATGTAACGAAAGCCGATTTGAAATATTTCAGCTTTCAGGTAGTGAAGAGAGCTGTCTCTGGTGAATTATCAGCTACGTAAACAATAGTTGAGCTGGTATGAAAGTAGTAAAAAATCTTAATGGAGGATATGAACCAGAAATCATTCCATTCTTTATCATTTTCATATTTGTAGGATCTGCTTCATTAATTTCATGCAGTTGTACGATATGCACACATGCAGGTCTGAAAGTGTTGCCCTTTAGTCATGTGTTGAATTTTACCGGTGCTCTCGCTGGTAGTTCATAAGCTTTCTTTTTTTTTTTTTTTTTTTTTTTTTTTAAGTTAATTGGAATAAATGAATTGGAAATTCCAACAGTTTGAAAAAACTGTCTAGTCTAATTGGCTAGAAGCACTGTTGTGTGACTGATGGAGTCGAGCATGCAGGGTATTTGCAGAGGTGTGTGGGCGGTAGCTGAAACGGTGATGCTAAATGCACGCGTGACCTTGTAGAAGAACCTGCTTTTGACGATACGATATAGGAAAGCTATTGATGTTGCCAGATATTTGCTTGGAAAAAAAATATCGCCTTTGGATACATGTTTAAATTTGATTAACGTTTAAAACTAATATTTAACGAAGCGTTTATTACACTCTGGAAGGTGTTTAGAAATACAGGTCTAAATGGTTTTTGTTTCTCATTTTCCCTAATCTTTAGGTTTATATTTTGAGTCCCAGTCACAGCAGTTTTAAAAATGCTTTTTGTGTCCATTTCAGTACTGGCATCACAAATATTTAGTGTGGCCAGCAATGTATGGTTAATGATATTTCACCAATACAGATGAGTGTTTCCCTGTAGATATCATGATAAACTGGTAGTGCACTGCAATGAAAGTTTTTCTGTAGTTTGGCAGAAAATGATTTTTGCTGACTTTTTGTAAAGCTTGCCCAACCTAGCAATCAACCATGGCATTGCGGTGGTGCTGGGAAAATGTTTAGTGTGTGTGTGTGTGTGTCCAGGCTTATGAGTATGCAGGACACAACTGGAGGTGGTCTGTGAGACAAAGAGAGCGTAGTGAGACTATTTTGGTCAGAGCTTTTGAGGACAGAGAGGAAGCTGTAGTTTGGTGAGTTATTTTTGAGGAAAGGTAGTGTGGAGCTTAGTGATGTTCATTTATACGTACTCACGCTGAGCAGATAGAGATATTTGCTTGTAAGCGAACAGAGTATTTGACTCACCTCAGGGTGTCGCAGAAGTGTTATGATATTTTTTTAGGCCAATGCCTGTCCCTCTCTTTCTCTTCACTGCTCCTTTTGCCCCCCTATTTGTTCACCATCCACAGCTGTATCAGTGGGACATCTTGCTCCCAGCCACAAGTTCACTGCAAACCTAAATTAAATATATACTTTGTAAGTCTTGAGAGTGAGAAAGTGTGTTAATGTGTCCAAGAACAGCCCTCCAGCCCCTTACTCTATTCTCATTCATTAAAAAAGGACAGCTACTACTGATCTGGGATCGGTACTTCAGTCCGCCTCCCCTGTTCACCATTCATTTAGTCTTGAACTTGCTTCGCTCTGCTGCACGCCTTTTCTTTGTTGAACACAATGTTGTCTTGAGCCCTTTTGTCTCTCTAATAAAGTTTAAAGTGGAAGGAGGGCAAAGGTGTGGACTAGATCTTCAGCTGGGTCTGTAAATGTTTGTACTGATGATAACTGACCTGCTGTAAAAGTGCATCACAAACTTGGTCTATTGAAGACTTTTGAAGGCTTACACATCACAGTAATAACTCACTATGATGGTGATATAATCAGTAGTTAAAGAACATTACAGAAACACTGCAGACACTATAATGTGTAAGCATACAGGCCTTGAAATGAATATTCTAGATGCTTTACAGGGCCTTTTAATCCATAAGATTATAGGAATTGGTAGAGAAATATTATTAATGCATGTAAATGTATCGTTAATGGTGACATCGGTAATATGAATGTTATGGAGCACTTTAGCATGCGTAATGGATAAACACACAAGAATCCGGATTGACAGCACTAATGAGGGCATTATAGAAATGTTATAAAAGCATTATAGAGTGCTGTATTACATACAAGTCTGAAAGATTTGGTGACAGCATAGTTGTTTTGCTTTACTTTTGAAGAGTTAATTTAGTGCTGTGACTGAGTACTTTGTCGTGTGTGTGTGTGTGTGTGTGTGTGTGTGTGTGTGTGTGTGTGTTCTTATTGTTATTAACTTCACTGCAGTATGGCATGAGCTTGATAACGAATGTAGTGCTCGGATGAGTGTTCTGAAGGCAACATAAGCCAATTAGAGAGCGTGTCAGTTACTGTGGTAATAACAGGCTTCATATAATGTCTAAGAGAGTAGGCTGCCCAGTGGAGGTGGGGGAAAAAAGAGGATGCGTATTGAGCAAATAGGTTCTGTAAATATCTGGGAGTCGTGCAGGGTTTTCTGAATGGACAGCGGTGTGCTTTAGAGGAGATACGAAGGGGAATGACGTAGAAGTGTGTGTGTGAGTGTGAGAGAGAGCATGTCATTCATTTTGGGTTTGCTGAGCTGACTCATTTTGTGTGTATGCGTTTGCTCATTAGGATCCCACAACAAATGGCACTGTCTTGCACACTCTCTCTCTCTCTCGTTCTGACATCCTGAAACAGCAGGGACTTCCTGGGCCTCAGATGGAGAAACACAGAAAAAGACAGAAAGGCACCAAGATAGAAGATGTGAAATGGAGTTAGAGAGAAGACGGGAGGAGAAAGAATACATGAAAAAATAAATGCCGGTAGATCGGGGGGTTTAAAAAGCAACACAATTCTAAGAATTCTAATTCTAATTCTACCTAAAATGGTATTTAGGTCCGGTTGCTTAGACATAATGCTTATCCTTAGTCTGAATTGCATCTTCTAGCGTAAATAGTTTAAGTCTAGGTTTAAGCATATACTGGGACTGGCGTATTCTGGGACCAGTTTGGTCCCTGTTTTCATGGAGCCATAGTAGTACCTTAAACCAGCTGGAAAGAAATGTAATTTGTAAAGCAGCAGAACAGTCCGTAAACAGTACCTTTCCTCTTTGCTGGTGTTCTGATTAAATAAATTGCAAACTAATCACTGACGACATTAAGTTCATAGTATTGGTGATATTCTCAGAGTGAGCTCTTAATGAAAATTATTAATTTGCTAATTTCGAAAGTGATTAAGTAGGTTGTCTTTAGTAGCTTGAGTTTCATACATTAGCTGGCTATGTAATAAGGAAATATAATAAAAATACAAAGATTGTTAATCTGCATTTATTTAAATTATTTTATTAAAAGTAATTACCAATAATTGCGTTATCACTAAAGCCAACGTTTAGGTGGATGAATTGGTTGTTTGTCAATTAATTCACACAACTAATCAGTGATGATTAATCAATCATCATATCACAAAAGCAACTGCTCTTACACTGTCAGTACAACGAGGATCAGACCGTTTCTATCTCGTAATACCAAACGGGTAACTATTTAGCTTTTATCAATATGTTTTTTTTTTTGTTTTGTATAAAATTGCTTATATAATAATGTGTAATTGAATATTTAATAATAAGTGAAAGCTAGGCAGACCCAGGTAATAATTTGCTGAGGCACATTTATTTTGTTGTTATCCAGTTTCCCTTAAAAGTGCTTATTAGTGAAATGACAGGTCTGGTTTAATGTCTGAATGGACAACTTCCTTTATGCCGTTAGGACTTCTAATGGTCTGCATGTGGCTGGAGTTACTCCATTAGTTGGTGCTGCCTCTCTTATTACACAGATGAGGTATGCCCAGTGCCAGCCCCAGCCTCTTGGCCTGTTGCCATCTCCATCACCTCCAGGGCCCTGTGTGGCTTTTAATCTCCCCTCCACGAAAAACCCTGAACTTTTTCTCTCATAAATCTCAGAAAGGCCAGACTCCGAGTCATTTCTCCAAATAGCATGGCAGCCCGTTTAAAGGAGGCTAAGCATCTGCAAAGATGCTCTTTGGGGCGAGTCATTTTCAATCATAAAAATTGGATTTCTACCAGGGAGTTTAAGGTTCAGCATCAAGTACTGCAACGAAGATGTTTGTTAGTTGTCTGAGACCAGGGCTGTATTTCACAAACAATGATACTAGCTGTCCTCAAAGTATAAGCTCCCAGGCTTAATTTTTTTTTTTTTGTATGGAGAAATGCAGTACTATTTGATATACCAGTGGGGGATGTGTGTTTGTGTGTGTGTGTGTGTGTGTGTGTGTGTGTGTGTAGGGCAGGGGGATGTTGTGTTTCACAGTCAGCTTACTAAAGGCCAGCTTCAGTCTTTTCTAATATGAGAGAAAGTGAAGTTATTTTTACAGAAAGGCCTAATTTTGATATTAATTTGGCTAACTGAGAAATACCATCCACATCATTGTGCATCTTTGAAGAGCTGTGTTGTTTCTCTACAGAAGCATTTGCAAGCTGTAATACCTTAAACGCAAACAAGACTGCTGGGCCTTGTGGGTAAACAGATCATGTACAGTCTGCGTAGTTAACTCTGCCTCGTTGGGCGCAAATGAGGCTAATATTGAACAATATAGTATATATGTTGTATTGTTGCACTTCTAGCAGTGATAATGTTGCACAGCTGCTGCTGTGACTTTCCTGTGCTGTGCTAAATTTGTTATAACATCCCAGTGATTAGATTTAAGTGATATTAAAATTTTGTTCATATAACCCAAATGTAGTCGATTAATGACTGTCCTGTGCATGTACTTGCGTATGTGTTCGCTCATGATTACAATTTTGCCTTTAATGCAATGCCAGGGTGACATGGGGTATATGGACAAGAGCTGCACATGTGAATTCTACAACAGAGACGTTGCTGAATTGCGGCAGCAGAAAACTGTGACGACAGAAAGGGGTCTTGGCACAAAGAATCCCCTTTGCGTGTGTTCTTAGACATACACGCGCACACACGTACACACACGTGCACAAAGGCAGTGGCGACTCTTTTCTCTCTGCCCCTCAGGCTTTTCTCCTGTTACTTAGCAACAAGCACCACATCATGTGACCAGCTTGGTGATTCACCTGAATTGTGACATCACAGCCTACCACGGCAACAGTAACAGTCTCTGACGAAGCAGCGAAGATCCATGCACTGCACCAATGCACACGCTTTGTGTGCCTTCGTGCATGTGGGCGTGTGTGTGTTGGTGTCAGTGTCACTGTGGCCGGAGGTCTCCATCAGCTTGTATGTTGGATGCTTTTGCATCCATGACTCAAAACTGGTTCCCCCTTAGCCAACTACACTGAAAAAGCACATAGGAATGGTAATGAATTAAAGTATGAATCATATGGGGTTATACAATGACTCTGGTATAATATACAAATCTATATGATATGCTAACTCATGTCATGGGTTACCATGTTAAATGTAACAGTCTTGATCTGTAATTTGACTTTTTCAATCATTGTCAGTCGTGTCCTTGTATTTGGCTGCATGCTCCTATAAAAAGGTGAGCTCTGTAGATGGCATTTGAAACAGTGCATATCATTAGCTCTGAAGTTTTATCATATTTTATGTTTATTCTTGAGTTGGTTCCAACAAAAATAATAGTTAGGGATGTATTGATTTATAAAATCATAATGCTACTTGAGGCAATGCAGAGATCTTGAAATGATGCATCTTTAATCCAGCCAGTATCAATTCCTAAAAATCTGTGTAGGTTATAATATGTGAATGTCTCCATGGTCAGTTCATTTGCACATGTTAGAAAATTCAGTTTTTGATATATTAAAAAAAGGTCGGTATGTGGGGAATTACTGTTGAGGTATTATACAAATACTTTAATACAGAAATTGATTCATATTGGTGTTTATAGGTAGTATATACAACAAGTACATCAATATGTTTGTTTGTGTTGTGTATGTGCTTTTGCAATATTTCAAAGGAGGGTGTGTGGGTTCTAACTGGGGTCTTGCTTGATTAATTTTTATTGATTACATTTAATCAAAAAGGATTAAATATTAAGCATTGAGTATTTTATTTATCAGTCTGCTAAATATATTGTTCATTATCTGCTCATATTAAACTATATATGGGCTGACATTGAATTATATAATATATATGAATTATATAATATATTTATTATTACACTCTTGTTAAGTATAGTTTTGCTGCTTGTGACTTTCCTTTGCTGTGCTGAATTGAGTTTGCATTCGCACAGGGGCTTTGAAGCTTATAAGTATTGCTTTTACCCATTAACACTCAAGCTATGAACATCATACAGTTGTTTACCTAAAGCTTAAAAATTAATTTAATCGGTGTATAAGTTGCTATTAATGTTGCTGTTAATTTAAAACAGAAGATCACTTGCATATTGTATGTTTAACTGCTTGCTGACCTTTTCCCAGCCACTGCTTCATCCATTGACCTCTGACTTTCTGTTGCCAGGTTACGCACACTGGAAAGGACAGGTGCTCACGGCAGACGAGCTCCACGTGTTGTACGAGGGTATCAAGCTCAACAATGTCAACCACTATGACTACGTCCTCACAGGTACACAAAGTGATATTTTGGTCATGAGTCAGCTGTGCTTTTAGCTTGCTGATGTCCTGCAGTGCATGTATTACATGTATGATGTCCACAAACCTTTGGCCATATAGTCTATGTAAAATGTAGTCTGTGGTATGCGCATGCTTGATTAAGATTCAAAATAAAGAAACAGAAGAAACCTTCAGACAGAATGTTGTTTCTGATTGACAGCGTTCGTAGTGGGGGCTGTGTTGAATTGATTTCTCCTTGAGGTTTTTTATTTTTTCTTGAATCACTTTCTCAAGATGTTACACCATGTGACTGGAGCTTAAAGAATAGTCACATTGTCTGACACTCTCACTATACCTTCAGCACCGTAGCAGGGGAATAGTTGAGGACAACATGGTAATTTAGCCGAAGGTTACTCACACCCTCTTGGTCACAGGAGACGGTGCCCCAGACGTCGCAGACCATTGCCAGTAGGAGTGTGCCGATGTGTGTGTATGTATGTGTTCTATTCTGATGGATGAACTCTGCTAGTTCATCACCTTGAGATGACAAAAAGACTGGAAAGTGGAAAGGAATGAGCAAGGTGAGGAGGGATATATAGGGACAAGCTAACAGCTAATACCCTGGAGAAAGAACTGCTTTGCTGTTGGAGGCAAGTTGAAATGCCAAGGACATTGGTTCATATTTTTTTTAGAACAGACGCACCTTTATGTCTAGCAGTGGGAACAGAAAGGATGGGGGATTTGATCATCAGTTGATTACATCACTCAGCTTTTTGCATGTTTTGTAGGGTGGCGGTGGTCTAGTGGTAGGGTACTTGCCTACGGACCTCTGGATCAAGAGGTCCCCGGTTCGAATCCCACCTCTGGCACTACCATCTCCCTGAGCAAGACCCTGAGTTGCTCCAGGGGGACTGTCCCTGTAATTAGGACATGGAAGTCGCTCTGGATAAGAGCGTCTGCTAAATGCCGTAAATGTAAATGTTTTGGACACCTAAACTACACTGACCAACTGCAGGTTTAACAAGAAATGTAACATTCGAGGGATAGTCTTTATCCAAAGATGACAAGTTTGAACACATTAAGGAAAATCCAGGAGAGAATTGTTGTTTTTTTTTCCTAGCATTTAAGTTTGGCACTACAAAAATACCCTGATTAAGATCAGGTATCATTCAAAACATCTCAATGCTGATACCTAATGAAAGTGAAAAAAAGTCATTGCGAGGTCACAGCACAGCACACGTGAACCACAACAAAATTGGACCTCTGCATTTAACCCATGCAAACACTGTGCAGCAGTGGGCAGCTATTGAAAGCGTCAGGGGAGCAGTGATGGGGACGGTACCTTGCTCAAGGGTATATCAGGGCAACCTACTGGTGAGGGAATCGAACCCACAGTCTTCCGATGCGGGGGCAACTCCCTAACCACTAGGCCACCGCTGCCCCACTGGTCATTATGATCTTAATTTTTCTGAAACTCTCCTTTATAATGGTGCGAGAAAATCTTTTCCAAAAGTTGGAATAGTCTTCTGGTTTTCTGATGTTGAGAAGTATGTATGATAATCGATATGAGTGTTATAATGCATTAAACATAGTAATGAGGTAAATTTAATGATGTAAAATGGTAACTGTGCTTTATGGAAGTGTGATCATGCATCGTGGAAATTCAGCATTCTATTGTGATCTTTCATATATCGTCATATCTTCACTCTCTTTGTCATGTTTAACCAGTGCCAAGCTACAACTCAGTCGCGCACATTCCTGCCATATATCACCCTATATTGCCCTACAGCTTTAGATTCATTTAGAGTCTTAATTTTTTTTGTCCTTCAAAGTTTGCTCTCAATATTGTGATATATTTGCAAAGAATGTGTGAACATATTTTCACATAGAAAATTACTAGATCATGTTATTTGAGCGGGGTGCAGACATTTTTGCACAGGACTGTAGTTATAATTCTTCAGTACACTGTTGATGTTGGTATCCTGCTTGTCAGCAGTCTAGATGGATAACTTATGCTTATTGGCTTATAGAACAAGTTAGACTGATTGCTTAGATACTGAAATGTTCTATTAAATCTAATGAACTCACCAGCATTGCATTTTAGTAACGATTCCTAATCCTGTCAAATCAGCGAAATCTAAGTATTTTTACATTTCTGGCCTCCCCTAGTGAACATCTGCTGAAATAGCTCGCCCAGATTCCTGTTCAGCTGTTAGGTTTAAGCTCATGCTGTCTTAGAGTGCTGGATGATGTGCAGTATTGCCATGGAGAGATGCCCTACTGACCTGGCTTCCTGTTGGTGGTATTTGTAGTTTTCTCTGTGACGCATGAGGACCCTTCAGGCTTGAAGCGTAGAGAGATGCACAGTAGAGCGGAATGTAAGAACTGAGCGAAGAGTGACCTTGGAGAAACAGTTGTGTTCTCTAAGGAAATACCATTGTACAGTCCGTGTGTGTGTGTGTGTGTGTGTGTGTGTGTGTGTGTGTGTGTCTGTGTGGCTGTAGGGCTGTGTTTCTTACACAGACATGCCATGTTTACTTTAAATTATGAATATATAGTATCGCTGAAAATAGGCTTGGGAAGGTTTATGAATCGCACATTTGGGCCTTTGCCATTTTAGTTCCAAAAACTAGTTTCCAAGCTGTAGTTAGTTCCTCTTCTGTTTTGAATTTTGATCTGCTCAAAGCTCTGTATGTGTAATGTGGTTTGCTACTCACTCACTCACTCACTCACTCACTCACTCACTCTCTTTCCAATAAACACACACACAGAAGGGAAACCTGAAGTCAGCATTACTGTAAAAACCTCTTGTTCTGCCTAAGCCCTTATCTCCCACCTAGACTAGTGCTGCAAAGTCAGCAGCTCACAAAGCCAGTACACTGCAGGAATTCCAAGGAAAGAAAATCTGTGTGTGTGTGTGTGTGTGTGTGTGTCTTGTCCATCAGAATTCCTCCATGCAGTGGTAACTGCAAGAGGCGACATTAGTTAGTGCTACTAACATCTATCAGGGTTGTTTGCTTTAATGGTTTCCAGCCAACAGGCCATAGTATAGGTCATCATAGCATTTACATCACTCCAAATGCCTGTGCTTTCAATATTTCACCACTCCAGGCCTACAGAGATGATTCCATTGATGAATATCACATATACTTGCTTTTACTTGCCCTACGCCAAGGGAATTGACTAAAGTAGAGGCAGTGAAGGCAAATGGTTTGGAAGGGTTGCTGAAGATGTCAGTCCTCCATCATCAGTTCCATTGATTTTCTTTCTTTTTTTTTTTTTCTTCCCTCTGATTTGAATCATCTTCATGTCAATTTTTTTTTCTGCATTAGCTGAACTTAACACGATAATAATAAATAACCATTAAACTGGTACTGAAGAAATTATTTTGCACTGAAATATCTTTGCAGTCTTACACAATGTTAAACATTGGGTTTAACAGCTTAGTTTATTGAAATCATCTAGTGCAGTGGTCCCCAACCACCGGGCCATGGACCGGTACCGGTCCGTGGGTCATTTGGTACAGGGCTGCACAGAAATACTGAAAAAATATTTTATTGATTATTAGAGTCTAAAACACTTTTTTAGTTAGAAAAATCGCTTGTCTCGGTCACGTGATAGGGTACATCAAACAATAAGCCCACAAGTGAGCAAAAAATTACATTTGAGTATTGTTTTTAGCTGTTTCTATGCATACATTACATTGTTATTTTAATTAAAATTGCATTCTTACTTGGTTATTTACAAAGAACACAGACCATAATTATTAACATAATTATATCTATGTGCGGTATGACAGATGAGTCTGCCCTTTTGACTTTTTGTTTCTACTTTAAAATTACGCCATGCTTTGTTATTGCCTGTGAGAACTGCAATTCCTAAAGGTTAAAGTAGTAAGATGTTGGCGCCTGCACTGTGTTCTGAATAACTCAACAATTAAAAGAGCAATGCAAGCACGCCAGCCTTTAATCTGAGACTATTCACCACACAGAACGGGCTTTGAGTGCCTTATTGCTTTAATAAAATGATTGCAACAGAAGCCAGAAGTGATTACTGGCCCAACATCCTTTTTCGGCCAATCAGCACCCAGGAACACAAACTGTCCATTACGTAATAGATGATGGGGTGAAGTGCTCCTTCAGCATTTCTGAATTGGGTTTTAGCTGACGTTCTCTCCTCTCACAAAGCTCAAAGTGTACAGGTTCTGAAATACATTATTTGTATTCGATTAAATTATTGGACCTAACATTGTAGAACGTTCTACAGTGTTTTGTAGAGTGATTTGAGACTGCAATAATAAAATCACCAGCCTTCATATATTCTCCATAGAAAAATGAGTAACTGCTGACCTGATGAAGAGCTAATACATATTGTTTCTCTTGGCACAGGTTACACTAGAGACACGTCTTTTCTGGAGATGGTGGTGGATATCGTACAGGAATTGAAGAGGGCCAATCCTAGTCTTGTATACGGTCAGTATTGTGGATTATGATACGGAAAGGGATTTTTTCTATTGAAATAATTGATTTTTGATGAGGCAAACTAAAAGGTCTCTACAAGCACTGCACTATGCCACAATTAGATGAAATCCTGGAAGAGATGAGAAGAAAGTTATTGAAATATATCAGACTGAAAAGGGTTAACGTTAAAAGTTACATTTCAGACAGTGGGACTCCAGCAAGCCAAACTAAGAGCCATTATGCATAAATAGAAAAAACTTTGAACATTGGTGAATCCACTCTCTCAAATTGTAATGACTATCTACAGCTACTCACTACGGAATACTAGGTTGAGTGTGAATATCTAGATAACGACCCGCATCCTGGATTAACCCTGTTTTACTGTGTTTCTCTTCACAGTGTGTGATCCTGTCCTGGGTGATCATGGTTCAATGGTAAGGTTTCTCATACTTCTTTCATTTAGCCTATTATCCATGACCGTCTCTCTTCTCTTTCCCCATTTCTCTCTCTCTCACTCTCTCTCGCTCTCTCCTTCTGCATGCTTTGGCATTCCTCTTCGATTTGCCCTCTCTCACTCTGTGCTATTTTAATTACTCTCACATTTCTTAATCATGTGGCGTCAGCTGTGCTGTTGGCAAAGGGGTCTCCTCCCTCTGCACTATTTTTTTACATTAATTTATTTTATTACTGTACGTACTTTTGATTTTGCTCTTCCCAAAAAATTCTTTTAAATGATTATATTTCCAGATTATTTATTGGTGTTGGGGCCCCACTCGCCCCAGTTGTGATTCCGATGTCTTTAATCGGTAACCATGCCTTCCTACTGAAGTAAATATAACTGATCCATCTAACCGTCTTAAGGCATGAACCAGTAAAGAAGCAGATGCAGATGATAACCAATGATCACGGTGGTAATTATAAGAAGTAATGTTCGAGAATGGTTGTAAAAAGAATGCATTATTGTTTTTTGGTACATAAAATCATGCATTTGGTGGATTCAGCAAGTTTAATAGATGTAAAAACAATGTTTTATTTTTTTATAAGAGATGGTTAAAGGGTCATCCTTGTAGAGAAGACTCATTTCCTGCTGCCAGACTTCATTATAACAAAAGCCCCCTCTATTCTGTCAGCTTGGGGGAAACTAAGCAGGAAAATTGATGCCTTCATGACTCACTAAAAGAATGTGTGGGTGTAGGTGTGATATAAGCAACGTACAGGCTTAATGTACGTCGAAAGCAGTGGGTGAGTAGAGACAATGCTTCATCATGCTCACCCATGAAATGATCTCACTGCATTACCTTTACTGTTTACTGCCCGCTGAGAAACCTTTATTGAGCAAAATTTGAAATCTGTAAATATCGGACATTGCCCTTCTCGCTATTTCTTTGTTGTTCTGATATTTGCATCTTTTTTCTTCTTCCATTCCTTCTCTCCCTCTTTCATTCTTTATTTTTCATTCTTTCTTTATTGGTAGGTATGTGATTGAGGCATTGTTTAAGCAGTGAAATTTCTTTGTTTCATTGTTTCTTTTAGCCTGGTAATCCTTTTTTGATCCTGAATAATGTCTAAATAAAGGGCTTTTTAATTCAAACTCTCTTTCTCTCACTCAGTATGTGCCTCAGAATCTGTATCCGGTCTATAAGGATAAAGTTGTGCCAGTGGCAGACATCATCACCCCTAACCAGTTTGAGGCAGAGTAAGTATGAAAACACACCCATCCTTGAAAAAAGAGGTATAATTTTACTCTTTACACCTTCAGTTCTTGCAGGGAAGAATTACACCAGTGTCTTAAAGTATTTGTGTTTTTGTTTGCTTAATAATGAATAATGAAAAAATGTAATGCTCAGTATTTGTGACTGGTAAAAATATTAAAACTTTTACAATTAGCGATTAATTTGAAGGTGAAATTGGAGTTAGGTGTAATCATTGCGATTACTGTCAGGTGTAAGTAGGTGTCCTGTCTGATTTTCACAACACATGATAGTGTAAGAGTATCATGACATGAACAAAGGGGTTTCTGGGGACCTGAGAAAAAGGGTGATTGATATTCGTCAGACTGAATAAGATAACAAAACCATATCTGAAAAGTTTTGATTCCACCAGTCCACAGTCGGAGAATTTTACAAACCATTTTTTCCCTCCAAAATATTGAGAAATGGGCAAAAATTCTTTTAAGCTAATATACAGGAATGAAAGCTACAGTTAGTTGCTGTTATTACTGCCCAGGAAGGTTTCACCAGACACTTAAAGTCAAGGTTCACAAACTACATGTGAGCACTCATTTATAAATCATATTGGATCTGTTTGTGTCAATAAATAAATGAGCAAGTATAAGATTTTTGTCTCATTTATGTTTAAATAAGTCCTTTATTTGTACAATTTAAGTCATATATGTGCAGAAATTATAAAGAGTTCACAAACTTTGTGTCACGTTTTGACCTCAGACCTCTGCTGATGCTGTTATTAAGGCAAAATATGGCCATTCTTTTATGTCCAGTGCAATAACAAAACAATTATACACTGGAGTGTTTTTAATGAAGCCTGATCTTTACTGAGACCTGTGAGAGAGTTTAAAGTATGCATTCAAATTATGCATTATAATTATGCAAGTTGCCATATCATTTTAGATTGTGATTTTACAATTTGAAACAACTTTTTTTTGTTTTTGTTTAACTAAGTACTTGTCACCCGTAAGTCACTAGGTTGTGTCTGATATATTCCTTGGTGTGTGTGTGTGTGTGTGTGTGTGTGTCTGTGTGTGTATATCATACTGACAAATGTTAAACCTTCATCCATTATTTTCATCAATCTGTTTTCTCAGGAGACTTATGAGTTCCTTTTTATGGTTTTAATGATAATGAATAAATTCTTTTTTAATAATAAGATGCTTTCTTTATGTGCCGCTTGAGTCATTTCTTTAATGTATGTGTTTGTGTGGGTGTTCGTGTAATCCTTCTGCATGATGCTGAATCGTGACATTGTGTGAAATAACTGGCAGCAGGAAGGAGGAAGCATCTTTTCAACTGCTGCATATAATTTGGTATCAGGAGCTCATATTCTTCAGTAAAACTGTGTCACTCTCTGGTGTTCACACACAGAACTGCAGCTGCACATTTGGTCTATTATAGCTTTAGCCAGCCAGCGTGAGTTGAGACTTAAGCTAAAAAATGTTGGATGCTCAGTTAGCTAATGGTTAAGAAATGGAAATACTATATTATGCTTTTTTTGTGCAGCCCTGTGGTCTATGACCGTGAGAGATTAGTGGCAAGTCACTGATAGGATTAACTACTTTACCTGTGTCTGTATTTTTAGGCTCTTGACGGGGAAGAATATCAGCACAGAGAAAGATGCAGTAGAGGTAAGCCATGAGGAATACACACACCACACACACTCACTAACCTTAATAACTCTTTCTCTCCGTCTCATTTTTTTCTCTCTCTATTCTTATACTCTCCTTGTTAGGTGATGGATCTGCTTCATAACATGGGTCCGGACACAGTAGTCATAACCAGCTCTGATCTGCCCCCTCGCCTTGGAGACCGTTTCCTGGTGTCACTTGGCAGCCAGCGCATCGGTGTGTGTGATTAGCATTAGTCCATTTAAAATGATCTTAAATTGAGGATTATAGGATTACATCAGTCTTATCAAAATCTCATCATATTATATTTTTACCTGTTGTGATGTAGATGAAAGCTTTGAATAGTTAAATTCAATATTATAATGTGACAGCAAAGGAAAGCTTGCATGTTAATGTAGAAATAATATAGGAATAACCTCATTTACCTGATCTAGGTCTATTTTAATGAATTGGCATTGGCTGTAACTTGATCAGATTCTGATCCTCTCATCTTAAGGCATTTAAACTTCTGACAGGTGAAATGAGTAACATTGATTATTTAATCATCTTGGCACCTGTTATGGGGAGAGATCTATAAGGCACTTGAATAGTCAGTTGTTGAAGTGTTGGAAGCAAATGCAATTTAAAGGACTGAAATGTAAGGATTTGCTACATTATCCAATAATTACAAGTTCTAATTGAGGAAGTTTAATACAATCAAATAATGCAGAGCTTTTGAATAGGCAGCCTTAAATATTACATTTAGTACTCAAGCCTTTTTGGCCCTGGAAGAAAAAAAAAAAGAAAGAAAGTAATCGAATCTGTCTACAGAAGAGTAGCTGTATCACAAATTGCTGAAAAACTGCTGGCTATGGTAAAAAGGTTTCAGAACACACAGTGTGTCAAAGCTTGCTGTCTATGGGGCTGCAGAGCTGCAGACCGGGCAGAGTGCCCATGCTGAACACTCTCCACTGCTAAGAGCACCTACAATAAGCATGTGAGCATGAGATCTGGACCGTGGAACTAGTCGGCCTGATTTGATGAATCATGTTTTCTTATACATCATATGGATGAATAAGTACTTACTTTATCAGGATGCACTTTGGGTAACTGGCAAGTCAGTAGAGGCAGTGTGAGGCATCTGTTAACAGCACAGGGGGACCTACACAATTTTAAGTGGTGATTTTAATTCTGTGGTGTTGTGATCAAAGTATATGACAGAATGACTTCATTTTGGGGCCTTAAAGAGAAAGCAGAAAATAGAGACCGAACAAACTCAAAACTATTGGAATTTATCATTTTAAAAGCTATTATGCTGATCCCTCATAGTGATGCCAGATGGCACGACCTCAACCCAGCGGATCCGGATAGAGGTGCCCAAAGTGGACGCTGTGTTTGTCGGGACAGGAGACCTGTTTGCTGCCATGCTGTTGGCCTGGACTCACCACTACCCCACAGACTTGAAGGTACACTATACACATACCTGTACGTTCATACACTCATTATGAACCACCCATTGGACACAAAATGTGATGTAAAATTGAAAAACTGACATATTTGTGAAATATTCAGACACTGGGTAAGGGAGCAGTCTTTTCTAGCTCTCAGGGTTGATCCAGGCATCCAAGCTGCCTCTCTGTGTGGTAAGGTAACTTGAGAAAAGTAAATGGAAGCATCATATGTTTAATGGAGATTGCATACGTTACATATGTTTAGGGGCGGGGCAGCAGTGGCCTAGTGGTTAGGGCGTTGGCCACATGATCGGAGGATCGGGGGTTCGAACCCCTTCCCAATGGGTTGCCCTGAGGTACCCTTGAGCAAGGTGCCGTCCCCGTCCCGCTCCTCCCTGCGATGGGCTGGCAACCTGTCCAGGGTGCGTCCCCTGTCCTCGCCCTGTGCGCGCTGGGTTGGACTCCAGCACTCCCCCGCGACCCGTTTTGGACAAGCGGCAGAGGATGGATGGATGTTTAGGGGCAGCGGTGGCCACATGATCGCAGGATCGGGGGTTCGAACCCCTTCCCAATAGGTTGCCCTGAGGTACCCTTGAGCAAGGTGCCATCCCCATCACTGCTCCCTGGCGCTTTCAATAGTGTTTGAGTGTGCATGGGTTAAATGCAGAGGTCCAATTTCATTGTGGTTCATTGTCTGCTGTGCTTTGATCTCACAATGACAAGGGTTGTCACTTTCACTTTTTTTCACTTTTAAGCAATTACACAGACTAGTCAACTAGTCAGTGCTATGGGCAGCATTCATCTAGATTGAAGATGATACCCAAGCTTTGCTACGCTAGAGATGACAGTGATTGGTTATTGAGCTAGTCAGAGTTTGCAAAAATAAATGGAACAGAAGGAGAATAAAAACACTTTTTTTTTTTTCATCCTGAAATTGATGGTGTGCAAAATACTCTGCTATACCCATGCTCAAATTAACTTAGTACATTGAATGAATGGATCACCCCCAGAGTGCAGGCCTGTAGAGTGTAGTTATAACCAATTCTCAGCACCAGCAGTGCATAGGAATGTTTTTTCTTCCCTTTTCTGACAGACGGCATGTGAGAAAACTTTCTCTGTCATGCATCATGTAATTCAGAGGACGATCTCCTATGCCCATGGTAAGCGATTAAGTATTGCATCCGTTTTCCTGCACAACAATTAATTTGCTGCGTTTTACATGCTGAATGAAAATAAAACATAACAAAATGTAACGTACCATAGTTTCGCATACATTTTTAATTAGTCATATTTTACATTGAAGCAAAAATAATTATTTAAAATTTGTCTATCTCTCGCTCTCTTTCTTTTTGTGTTTCTTTTTCTCTCTCTTCACTCTTTTACCTTCAGAAATGGCAGGTCCAGGCAGACGACCCAGCCCAGCCCAGCTGGAGTTACGGATGGTTCAGAGCAAAGCAGACATTGAGGATCCAGCCATTGTCATGGAAGCCACTGTTCTATAGAAACTCCACAAACATACACACATGCCCCTCTCCTTTGCCCTCCGCCACAATCGCACAATGTATAGATGTTGTACATTTTTTGGATCTGTAATGTGACATTGCCTTAGAAATCTCAAACAGAGCACAACATTTCATTAGGAAGGAGGAATAGCAGGGTACAGCATTAGAGCGAGAGAAGGACGGGAAAGAGAGAATGTTGTGATTTAAAAACAGAAGGGACGGATAAAAACCTCTCTCTCTCTGGTACTTTTTCTCTCCATCCATCTCTCCTTCTCTGCACTCGTCTTGAGCCCCTGCTTGTCCTGCACATTGAACTGGAATGACCCAGGCAGAAGCAATCAAATGCCTGTTAAATCCAGATAAACTGCCATTGCTGACCCAAGAAAAAAAAAGAAATGGGAGAAAAGGTCATTCATTGGCAAACCATAAGCCAATGGATGTTTATTTCCTGGAGATTTATGTTCCAGTTAAAAATGGAATAAAGTAGCTGAGAATCTTTCTTTATGGTTGTAATATTAATAGAAGGGTCCTATGAACTGTGGCTGAACTTGGAAAAAGTTGACGCTTCACGCTTATCTTTGCGTGAAGGAATTCAACTTAAGAGATCTGTATGTCTGTCTTACATGGATGGTTGGATGTTTTTTCTGTGTGTTTTGCACAAATGAAAAAGAAAAACAGATTCACTTTGCTGCAATGGCTGCTGCATGAATACATATTTGTTGATTTATTTATTATTTTTTTCTTAAATCATGGTCATGTCACTTAAACCATGTTTTTTTTTTGTTGTTGTTTTTTTCTCATTTTCTTTTAAGTGTCTGAAATGCGAGACCTCAAGCATTTCAGTGTATTATTTTTAAAATGGTCTTTAATGTCATTGCCAGTGTCATCTGATTTCAGTGTAAAAGATTGTATTTTACTAAGATAGTATATTGTCTGTAAATACTAAAGACTAGATGTTCGCTCTAATAGTGTTTTAAGTACTTTATTAAAATAGTGTTTTCATATCATAACTGAGAACCACCCTTACCCCAAATATAGGTGTTCAGCCCTAACATGTTGGGTGTCTGAAGTTTGTTGCCTTAAAATTATGGCTTCAAGATCTGCTGCTACTGTTTACAGCTCTGCCAACTAATAAATAGATGAACATGTCATATGGTATCCAAATCTACATAAGCAAGTCCGAGATTAACACCTTCAACACAATTTGTATAAAGGGTGTGATGATTTGGGTATGCAGTTAACTAATTAAGAAGGTAATAACCTCCTTCTAGCTTAACAACACCAAGCATGTCTTGGCTGATCAGTAGTCTTTGAGGTAAGGGGACAAATTGTGGAAACTACTCCTTTAATGAGCTTTTAGGTAAAGATGGTTTTAAATGCCTTGACTGGTTCTGTATCTGTGAACTCACCCATTCTAATGTGCTAGCTCTCTGTCTCTCTCTCTCTCTCTCTCTCTCTCTCTCTCTCATTCCCTGTCCTCTCTTACTGTCTTACTCTCTCTGGCTAAACTACCTGGATAGACTTATTTAAATATTAATAAAGAGCAAATGACTTTGATGAATTTCCCTTTTTCATCTCTGACTCCGCCCTCTTTTCCACAATTCAAGCGTAGCCAATTAATTATAATGGCTGCTTTCATCTTTGTGTGGTCAGCTGACACGTTTATGTTTTGTGCTGTTTTTTTTTTATACCATGCTTTTCAGGTTTGCTAATTCTTTGTTTTTCATTTTTATTTTCTATTTTCTCCCATATTCCCATTCATCCATGCTAAGATGTATTTTCTTGAAGAAATAGGTGCCCATGTGCAGGACCAATCAGGGGTAGTCATTGATCTGGGTGATGTACTTCTGCCACAGCTTTTCATGAAGCGATGGTCTGTTAAGTCTGTGTAACTGTTTGTAATTGTACACTGAGTGTGTGTCAGGGGATGGGAGAAGTGGATGTGTGCAAATATTTGTTCATAGGTGAAGCATGCCATTGTAATGATGTGTTTTGGGGCTGTTCAAAAAAAAAAAGCTTATGCAGCTGAACCATGCTCCGCCTACTAATGCATTCTTTCATAGCAACTGGGGTTAAAAAAAAATCTAATTGGGCCTATAGAAATTACATTGAACAATGTTTTGTTAAAAATGTCACTAGTTACTATGTTGCCATATAGTGTCTGTTCAGCATCGATACATGATGTTTTAAAACTATTTACTTGAAACAAGACAGGTTGTCCAAATCAGTCAGAGCTCAATTTCAATTATGGCCTAATCTGGCCGTTCACACTCATACAAAATAATTCAGGTCAGTTCAATTAAATTTTTCTTCATATTTATGGGCATCGTAACAAGATAACTTTAGAGAAATAAATAGACGAGAGGTTCCAGAGCCCTAATGACAAAAACAAGGCATGATAGAAGCAAGGAAACCATGACTCAAAATAAGAAAGCATTCTTCTGGTCAACATTGCAAAGCAAAAATTATTAAACAACAACTAAATAATAAATCTCAAGCTTGCCCAACATTGCAACAGATGCTATGAAAGAACTGGTTGGTGAGCTGACCATAGATTTGACCAATTTGAATGGTTTCAATAGAAAGTACCCTGTGATCTCTGACCTGGGAACAGCTCTCTGTGTTGTTTCTTAGCACAGTTAAAGTTTGACTGGTCTTAGGTCAGCGGAAAAGGGTGACATCCATCCAGAGCCACTTGAGTGAGCTGTTGGCAAAACTGCAGGCTGCCTGCCTCCACAAGCAACCAGTCACTGCCAATAAGTGTTTGTACACAGTTGTATGTGTGTGTGTGTTCTGTGGTGGAATTCTGAGAAAGGGGATTCCAAGGTGTGGGTATACTTGTGTTTGTGTGTGTGTCTGTCTTCTGGAAAGACAAGTGACCCACCTTGATACACCCGGTTAGCCCCCCCCCCTTTAAAAAATAGCGATGCGGCTCACTTTCTTAGTGGGCAACAGAATATTTTTGACTGTTATCACAGTGACGTTTAGCGCATTCCCTGAGGGAAATGTAGGGTGGATGTTTTGGGGTGGACTACAACATTTTTGTTTGTTTCTTGTACATATTGTATGTAATAATGTATATTGGTCTGTGGAAATTGTGTGTTGTTGATTGTAAATGCGTGGAGCAAAGGTGACCAAATGTTTCTTGTCATTGAAGGGGTGACGAACTCATCCCTGTGGATTTGGAGCTAAGACCGTGTTATGTGTTTCCCAGCATCATTGTACAAAGTGATTAGTTAGAAAAAAACCCCAACAAACAGCAATTTTTAACCCTGCATTTCTCTTCCATTGTTGCCTGTAGTTGAAATGGGTGGGCACAATATATTGACTTTGCTGCCTTTGCATTGTCACTTTGCTGCTCTGACTTATGCAGCTCATATCTAATGTCTTACTCTAAACTGTGGGCCTGAACTGTGGGTGATGAAGAAGGACTGGCTTCATCTGTGTAATTGTGTTTGTTAGTATAGTCTCATCTAACACGTAGATGCTAAAAAAATGGCTCCAGCTCAAAAAAAAAAAAAAATACAAACTCAGTCTGACTGAAATTCTTGAACATATTAAGACTAATTCACTAGGACAAGGATGTACAATCTTATCTGGAATCTCTTAAGATTTGTGGCTTTTGCATCTAAAATATGTTGCCACACCGGACTGGACAATACTGAAGTGCAAGTTTGGGAGTGGATTTCTAAAATACTGAATTTGCTGTGTACAATCACACAATGCACTACAATAAGTATAAATAATGTACAAAAAAAATAGCCTAGTGAATAAGCAACCCCAATAACACACTCAGTCACTTATTTCAAACAGGTAACAGGTCTGAACGCAGTCTAAGAATTTTAGGAATCTGTCTGGATCTGCATTTTTTTCAGCCAGTTTGGAGCTCAGATATTTAAGAGATAAGAAATAGTTCCAGCTTGGACTTAGAAGGGGGAAAAAGTGAAGTCCAAATGAACCAAATAAGAATATTTTGAACATTTAGAATTTAATAGAAGCAACACATCGTGTCTTGGTCTTTCAAAGTCATTTTAACCTTTACCTTCATCCAGTGACCTTACTGTGTGGACCGTTGTTCTTGCTGTAGTCTTTCACGTTTCCTTTAGAGATCAAGTTGCTGTGGCAAGGATCCACATGAATGCCTGCTTAAGAGTGTGTTTCAGTCACACGATAGCAGCCATCTGCCAAATATCAACAATGATGATGTCAGTACTAAGCAGAATGACCTGTTATGAGGGCACTGGTCAACATCCCCACCCTTAGCCTCAGTAACTCTGTCTGTCTTAGATCTACTAGTGTCATGTCTGTGCTTTGCTATTGGTTTTATTTTTCTTTCCGTTATATGATTCATTTTTTAAAGACTATTATTTATTGTTTTGATCTTCATTTCTTAATGAGGTCAAAAATATATAATAAAATGTTGTAAATGTTTGGTAAAAGTTTATAGTGCTTCGTTTTCTGGTTCTGAATATTTTTTAACATGTTACAATGAAGATTGTAGTGTACAAATCCACATTTATAATATATCAAATGTATGTTATGATGCAATAAAGAGAAAGTAATGATTATATTATAGATGTTGTGTTTCAGTGTGACTGTAAACTAAGATAATGAGATCCCACTTAAAATGCATACTTAATTTAAAAAGTGAAAAGACATTAACATAATTTCTGTGTGGATAAATGTAAAATAAGTCTGGAGATCTGAATGCACAATAATTGTTTATTTCCTAAATTTAACATTCAGCACCCTTTCAATTAGACCCCCTCTGGCTAAAATTACAGCCTTAAAACTTCTTGCAAACAAGAATGGGCTCAATGCTGATCCTTAATGTAATCCCATCTCTATTTTAAATGCATCTGTCACTCCTACTGCAGATCTCACCAATGTCAGGCTTTCCTCATACATATCCTGAACTACTCTCACATACTTCTCTGTAACACCTGACTTCCTCATACAAAACCACAACTCCTCCCTAGGCACCCTGTAATATGCTTTCTCCAAGTCTACAAACACGCAAAAACTCTTCTGACGTTCTTTGTACTTCTCCATCAATACCCTCAGAGCAAACATTGCATCTGTAGTTTTCCTTCTTGGCATAAAACCCTACTGCTGTTCACTAATCATCGCCTCTTTTCTTAACCCAGCTTCCACTATTCGTTCCCATAACTTTATGTTATGGCTGATCAACTTTATCCCTCTATAGTTACTACAGCTTTGCATATAACCTTTATTTTTGAAAATTGGTACCAGTACACTTCTACTCCACTCCTCAGGCATCCTTTCATTTTCCAAGGTTGTGTTAAAATATCTGGTCAGAAATTCAACTGCCATATCTCCTAAACACCTCCAAGCTTCCACAGGTATGTCATCAGGACCAACATCCTTTCCATTCTTCCTTTTCATCTTGCTAATTCGCTGCACTTTCTTGTTCACTATCCTGACATCATCCAATCTTCTCTCTCTCTTGTTCTCTTCATTCATCAGCCCCTCAAAGTACTCCTTCCATCTGCTCAAAATGTTCTTCTAACTTGTGTGCATGTTTCCATTTCTATCCTTTATCACCCAGCTGCACATTTTACCCAGCTCTTTCTCTCTGTCTAGCAAATTGGTACAGGTCCTTTTCTCCCTCCTTACTGTCCAACCTCTCTTATAATCCACCATACACCTTATCTTTACCCTTTGCCACTGCTTTCTTTGCCCTGTGCTTCATCTCCTTGTAGTCCTGTCTACTTTCTTCACCTCTCTGACTGCCCCACTTCTTCTTCACTTCCATCTTCTTCTGAATATACTTCTGAACTTTTAGGTTCCACCACCAGGTTCCCTTATCCTCCTTCTTTCCAGATGTCACAAGTACCTTTCTAGCTGCCTCCTTTGCCACTTTTGCAGAAGAATTCCTGCCACTGGTAGTCCATAAAATTTAAAAGCATAACATTTACATTTATGGCATTTAGCTGACATTCTTATCCAGAGCGACTTCCATTTCCTGATTACAGGGACAGTCCCCCTGTAGCAACTTGGGGTTAAAAGTTTTGCTCAGGAAGCCAATGGTGGTAGTGCTGGATGTGGGATTCGAACCTGCAACCTCTTGGCCACATTGACTGCAAAAAGCCTCTGATAAATGTGGAGTTAAATATATCAGATGTTGACTTTTGCGGTGATGGAGCTATACTAGCAATGTCCAATGTTTGTGAAATGCTGTTATTGGATTTTCTTTTTTTTTTTAGCTTCAAACTTGCATGCTTTCCCCTCATAGACTCTGCAGTCTCATAGCTCTCTGGTCTTTATGTTGTTTTTTTCTTTTTGACAACAAATACAGACTTCATAGTTGAACTTGTGGTTAGGGACTAGGCCCCAGGATCGGATGGTCTTGGGTTAAAATCCCAGGTAAATAGGTTGCTCTTAGGTTCTTTGAGCAAGGTACCTTCCCAATCACTGTGTCCCACTGCTGCATGTGTGTGTATGTGGAGTCATAGCACTGTTGTAAGTCGCCCTGGATAAGAGCATGACAAATAGTCACTTTCACTCAGTTTCCCTTCACTTCAACTTTAAAGCCTCAACTAAGATTACGTATCAATAATTCTTTATAGTATTCTGTGTGACAACAAATACTTGTCAGCATCTGGTGGCTTGTCACTACTTTTGCTCATTGGAAAGAAAAAAGTTTTGTCTTTAGCCCAAATTTAAATGCAAAAAGAAATGAGTTGGACTTGCTGTTGGAATATTTCAGAAGGGGACTGTAGTTTGTGTATTAAGTCCAGAGTTTAATGAGTTTTGAATGTAGTTAGCAGATCAGTTATGAATCATGTTGGGTATGGTGTCTTTAAAGATGAGATTAAGCAGAATAAACAGAATACTCTTTGTTTCCAAGCAGTTTTATATGTTTGAAAGTCATTACACAAGTGCCATTTGAGTTCACATATTTCAGTTTCAAAGTTGCACCAACAAAAATAGTCTTTTAACAATTTGGAAACTTAAGACAAACACCATGTATGCGACATATAACTTGAAAGGTATGATTTTAGTGTACTTTAAAAATAAATACAATTATGTTTGCCTGCACAGGCAGTTTAAATACTTAATCTTAAATGTGAATAAAGCTAAACTTAAAGTTGGTTTATCATCAAACTTGTTATAGTGTTTTATGACTTTGAACAACAGTTTAAATAATAATAATAATGTCTCCTTTACTTTGCGCCCAGAATAAGTGCTTGTGGAGCTGAATGAAGGAACGGAAGTTCACATTAAGAACACTCGGAAGGTCCTCATCCAGCGGTCCCCGACTCCAGCGCTGCCATGGCAACAGCGCACGGTGTAAACAATCAGACCGGAAGCGTGTTCCTTTTTGTTGCCGGAGTATGCGGTGTTTAAAAGTCTTTATAAAATGTGTATGAGCTAACACATGGTTTTAACACTTCTGCTGCTCAGCTCAGCCGGTGTTTACCGCGGGTCTCCGGTACTGACTGAGTTCTCTGTTTCCACTCGAACAGAGAGGTGGTCCGGACAGGAAGTGAAGGGGACTCGATTCAGTCGGATGGCGATGGCGACGGGCTGCTGCCGGACAAAGAGCGAGAGAGCAGATAACCAGCTGATAAACGGCAGATAAAAACCAGAGGAACCTGTCCGTGTCCCATGCTGCCGTTTTGACCGGGCTGAAGGACCCAAAGTCGGGATTGTGGCCGTGGTGCTGCTGATGACAGTCTGTGACGGGTTTGTTCGTGTCTTTTTTATTTCTTCCTCTTCATTAATTTCGGTTTGGAGAGCAAAATGCAAAACGCTGGTTTTTATTACACATACTCTTGTGTAATACACACTTGTGAAGACATTAACATGTCTCCTTTTTCGTGGCCGAACACATGTCTGTGGGGTTTAAATAGTTAATTGGCCGGGGCGGCTTCTACCCTCTATCACCCTTTACGTCCCTCTGCAGTGGGTGACAGTCGGGAGAGTGGACGCTCTAGTCTGGAGCTGTCGGACTGTTTCGCTGACACTGTGTTAATGTGTCATGTTTCTATTTATTTGTTATACAATGGGATCGTTTACACTGTGGACCCGGCCGGGGTTACTAGAGGGCAAAGACTTCATTTTGAGGAGGTAGGTTTGGGGTGGGGTTTCAAACGGTTTATTTCGACCCTCTCTGGACCAAGTCTTCAAATAGTGCTGATCAGAAATCAAATGGCCCTAGAAAAACAGCAGTCCTTTACATTTTCAGCTTTTGGTTTGGCAGTAAATAGAATTTTTTTTTTTTTTTAAACAAGTCTGCTTATACTTTAGTAAGTCTTTCACCCAAAAGGATCATCCACATGCGATGAAAGCTTCTGTATGCTTGTAGCTGTACATTTTTTGGCTTATGCCATGGCTTGGCAAATCTTCTAGTGGTAAACCAATCAGAACAGTATATTTGCATACCTCAGCCCTAAAGGTGCGATGATATTTGTCAGGTGAGAGGAGGCACCACAATGGAGCGCATTCATTTTCACTCACGGTGAGGCATCGCTTCTCTCAGACTTAATTGCATGGGTCCAGATTTGGGGGTGGAAATGCACTGCAGTTGTAAAATTGAACGGAGCCAAAGTAGAAAAGCTCACCTGACTTCCATCTTGGCCCATACAAGACTAGGCTCCTGTCTCTTTGAATGGAGATACAGTACTGTGCAAAAGTTTTAGGCAGGTGTGAAAAAATGCTGGGAACAAAGAACGCTTTCAGAAATAAAAATAATGATTGTTTATTTTCATCAGTTTAGAAAATGCAAAGTGAGCGAACAAAAGAAAAATCTAAATCAAATCAATATTTGGTGTTACTACCTTTTGCCTTCAAACCAGCATCAGTTCCTCTAGGTACACTTGCACACAGTCAGGGATTCTGTAGGATTATAGTCGGTGTCTGATCAACCAGTTTTACCAAACAGGAGCTGATGATCATCAACGTCACACGGAGGTTGAAACACAGTCATGTTTGGAACAACCGACCAGCCGAGTTCCTTCAAAAACTGTGTGCAAGTGTACCTAGAAGAACTGATGCTGTTTTGAAGGCAAAGGGTGGTCACACCAAATATTGATTTGATTTAGATTCTCTTTTGTTCATTCACTGCATTTTGTTGATTGATGAAAATAAATGATGAACACTTCTGTTTTTGAAAGCGTTCTTTGTTTACAGCATTTTTTCACACCTGCCTAAAACTTTTGTACAGTACTGTATATCTAGGTATCCCAAAGCCAAAAAAATCATGTTAACATTTGAAAAACATAATTGAAGTCTGGGGTAAAATCGGAACCGAGTAGTTTGCAGTGCTCGGCTCAAATGACACAGGATCCCACAAGATGATGGAAAACAAAAATGTTCAACCACCACTGTTTGCCTCCTTCAAATTGTTATTAGGAAGATGGCTGGGTGTCAATATAATGAAAATATTTTATATAAAGCAAATTCTAGTCAACCATTCCAGCCCTTCAAAGCCAAATCTGTTCAAGCTTAACATAATTATCATTGTTGGAAATGATGAGGTAATGAAACGCAATAAAAAAACTAAAGTAAATAAGGTACAAAAATAAGAACGGTGAATTAAGTGGACCTTGGGGTACAGGATATGGGCTCATTGTGACAAATTAGCAGAAGTTACAGGGCAGGCATTAAGGAAGTAGTGGTGCTGAGAAAGCTTTATTGAACAGATACCTAAACTATAATACTTTTTGTGCTAAAGCATTAAAAAGAACAGTAAGACAAAAGCTTAGGTCACTTTGTACAACATTTAGCTTTGCCCCAGCTTCCATCTTGTATTAAAAGGGGGATACTTGCAGAAAACATTTGGCCCCACCCAGCACTAGCCCATCCCAGCGTCCAGCTTACATTGAGGGGCTGCACATTTAAAGGGTAAGTTAGAGCAAAGCTATTGATCATTTATTATTTATATATAATATAATCAGTTGCCAGTAGACCTGTTTTTCTTAATAAGGGTACTCAGTGATTTAAAAAAGCTTTTTATTCACTGCATTTGTTTTTGTAATGTTTTAGGTTGTGCCAGTTGCACTTTGGTATAAATCCAGACCAGGCCTTCTGCATTGTTGTCTGCCATATGGCTCCTTGCTGCATGCACACGCATGCGTGGACAGACACACACACACACACACTTCACTTAATCCTAAGAGGTCCAGATCTCAGTAGTTGTAGATTTCGGTCTGTTTTCTTTCTGTTTTATTGCTTTCTGATGGAGTGGAGATGGTGTACGCATATCTCAGTGTTTCTTTGTGTTTCAGCCTTTTTTTTTATAGTATATGATTATATTTAAAACCTCCATATAGATCTAAAAGACATGAACTCGACCTTAACTGATTATCCTCTTCAGCTGTTGGAGTACTTAAAGCTAACCCTATTACCGTTACAGCTACTGTATAGGAAAGCATGAGACTCAGTGAAGAAGCCTGCGCTGGGCCATATTACCAGAGAATCTCTATGTAGAAATATTGCTCTTGTTCTATTCTTATGGCTGTTTCGTTGCAGCTGGGACCTGAAACTTGACTTGCTTTGGTAGATCAGTGGTTCTTCATGATTGCCTGGCTTGCTGGTTGTTGGACAACTGTGTCTTGTTCATGCTGCGCAATACAAAGCTTTTGGTGACACCCTGCTGAGATCCTTTTACTAGTTCCTTGCTGCCTCACACCTCCAACAGGCTATAACCACAGGACACCAAATGTGATCTTGTTTTTTTTTTCCTCTCAATTTCTTTTTTTTTTTTTTTCTTTCTTCAAAAGATCACCTCTATTAGTGCAAAGAGATTTATATCAATACTGTTGGTTTCCACACTTGATATTGGTGGCACTAATGTGATACCTCCTTCTAATTTTAAAGGAAAAAAATAATGAGTTGGTATTGTCCTATATTTAAATTACTAGTGATTTTATTTTTGAAAAAAGCGAAAGAAGAAAATGGTTTCACACCATATTTCGTTCTCTTTGGTTTAAAGACTGTATGATGGGCATCCCTCACCTCCACTTGTAGGAGTCCAGTTTCCAGAAGAGTTTTATAGTTATCCTCCTCAAACTAACAAACTAAACCTGGCAGAAAATAGATGAGTTTGAACAGGTTTGTTTGATCAGGAAATTCACTAAACTGTGCTGGACAGTGTCCCTCCAGATTAAGCAAAGTTCTACTTCTGGGGGAATTTTAAAAGACCTCTGTGTATCAAATGAGCATATGTTGGGTTATACAGCAGCCTTTTAGTGCAAAACGTAAACAGGTTTCTATCTGGATCCACTCGTTAATGTGGTTTTGTTTTCACAGTAAATTATCCACATAATTATGAATATCGGAGTATCTGGGGTGTTTTGTGACACACATGAGAACTATTAGGGTATTTTTGTCTTGCGTTCATAAAATAAGCCTGTCTTTTATAGAACCGTCTGCTATAATGAGTTACACATCAGTAATGGGATTTTGGATAAAAAATTTTTAGGACTGTTGGCATTTTGTATTTTTCCTGCTGATGGTTTTCTTTAGGTGTTGACCTAGTAAAAATATTGCTCAGCGGGTATGGAATAAAAAAATATATAGTGATTTACACTAATATTATGGTTAAATATACTTCTAAACTTTAAAAGAAGAAAAATTCTGTAAAAGTCACAATTACTATGTCTACTGCAAAATATTTTCTTTTGTCTTTGTTTCTGGAGGATCCACTGTCGTAAACAGTGCTGTTTTTGTTGAATG
Organism: Hepsetus odoe; assembly: GCA_017165825.1. NCBI lineage: Eukaryota > Metazoa > Chordata > Actinopteri > Characiformes > Hepsetidae > Hepsetus > Hepsetus odoe. The sequence goes on from CM029386.1 coordinate 14,168,403, forward strand.
AGCGGTACAGATCATCCGATTGTATTCAGTGTTTCAGGAATGATGACACCAAGCCAACACAATAACCCATTTTGTTTGTTGGTTGTTTTTTTTTTTTTGTGATGTAAGTTTAAATAATTCTTGTTTTGGATTAATTGTTCTATGAAAAATAACCACATTTTCATGGATATCGGTACTCCACAATTCTAAGAACTTTCTGCATATTCAGGGTGTTCTGCTTTCTACACGCATTAATTCAGAAAATGGTTCTTCAGTTATTCTATTTTTTAAAGTTGTTTGCAACATGTTTGTTTTTGTTGATTGCTTTATGTGCCTTCCGCAGGACTAATAATTAGTTCTTCCTCTGTGTGCCACCTGGGATTTAGAGATTCATTTAGATCCTCATAATCCAGCCAGCCTGGCCTTTTTATGCACTCATGTCCATGTAATCACATTATGTACAATTTCAGAAAGAAGAATGGATAAAGCTTTGGCAAATTGCTTTGATGCTGTTGTTGATTTCATTACAGAGACCAATCTGTATTTAGGCTGGTGTATGCTACCAGAAAGGAAAGAGAGAGCAGAGTGGTGAGATATAAAGGGTAAAAAGAGAACCCACTGGTTAAGTTAGCCCATAGCATGTTTTTTGTGTTGTCGATGTTGTGATGTGTAGCTGTATCTGTGGGCAGAAACATGCCTGCTCATCTTCATCACAACATCCATGTTGGACCTAGGGCGTGGTTGCCCTTGAATACTCAAAATTAAAGGTCATACATCTGCTGTGGGGCAGAAGAGTGGGTCACTCAGATATTTCAAATGTTAAAAAGGGAATGCATTCATGCCTGACCATGTTCACCATCATGAAAAGGGCGGCATTAAAGGTTCAGAACAGCTCACATTAGTCGCTGCACTAATCACTGCTGCCCGGCCCTCCCAAGCCACGCCCTACCTCTTCCAGCCTTTCCTTAAGGTTGATGTTAATGGGATGTGATTTATCCGGGGTGTTGCTCCTAAGCACTAATCACTGCTAATCTAATCCAGAGAAGATTAGCAAAGAGGAGGGCACAGTGGATGCTGAAGCATCTCCCTGTCTCTTTATGAAGTCTGCCCCATTTGTCCAGTCTGTGTTGTCAGGCCAGCTCCTCTTCGCCAATAAATTGCCAGTTGTAGTGCGAGGAGTTGAGTTAGCTTTTAGGGGCAACAGCTATTCAGAGTTTGGTCATCTCTCTTCTCTGCCAAAATATATCAGCGTCTTCACTTTGTGCTGACAGGGCAGTTTGGAGTAGCGCCTCCTCCTCAGTTTATGGGATCTTGATTTGTTCTTGCTGTCATCATCATAATCTCATTCTCTCCCACTGGGATTAGCTTTAGCATTGCTTCTTAGCCAGACAGGCACTGGACATCCTTTCTTTTTCTCTGCACTGGAAATTTGGAACTTGGATGCTTTTTTTAAAGAAGATATTGAAGGGAAAAAAAGATCTATTTGATTAGCTTTTTTTGGGGACAAGAGCCTTTGTAGCGCTGCTCTTTTGAACAGTCATATTTTATTTTTGCATTCATTGTATTTAAAAGGTTCAGACTTAAAGTTAAGATGCTGAATCAAGGAGCTGTGATGATCTTCACAGGAATCTGTGGGGCACTAGTGGTCATGGCAGTGGCCTACTACGCCTACTGGTAAGGGCTACTTAATGCTTTTTTCAGTGGGTAAGAGAATGACCACTTAAGGGATTTGTTATTTTTGAAGTTCAGTTATATGGGAACCTTTTCTTTCTTGATTTTGTTTAATAAAAATTGAAGCACACGTTTGTCACTTTATTTGGGGGACTTGAATGATTGCTTTTGTGGCTTTCTGTGCAGTGTCGGCTTTTGTGGCAGTGTTCTTGTGGGTGGTCGTCATGGCAGTTTTTCTTTTTCAGTATGTCTCTAGTTTCGCTGTCAGGTCTTTACCTGCTCGTGTGTAATGAGGCTCAGCTAATTAGCCAGAACAACATGGGGGATGAACATGTCTTCAGCTTTCTAGTCTTGCTTTTGATTTATTTCTGTAAGTTTGTCCAGGGTTACCAAGGACTACCAGCTTGGATTTGAATAGGGAACTGTTCCAAACCTTTAGATGACCATCTTGTCCTTTTTTGTTTGGGAGCCCAAGGCTGGCTGATGATGCAGGCAAGGCAGCTGTTTCCTAAGCAGGTTTATTCCTCTAGCTTTAATCTTTCTCCATCTCACTCTCTCACTGTTTGGATATCTCTGTCGCTTGTATGTTTCTCTCTGCTGGGCTCTGACAGAATGAGGCAGGGAAAGATAAAAGGAATGATGGAGAAGGATTAGGATGATGATGCTGTAGGAATTGTGTCTTTGGGGTCTTTTAGCTGCCTTGAAGGTGTTCATTGCTTCTCTGCAAATTGGAGCTTTTTGCACAGTTGTGTATGTGTGTGGTTTAATAGATTAGAAGATCTGGCAAGCCAAATAAAATCAAGATCATCTAAGGTCCATTGCTTTCACTATTGGTTGTGCTAGTTATTTAGTGTGTGTGTGTGTGTGTGTGTGTGTGTTTTAGACCATTTTAGACCATACAATAAAAATAAATTTTTATTTTGACTACACAAAAAATAAACACACTATGCAGAAAAAAACGCATATTGCAAACCGATATGTCTAGATATAGATTCCAAAGTGAAAGTGACTATTCTTGTCATTGTGAGAATACAGCACAGCACACAGTGGACCTCTGCATTTAACCCATGCACACAAACGCACACCGTGCAGCAGGGGCAGCTATGAAAGTGCCTGGGGAGCGGTGACAGGGACGGTACCTTGCTCAAGGGTACCTCAGGGCAACCTATTGGTAAGGGGTTTGAACCCACAATCTTCCCATCCTGTGGCCAAACTCCCTAACCACTTTTACCTAACCCAAAACCTAACCATTATTTCTAAATTCCAACTAGTCACTGGTGATTCACCAGCATAAATATTAATGTTTTTAACTGATATATTTAACAGCCATATTTGAGATTATATGTTCTATTTTTTTATACTCTTATCTCTTTAGATACATAATTGAGTTGATGAGTAATCTATTTATGCATTGTAGAGAACTCTTTGATCTCTCCTCCTTTTCATTGAGATTGGAAAAAGCAAACGGGGCTAGTCATGAACTAGACTCTGGCTATTTGGTGGCCTTTGGCCAGTCATCCTATCAGTATTTGTCTCAGAACGGGCAGAGGTCCTCTGTCTGGGTGTGATGTGTTCTTAACACAGCAGTTGCCACATGAGTTGTGAATTGCAGAAGAATGCATGTTTGTGCAATGTGTGAGGACTTTATCATTAGTTAACTTCCTCTAGCATTCAAAAGGAAACCAGTATAAACTTTTTTTTTTTTCCTCTAAGCTTGTATTTAAGTGTCAGCTTTCTTTAAACTAATGCTTAAGTGAAAAAAGGGAAAGTGAAAGTGACAACCCTTGTCATTGCGAGGTCACGGCACAGCACACATGAACCACAACGAAATTGGACCTCTGCATTTAACCCATGCACACTCAAACCCGTGCAGCAGTGGGCAGCTATTGAAAGCGCCCGGGGAGCAGTGACGGAGACGGCACCTTGCTCAAGGGTACCTCAGGGCAACCTATCGGGAAGGGGTTTGAACCCCTGATCCTCCGATCATGCGTCTAACGCCCTAACCACTAGGCCACCACTGCACCACTTAATATTGTTAATCCACGGCCATCCTCGCAGCTAGTGTGCAATGAGAACATTAGTGATTTTGTGGCACACGCTGACTAAATAATCCACCCCAGTGCTCATGTTTCCTCGACTGATCTGAGTAGGATCTCAACTTGGACTTTGCTAAAGGAAGAGGGTCAGACTGAATGGGTGTGGTTAGGTGTGTCATACTTGGTCTCAGGAAACATAGGCTCATTAACTATTAACGCAAAAGTCTTTTGAACCGGGTAACCTTCAGCTAAAGATTTTGTTAATATTAACTGAGTAATACGCAAATACTCAGGCCAGTAGAAATACACATTCTCAAGTAAACAGCAGAAACTTGGAGTATAAAAATGGAAGCATTGTAGAGCTGGTGGTGATGCTCTTTGCGGTTTTTGTTTTCTGACGATTACTGTGTGTGTTTTAGAGAGTGAGTGAGAAAGTAGAAAGGTGTGCAAGTGTTGCAGAGTGGAATTGCATATTTCTGCTCAGGTGATCCTTAACTCACGTATGCTCCCTGTGGTTAGTTTGGGCAGCCGGGCAAGTCTTTCTCTTGTCCTTTGCCTGTGCTGCTTGCTTTTGTCTTGTCTTGCTTTTTCTCTTTTTACACTTCTATTGAGTTTAACCCTCATTCATTCTCTTGACGGCTCTGCATCTCACACACTCCCTCAGGCAAGTCTCTGCCATTTATAGGCAGGAGCAGTGTGAGGAGAGAGCTTAGCTTTATGTGTGTTTTAGGGAGTTTGCTTCTTTTTTTTTTTAGGCTGAGTGCATTTGATTATTTGCTGGATGGTGCTGTAACACATTTGATTTGTTCTTTTTATGCTATTCATTCAGTTGTTGAAAATCACGATCATGAAAGTGTGCAGCAATTTGGATAAATATGGAAAAATAATTTATACAATTTGTTCTAACTGTGTTGCTGCCACATCTCATTTGTTATCTTTATACTATTGTTCACACCCATACTAAAGACATTCTTGGGGGATTTTCAATAATCAAGATATTCATTGTGAATAAAATGTATTAATTGTTACACACACAGGAATAAACTGACTATTTAGATGTGGGTCCTTGTCATTTGCCATTTATGTTGCCATACATTCATAGGTCACAATCATGAAATATTATCTAGGGATTGATTGGCATTTAAGAAATTCTTTTTTAATAGAAATTGCTCAAATAAATGAACAGCACTCACGTCTGCATTTTGGCACTCTTAAGAAATGTATTTTCTTCTGTTATTTTTTTATTACTTTAGCCTGATGGATGAAAATGAAAAATTAACCTTTGAGTAACCATGATTGCCAATGCGAAACAGTTGTGAAAACTTACGCTACACAAATGTGTGTGATGATTTCGCCTTGGGGTTTGCAAAGCTAAAGATGCTTTAGGCAGGACATTGAAATAGGTTGGGGAGTGTGTAAGCATGTGATTGAATGAGAAAGCAGGACACCTTAAAAATCCTGTTTAGAGGAACCATGCTCCAAATCCAAGCCCAGATAAAGTCTGCACTACACAGCTTAGTGCTGTCTGTGTCTTTATAATGGCCTGAATAATAAGTTGTGTTTTGGCGGAAGGGTTTGAGTGTGATTTATCCTAAAGCCTTTTTCTGTAATGTATTGGATCATTCACATATGAAATAGCTTGTGTACACACACACAAACTCTCATGAGCTATTCCTTAAGTAGTGCTACAATAAAAATGACATTTAAAAATGTAATTGTTATAGCATGAAGCATGCCAAAGCTAGCTTATTGACAGGAAACCAGTGTTCTGACCAAACAATCAGGATCAAATACAGCAGACAGACTTTCCCAATTAGATCAAGTTGGAACATGCTCAGTACTAAGGCACAGCATTTGTATCCAGCTTTGCAACAAAAAAAATTGTATTTTTTGCTAACCGTGTTGTTTGATCTTGTGAGGATAATCTTTGCTCAGATGTGCCTGGATATACGTGTCTGAGGAGCTTAATATACTGGAAAGTGTGAACTATAATATAGTTTTATGTCTCCGCCACCTCCTAGGGTTTTTTGAGGTCAAATGATTATGCTAGGTTATTGCCTACAAGTTTTAAAGAGGCAGTGTTCTAAAAAAGAAATGTCAACAATCCAATGCTATGCAAGTTGTATGTAAAGGTATTTAAAGAAAAATTAGACAGTATGTTGGGATTGAATGCCATTTGCAGTGTAAAGCAATGAGAGACAGAGCTTGAATGAGAACAGGACGGTGAGGGTGATTTGCTGGCACGGTTCCCACTAGGGGAAAGTTTGTGTAGAGTGTGTGACGAGCAGAAGGAGAGAGAGCAGTGCTCCGGCACAGGGCTGTAGTCTACCCCCCTCTGCAAGCAGCAGGGTAAAGAATTTTCAGTGGCGAACTCTCACCGACTTCCTGCTGCATTTTTTTTAGCGTTTGGACAGGGAAGACATATAAGCAAATAGTTTCATGTCTTTTAGACTTACTGGAAAACCAGCGAGTAATGGACTATCTGCTACGTGACTAAACGTTCAGTGCTTCTTCCATTCAGGTTGAAGTTGAGGCTGTATGATTGGGCTGCAGTCATCGAGGCATGCTGGTGCTTCAGCTGAGTAAAAATAGGTGGTGGTATCTGTTATTACACACATGCTTATCAAGGTCATTCATTTGCGTATGAAATAGTGAGCAATTTAAAGTGTGGAGGCTGCAGAGCAGAACTTTTTTGACTTTTTGAATGTTACTGAATCTCTCTTTCTTGCTTGCTTGCTCCCTTTCGCTCTGCTCCCTTTCTCTCTCTTGCTTGCCTCTCTCTTTTAGGTCTGTGGTGTTGAGTGAGGGGCCGTGTAAACGGGGACTGTAAAGAAGAGGAACCCACCGTGGTAAGCCCTGTATCTGTAAGGTAGCGCTTTTCTCAAAAGTTCAAAAATGTTTTGGGCAATAAGGAAATGAGTGCATATTTCCATTTCCATTATCTCCAACTCTCATATTTGTACTTTGCTCCAGTAATGACTGTGTCGGAGTCAGATAATATTTTTTTTTTTTTTTTTTTTTTTTTTTTTTTTTTTTAAATACACCATTAACATGGGCATGCTAAATTGCTAATCACTTCAGTGCAAAAACAGCAATGTTGGTCTAGGTAGGTGATCTTCAAATAGCCCACCTTCACATGGCAATATGCTTTTAATTTTCACAATCCCTTGTCTAGAGCTACATCTTTCACACCAGTGTTTTGCACTCAACAGAAATGACTTGGTAATTAGTGGTGACTCATGAATGTTTTGCCTCTGTATTCAAAAGTGCAAGAAACTCTTGCTTACCTTTTCACAATTTAAAATGGCCTCCCTTTAATCATTGTCCATTTTGGAAATGTCAAACTGCAGCTTCCTCTAGCAACTCCATCCCTTCTGCTATGCCACGTGCAACTGGCACAATGCTCCACATTACCACATGGACAGTGAACCATTTTTTCCATCCAGATATCAGTGTTTTAAATGTTTTTGAATATTACCATTAATTAAAACAAAATCTTGAAAAGTTTGTATGCTCCTAGCACCTGTCACGCTGGATTGATTTCTGTTTTGGCTGTTTGATTTAAAGCTCGTATTATGAGCCCTTTCCAGTGCACAGATTTATTTTTTTATTTTTTTATTTTAGCCTTGAGCCAAACTATCAGCTGCTGTCCCATGTTGTCATACTCTTCTTCCTCTTCTTTTGGCTGCTCCCGTTAGGGGTCGCCATAGTGGATCAACCATCTCCATTTCTTCCTGTCTCTGCATCTTCCTCCTTCTAACCAACTGCCTGCATGTGCTCTTTCACCACATCCGTAAACCTCCTCTTTGGCCTTCCTCTTTTCCAGTTTGAATATTCTGTCTTTCTCACTTTCATTCCTCTCCTCTCTACAGCATATTTCCGCCTCTCCCGGTTCTCCTCAAGCTACTCCCTAGTCTCACTACAAATCACAAAATTATCAGCAAATATCATAATCCATGGGGATTCCTGTGTAACTTGTCCATTACCATTGTAAACAAGAATGGGCTGAGCTCTGACCTTGATGTAATACTACCTCTAAATGCATACGTCACTCCAACTGCAGACCTCACCACTGTCACACTGCCCTCTTACATCTCATGTACCAATCTGAAATGCTTCTCTGCCACGCCTGACTTCCTAATACAAAACCGCAACTCCTTTTGACCCTTTCTGTTTTTCTCCATCAACATGCTCCGAGTAAACATTGCATCTGTAGTGCTCTTTCTTGCCATCATACCATACTGCTGCTCTCTATTTATCACCTCTTTTCCTAACCCAACTACTCTTTCACATAACTTCATGCCCGTATTTTCACGGTTTAATTTTTACATCAAACTACCAAACAACTCATTGAATTTCTAGTTAAGTGAAATAATATGCTGACATGAGTTCAAATATGTAAGTAACTGAAAAAAATTCCTGCCATTGCTTCACTTCACAATGTACTTCATAGTGATAGCCCCATGCTTGCACAAAATGAGTAGTGCATTACGGATGTACTCAATTTAAGACTTCCTCTTTATGTTGGACTGTCCCTGACTTACTGCCCTCCCTCTCGTGTAGCCACATGCTATATAAAGTTAGTGTCTTCTCTTGTAGACATCTTGTAGACTCTCATTACTTTCCTGGTGGTAGCTGTTGCTAATACTTAAGCTTAACAGAACCAAATAACAGTTTTCTCTAGCATTGCATTGTCTCATTCATAGGAAGCTTCTAAACTGAGTTTAAATGTTTATAAATAAAATTGAAAAGATTTCTTTAACCATTAGATTTGCATATATAGTTTAAGACTTGAATGTGGGTATGCACACTCTCTTTTGCCACAGGTGTGCGTGTATGTGTGTGTGAGGAGCAGACTCGTCCATCATGGGTGTGTTGGCGTGGCTCAAAAGCCTGTTCATCCTGCAGCTTCTCATTGGCTTCGTTTTTGTGGTCAGTGGCCTCATCCTCAATTTCATCCAGCTGTGCAGCTGTGTGATATGGCCCTTCAACAAGCAGCTCTATCGCAAGATCAACACCCGCATGTCCTACTCACTATGGAGCCGTAAGTACATAAACTTGTGCCATGATTAAACCCATAAAGTCTAATCTATACAGTTTAGACATGAACTGAATTTTGCAAAAAGCATGCTGACTGTAAGCCTTTTAAGCATTGTAATAGAGGTGAGGCAGTTTGTGTATAGAGTTGTTAATTAGTGCACTTTGTGTGTTTTGGATCAGGGGAAGCACTATTTAAACTATATCCATGATTAATTTATTGCTCTTTCTATTTTCTATTTCAGAGTTGGTAATGCTTTTAGAGTGGTGGTCGGGCACAGAATGCATGCTCTACACTGATCAGGCCACGGTGGACAAGTTTGGCAAAGAACATGTCATCATCATCCTCAATCACAACTATGAAATAGATTTTCTGTGCGGCTGGACCATGTGTGAGCGATATGGCATTCTTGGGGTCAGTATGATGCATTACCGGAGTTACTAGGGTGTGTTACTTGTTAAAATGTAGTGGAATCTAATGTGAGTTACAATATTTTTAGTTTACTACTCAGTAAACCTTAGTAAATCTTTCTGATCTTAATACTGTTCTTTTTTGGGCTGAGGCAAGTTCATGCTGTGAATAGAAACCTTATGGAAAAGGTTGGCAAACAGTTGGAATACAACAGTAGCTTCCAAATTATTAGAAGTATTATATAACATTAATACATTAACATGATGGCAGTGTAGTTTGAGACCTGCATATGTAGAGTACACCACTACAAGCCAATGCAGTCTTCTAAAAAAGTACACACTGATGTGAGGCAGCAAAAGATATGTAAGTTCTTAAAAACACCCCTTATTATATTGTGTGCAGTACAACATCATCTGATCACACTCAGTAGCTGTTGCTGGTTGATGAATGTATCATGACCAATGTATTTTAAGAGGCAACTCTTAATTTTAAAACAAAACAGTAGTCCACTAAACTGTTGGCTGAATCCAAATTCACTGTAATGCTCTTCAATAACCAGCTTTTGAATGGCAGTTTGCTGTAAAATCCACTGAAAGTATGCTAAGAAAAATTAAAATGCTAAAGCTTCTGTTCTTAAAACTGATCTTTCAATGGCTTAATTTTTTTTTCCATTTTATGAACTATAAGAAAATTGCAGCTTATTTTCATACATTCATTTTTTTGTATTATAAGTTGTGATGCACAGTCAAAATTTTCTCTCTCCTATCTTCCCTCGTGTTCATGGTTTTAATGCAGAGGACAGATTCATGGCATACTCACAGTGTTTGTGTACCAGCACAAGGAATTTTATTTCATAATTCTTTTATTCTCTCTCTCATATTTCTTTCTCTCTCACACAGAGCTCTAAGGTGTTGGCCAAACGTGAACTACTGAAAGTGCCTCTGATTGGTTGGACATGGTATTTCTTGGAGATTGTGTTCTGTAAGAGGAGGTGGGAGGAGGACAGGGAGACGGTGTTAAGGGGGCTCCACCAACTCAGAGATTACCCTGAATATATGTGGGTAAGTGTTAGGCAACACCATCACATCACTCGCATCTATAATCTGGAAATGTCTATAAAGACAATAGGTTAGACCAACAAAAGTAGGAAAAAAAATAATAAATCAGAGCTTCACAGGAGTCAAGATTAACATTTAAATGACCAAATTCTCTCTCTATGCTGCATCACAGGCATATTTTCTGTCAAATGATTTTTTTTTTTAAATTTTTTTTGGTCAAACCAGTTTGTATGGTTTTTATTTTTGCCTGCAGGCTTAGAGATCCTCACACAGTACTTCATCTTCTAAAAAAACAAGTTTTGTATTAACACAATAAGAATCAGAGCAAAGCAGCTACATAAAACCTCATGCTTTGGGCTGGTGTGCCATTACTCTTTCATTCTATTCATTCTTATTCATGTTCTCCTTCATTCACACTACTCTAGAATGTTCTGTCATTCATATTGTTCTGGAACATCATTCTGCAGTCACATCATAATAGAACTTACACTGTCAAAGAATGTTTGTTGTCATGTCTACAAGAACAAGTACAATGGAATTCTTACTTTAATACCTTAGTCTCAAATGGAATTTCTTTAAACTATTCCAGATTCATTATTTTTTGTACTTTTTTTTTTTCTGTACATATGCTCTGAAAATGCTGTCAACGTTAGAATGCTGGCGTTTGTTTGGTTGATATGATCTGGTCCATACACCTTGTTTAAACATAGTGGTGCCTGTGAGCAATGATGAAAAACAGTACTCAGGGAAGTAAGGAAGTATGGTTCTGATTTTCCATCTCCGCAAAAACAAGAAACCCCTGTTCACCTGCTACTCCATACCAAAACACACTAAAAATGCTGTTGTATTAAAAAACGTGCTGCGTTTCTTATTATGCTGTAAGACACCAGTGTTACATTTTAACGTTACACAAATGTAAAATGTATATTCTAAACGTCAAAAACGATTGTCAGAGACAATCTGAATTTCTAATTGAGGCTTCCGCTATTAGCTGATTTGTAAGCTATTGGTTGTTCCCATTTTGGTTTGATTTGGTTTTCCTCACTGACCCACATTTTATGAATGTAAAAATTAATTAACCTTGGTGGGTTTACAAAACTTTTTTATTTTGCCCCAAACTTAACTTTTCAGTAAGGGTTATGTTTGTTTAATGAGATACGATTTAACAAGCAAAACTGGACAAAAAATGACCAAGTTTAATATTTATCAGCAGTGGCTTATCTTAAAGTCCTAACATCGACTAAATTTGATACTTAAGTACATTTTTATAGATAACTGTATTATGTGTGGTGTCAGACACCTCACAAACAAGCCTGTTTAACTTGGCATGGTTTAAAGCAAGTGTTTGAAGATTTAGGGAAATGTTTGCAAAGCAATTTTTGAACATGCTTAGCTCCATTAGCCTCATATCTGCAACACAAAGATAAAGAAGTGACTCCAGGAAACACTGGCTGATCAGCTACATTTTGGGTATGGCAAAATTGTTTGTTTGTTTGTTTTGCTAAACTGTTGGTTGGTTTTCTTAACGTGTGCATGATGTGTATGTGTTCCTGCAGTTTCTACTCTACTGTGAGGGGACACGGTTCACCGAAAAGAAGCACCAGATCAGTATGCAGGTGGCCGAGAGCAAAGGCCTACCCAAGCTCAAATACCACCTGCTGCCACGCACTAAGGGCTTTACCACCACAATGCAATGCCTCAAGGGAACAGGTGTGAACTCACACAAACGCATCACTTAACATCACCTTGTCTGACAGGGGAAGCCAAAATTGTGACTTTCAATATTAGTTACTGAATGCATTAAACATTTTTTTGCTAAGTATAGGCACAAATAGGAAACCTTCTTTCTGAAAAGGCATGTATGTTAATGAAAAGTGAATACAGAAAAGGCGCAAATGCATTTCTCTGCATCATACATATGCATTAGAAGGAGTATCTTGCAAAAGTTCACACTTAACATTCTTCCAAGTGTGGCTACTTTGGCATTCAAAAGCATTTGGATGCCTTTTAAGAAAAAGAGATAGTTAGTCTCAAGCCACAGCTACTTTCTGTAAGACCTGCTTAAAGAATATTTACTAACATTACAAGCTTACACCACAGTCTCAGAAATCCAAAATGTGCATACTGAATCTTATGGTAGAATTGAACTTTTGCAGAATGTTTTAGTGGAAAATAACTATCCCCTATCCCTTTGCAACTGAACTTTTATTTTCTTTTTTGAACAGCTCCTTTTATATTTCACTGAGCATTCACAACATTAACCGTGCTGCGCCTTTAAGGTTTATTTCATAAGTTGTGACATCTAGCACTGCCCCATGTCTTATACGTGGCCTGTTTTATTGCTATGAGGGTCAAAAGTACACCAGTTCAGCACCCACACATATTCCCAGAACAGATTAAAGCCTTCAAATAGGCATGCACACAACAACACTCCATCACCCAGTTTTTCTTAGTCCAGTCTAGCCCACTCATTTTTTTTACTCACAGTTGCTAAAATAGCCAAGTCATTAAGACTCAGTTTTGTTTAGTGATCGATGGGGACTGGATTGAGAAACACTGCTTTATCACTATGGTGGAAATGAACTGTAACTGTCTGATGGTCTTGTTTTTCAGTTAAAGCAGTATATGACGTCACACTGAACTTCAAAGACAAGGAGAACCCCACCCTGCTGGGTATCATCAATGGCAAGAAATACAAAGCTGACATGAGTGTCAGGTTAGTGACCTATGTTTGAATGTTAATGGCAATCAAGTAAGTAAACCGCTGCATTGTAATGTATTTTAAATTGAAGTCCTCTACAAGAAGGAACAAGATTTAAATTGGCCTTGATACTTTCCATTGGGGATACTTTCCATTCAATTCTCTCTGTGGAAGAAAGTGTTTTCAGCAAAACATGCATATTTAAACTTTTTAACAGTCCATTTAGGGCTCTTATGTCTTTATTGTAGCCTAGCAGAAGATGAGCCTATTAGACATTGTTGCATGAAAATATATTTTTTGTCAAGTCAGTTGTTTTGTCTCCGAAATCCATCTTAACACCTACAGACTACCCAGTAGCATTTTTACTCACTACTTAATTAGCTCGACATATTAACAGAGATTATGCCCACAGCAGGGAGGACTCAAAGCAAACAACTCTGACTATTTCCACTTACCGAATGTGAGAGATGGGATTAGGAGATACAAACAGCTGCCACCTGAGCACTGGTCTAAAATAACACTCGCCTGTAAGCTACTGTTATTAGGGGACGTGCACAGTGGGGAATGTTGTTTGCGGTTTTTACATGAATTTTCTTAGTAAATGTAATTATTATTATTATTATTATTATTATTAGCAGTATGAAACTCATATGTATGCATAGCTATTCCTAACCTTCCAGTAATGATTTCTGCAATCATTATATGAGAAAGTTTCCAGGGCTGTTATGAAATGCATTAAAATACCATTTTGTAGACATTTGATAGACATTAATGCAAACCATCCCTTAAACAATATACTAATGATTAAGTCTATACACGGTGGGTAAAATCCCCATTATCAGTCTTCATCTTGGACCTATACTGCCTCTAGTGGTGCTCTCCACTGACTGATGTTCTGTTCTCTGCCAAAGGCGTTTCCCAGTAGAAGAGATCCCTGATGATGAAAAGGAGTGTGCTCACTGGCTTCACAACCTCTACCGAGAGAAGGTTAGAATTCTGGCTAATACAGTCTCACATTTAATGATTCATTTTGGTCCATGACCTCCTTGCTTTACTAATTTTTATTTGTTACATAACAAATGCAAATATATGACCCCCCCCCCATTCTCTGTGTACTGTGGGACTGAATATGGCTAAACATGTTTGCAAATCAAAAAGCAGAAGTAGAATATGCTTATGATTGTATATAGTCAGGATCTGGGGAGTGGAGCTGATTCAAAGACGCTGTCTCAAATGATGGTTCCGGAGACACAATGCTATGCTCATTTTGTATTTTCTATAATCTACCACATGATTTATCTCTTCAGCTAGTAAACAAACTTTTAACTGTACCATATGCATTTAAGTAGATACAAAAAATAACTGCCCAATATTGCTGTCACAGACAAAAATCCAAAATTGTGAAAGAACCCTTTGAAGTGACTATTTGTCTTTGTGAAACACAACAAAATACAACCTCCAATTTTCACCGGTACACGCCATGCCGCAGGGGGCAGCTATTTAAAGAGCCCAGGTGATTGGGATGCTACCTTGCTCAAAGGTACCTCAGGGGAACCTACTGGTCTGGGATTGGTACCCATGACCTTTCGATCCTGGGGCCTATTCCCTAGGCCACCGCTGCCCACCTTTGTTATGTGATTCTAAGACTTTGGCAAACTTTAAGCTGAAGGCCATACCATAATCCTCTTGGTCTTAGAAGTCTATGCGTAAAACCTGAAATTTCAGGGTGTAACAAAGCATTGTGATATTGTAGTCTCATGATGCAAACATTGAGAAACACTAAGTGATAAGACATTGTGGAGAATGGATATTGGGGTGGGCAACTCTGGTCCTGGAGGGCCGGTGTCCTGCAGAGTTTAGTGATTTCCCTGCTTAAATACACCTGATATAGTTACCTAGTACCGGAGTTGCCCACCCCTGCTCTGGTCCTGCTCCGGTCCTGGAGGGCCGGTGTCCTCCACAGTTTGGTTGTTGCCTTCTCAAACACACTCAGTAAACTTGACAATGATCAGGTGAGCTGTACCAGGTGTGTTTAAGCAGGGAATTCAATAAACTCTGCAGGACACCAGCCCTCCAGGAGCGGAGTTGCCCAATGCAGTAGCATTTTTGCAACACCAAAGTACAACTTCACTGCCATCTATGATTTGCTCCAGCACCATTACAATATGCTACAGTCCTCCTGCCTCCCCACTTTCATATCATGAATCCGGTATCATGCTCAAAAATCTTGGGATAAGTATAAATCAGGGGTGTCGAACTCCTGTCCGGCATGGCCAGAGTCCAGCACGTTTTGGTGATTTCCCTACTCAAACGCACTCACTACACCCGCCACCAAGTGTGAACCAGGTGTGTTTAAGGAGGGAAATCATCAAATTGTGCTGGACTCTGGCCCTCCAGGACTGGAGTTCACCCTTGGTTTAAATAGTTACATAATTTCTCACAACAATATTGTTAATGTTATGCAACCATGCAACTCCGTCTTTCTTTACTGCAGCGGGCTTAACATTAACAGTGTTTTCAAAAACATATCTAGACATATATCTAATACATAGAAGAATAACTTCTGCCAAGATCAATTCCCAGTTGCAGCCCACATAAACATGTCTGTTTATTGGTAGGATGCACTGCAGGAGTTCTATGAGAAGGAGGGCAAATATCCTGGGCCCACCATCAAACCCAAACGTCGGTTATGGACACTGCTGAACTTCCTGTTCTGGGCTACGTTGCTGCTCTCCCCTCTCATTAACTTTGCCTGGGACGTCTTTGTCAGTGGTTCACCCCTCCTCATCATCGGCTTCATGCTTTTCCTCATTATTGGTCAGTATCTTCAAATGTTTCAATTGTTCAATTTTCTTTTGGGTCAGGTGATAGATGTTTTTGTTACTGGAAAAAATAGGCTTACATACATGAATAAACTTTGCTTGTAGTTAGCAATGATATAGATGTTTTGCCTATCAGTTTTCTTAACAGTTATTCTGATAACTACAGGTTAATATATTGACAATGAGGCTTTAATTTCTCTCTCTTTCTGTCTCTGTCTGTCTTTCTGTTTATCTGTCCAGCCTCTGTAGCTGTGCGCCGTCTCATCGGTGTAACAGAGGTGAAGAAAACAGGTTCCAGCTACGGCAACACAGAAGCCAAGAAAGAGAATTAGAACTTTTTTCCACTAGTCTGCCATTGTATTGCTCACTTTACTGTCACTGCTCGGGCATGGAGTCGCCCACCTGTGCAGTCATGCTCCTTTTTAACAAAACAAAAAAAAAGTGAAAACTATGACTGAACGGGGGGAAAAATGAAAAAAATCTCAACATGGCATTGAAGCATGTGAGGGTTTGGGAAACATAGTTAATTGTAACTTTAAAAACTAGATTAATACTTAATAATAATGGCAATTGTTGCAAACTGAACAAAGTGTAAAAAGAAAACAGACAAATGTGAGATCATCAGAGATGCACATCTCCCTCGTTTACCAAAAGGGTAGCCTGAGGCCAACCAATTACATAAAACTAAAAGGGTGATTGATGGCCGCTCCCTTCCCCCTCGCCTTCATCCTCTCTTAAAGCTTAAGACCCAACCGCTCTCAGGGGTCTCTACACAGCCACGTAGCGTCCGTTTTTCTATTTCAGCCACTTCCTATAGGTGGACACCTTGCAGCTGCTGTCCCAGATGCTTGACTTTTGTCCTGTCACTCTGTATATTCCCCTGCCTCCCTGCTATGTCCAGACTCTGCACAGCCCTGCAGCTGTCTCACCCACCGTCCATGTCCCTGTCCTTTTGTGTCCAAGGTTTTTGTTTTTGTTTTTGTTTTTTTATAAAAGCTTGACACAAAGTTAAAAACTAGTCTTTTCAACACTAATGAGTGTGGCATGATTTGGGACATCACGTCCATGCCAGGTGACAGACCACATGCTGCGTATTTTTGAGTGAACTTGGTTTCTGTTACTAAGTTGGTAAGACTTGATTGGTAAACAATTACTGCAGGGTTGATATTTAAAAGGGTTAATGCAAATGAATCCAGCAAGTAAGGGGCTCCCCGATGGAAAGTGAGTCTTGTTCAGTGTCTCATTTTTCCTCTGATTCATTCGCACTGTGGGTAGTGTAGTGTAGTAAGAAATGTAGCAGAAGGGTCCTTTACCATTCTATGTAAATTCAACCTTACTTTACTTTAATCTCTGTCTATCAAAACCACAAGAAATTATTTGATGAGATTGCCCAAATTAAGAGAAGCATTTGTAATGGGGGCGGGGAGAGACAAAAAAAAAACAAAAAAAAAAACAAAAAAAAAACATGACAAACGCTTCAACGCTGATTTTGGTTTTTGGAGATGATTGGTGGAGAATATTATGCTATGTATTTCTAAAATATTTTCTAACATTTCAGCTAATGAAGCAAGTTTGCTGAAAGAGAAATGAACCATGAGGATAAGTGCATAAGATTAAATACAGTGGTTCCTTTTCATTTCTGTAGTTTACGCACTGTGACATGGCTGTGTAGCACATGCGAATGTGAATCATTGGATGATCAGCATTTTTCTTGAGTTTGCATTGTTGTAAATAAATTTCAGGAATTCCTCCCGGATGCTGATGGTTTTCCAATACCTGTTTCCTATAAATGTTCAGCAATAGCAGTGTAATTTACTGGAGGTTTGTCAGAAGATTATTAAAATGTCACTTTAGTGGTCTATCACTCAATCTACCACCTTCCCAGCACACACATACCAAACAGCAATAAATTTTCATTTTCACATTCTTGTAACGTAAAGGTCCAATGGCTGTTTCCATATTTTTCAGTTTAGCTGTGTTTTTTTTTTTTTTTTTTTTTTTCTGCAGTGAGGGTTTCCAAAGAAATAAGAGATGGCTGTACCTAGGGGTCATGGGTTAGCCTGTTGATTTTACATTTAGTTAAAGTGTGTAACTTCATGCTATTTTAAACTGATCAAGTAAGCTCTTGAAAATCGTTTTATTATCTAACGCCCAGATCCATGCAAGCCTTAACTGAATAGGGCAGCTTTTTTGTCTGGAGTGTTGATGTAGAGAGTTTTGAACTCTGACAGATGTGTTAAGGTTTAACGGGCTAGAGAATGCATTTGTGTTTTTCAAGTTTCATGCAGCTGACTGAATATAGGCTTAGTTCAACTATGTTTTTAAAGCTTTGGGTCCCAATCCTGAACTGGGACCCCTCATCGCTGCACACTTTGAATGCTCCAACACCCATTTCAACCCAAACAAGGCCTTTTAACTGACTAGTTAGATCAGGTATGTTGGGAACAAAAAAAGATGCAAAAATGTGCAGAGCTGGGGGGCTTTAAGACCAGAGTTGGGAAACCCAAGTTTTAAATTTATGATAAAATGTTTCAAATGTAGCTAGGAGTTCATTACTTTAAAAATGAATGGTATTTCAGGCCCATTAAGGGGACGATCATTTCTTTCCCAATTGTCCACATGTTCTAAAGGGAAGATTAGATTTTCTTTTCTTTCTTTCTTCTTCCCCAACCTGAAAGCATCACTTGATATAGTGCAGTTTAGAAAGGTGATGATGATACACTGAAGGTCGTTTTTTTTTAAGTGTGTTTTTGTTTGTTTGTTTGTTTTTTAATCCATTTATAACCTCAGCCTTTTCTGTGATTTAATTTCACATTCCCATTTCATCTCAAACCAATTCACTCAGTCTGCTTACAGGCGGACATAAAATCAGACACTTTACCACGAATACACCCTCCTGATGAACTGAATTTGAGATTCATGTGGGAGAGAAAGATATTTTGTAAGGAGTGGTTCCCGCACTGGGATTTCAGTTGCGTGTGTGTTTGCGCACGTGAGGAACACCCTACTTTTCGGGGGGGTTAGTGTCACTGAAAACTGCTTATAAATACGAATTAAATATAGTTCAATAAAATCATGACATTTCCCTCTTTTTGTATTACCTATCAAATCGATTAAAGAATTCAGTATGTGATAGGAGCTGGTGTTTCCTCTTTTGTGACACTCTTAACTCACCAAAAAATACAAGCAATTTTTAAAAAGTTTTTCTTTTGTCTGATTTATAGGTTCAGCAGATGGCAGAGTAGCTTTTAGAATTGATACAGCAAACAGTTTTTCACATTATTGTTACATATTATGAATGAAACTGTGTTGCCTCGTATATATGACATTCAGTAGTGACAGTTTCTTCATAATTAAATTCGGATATAAGATATTAATAAAGTTGGTTGGGGAGTGGTTTTATGTAAGAGGACTCCTGTAGAGGAACTAGGATCACAATGTCTGTCTAGTGGCTTGCTGGTGGTAGGATACTCACTTATGGACCAAGAGGTTGCAGGTTTGAATCCCACCTCAAGCACTACCACCATTGGGTTCCTGAGCAAAACCCCTAACCAAGTTGCTCCAGGGGGACGGTCCCTGTAATCAGGAATCGGAAGTATCTCTGGATAAGAGTGTCTACTATAAATGCGATGGTGATAATGTGAAAATAAACGGAAAAAGCTTCGTGTTTTGTTCTTTGAAAGTGCTCTTCGTGTCTCTCTCTGACATGAATGGATTTATACTGCTTATGGCCCAGACTTTCTCAAAATTGATCAGTCACGCTCCGTCATCAGGCAGTATTCATAACCACTGAGGAAACCGGAAGCTTGGGATTGTGGTGGCCTAGTGCTTGGCAACTAGGCCCCCAGGATCGGAAGGGCGTGGGTTCAAATCCTGGACCAGCAGGTTGCCCTGAGGTACCCTTGAGCAAGGTACTGTCCCCATCACTGCTCCCTGGGTGCTGCATATGGCTGTGTGTTGGAGTATAACAGTCAAATAGTCACTTTCACTTCACTTTAGAGGACATCAAACTCTGCTTCCCATCACCTCCACTGTGATCAGCAAGTCATCAGAGCACCAAGCGTGTTATGGCGTGCTGGCAGGTTGGCGGGACTGACCTGAACGCACGCACGTGGCTCAGCTGCTAAGTGCGCACTGACACTGTGACGTCACAGCGGGAGTAATTCATGGGACTCCCGGACACCCGACCTGCTGTCATGTGAGGCTGATAGAGGGGGTTAAAAACGAGTCCGCCGAGATCAAGACCACAGATAGGAATAGGGATGGGGAAGTGGAGGGAAGCCGCACAAGGCGCTCAGGCGGGGACATGTGATGGGAACTCACTTTTCTGCAGATTAAGCGAAAGAGACTCGGAGTAAATAGAGCAGGGAGCCGGAGTTAAAGACCTTTTCGCCAAACGGACTCGGTCTGGAGTTTAACATGAGCCACTGGTCACTGAAGCGGCAGATGGAGGCTCTGCAGCTTCTCCACGGTCTGAACGGCGAGAAAACAGCGAAGGAACACGACGAGGCTGTCCCAGAGTCTGACCTCAGAAAAGCGTCCAGCAAGCACGAACCCCGGACTATTGCCGAGAGGGCCAGAGCCAGTCTCCTCTCACGACTAGTGGACATACTGTCCCAAATAATATCCATAGAGAGAGACCTACTGGCAAGCCTTTCAGAAGACCTGAGGGGGTTTTCACTTCGACACAAGGTAAGGTGCTTTCATATATATATATATAATGCAAAGTGATCGAACAAAAGAAAAATCTAAATCAGATCAATATTTGGTGTTACTACCTTTTGCCTTCAAACCAGCATCAGTTCTTCTAGGTACACTTGCACACAGTCAGGGATTCTGTAGGATTATATTCGGTGTGTGATCAACCAGTTTTACCAAACAGGTGCTGATGATCATCAACGTCACACGGAGGAGAAACACAGTCATGCTTGAACAACATATCAGCCGAGTTCCTTCAAAAACTGAGTGCAAGTGTACCTAGAAGAACTGATGCTGTTTTGAAGGCAAAGGGTGGTCACACCAAATATTGATTTGATTTAGATTCTCTTTTGTTCATTCACTGCATTTTGTTGATTGATGAAAATAAATGACTAACACTTCCATTTCTGAAAGCATTGTTTACAGCATTTTTTCACACCTGCCTAAAACTTTTGCACAGCACTGTGTATGTGTGTATATATATATATATATATATATATATATATATATATATAAAAAATAAATAAAATATCCTGTCTGTCTCTCTTGCAATTGTCCACCACTCTCGCTGTGTCTCAGGACAGTGTGGACCTGAAGAACATCTGCCTGAGAATGGGTCTGAACGGTGCCGGCTGTCAGTCTGACAGGGACTTGAGGGAACTGAGACTTTGTCTCCAGCTCATTGTGGACAACCTGCTCTCAGCTGTCCGAGGCGAGGACAGCTTGTCCTCCTTGCAGGCTTTCCGGAGACTGGTGGGCATCTCCAGCACATTTACAGACATGTGAACACACAGTGCAGAAACTACTGTCCTGACAGCAGTGCAAGCACAGCAAGCTGGAAGTATCCTCATTTCTTTTTGGTGGGACCATCTGCTTATGGGGCTAAAACCTCAAATTCTCTGAAATATGTGAACTTTAACCCTATTTATTGTTTCCCTCCCCCCTTTTGTGGGATAAAGGATAAACCTTCACACTGGGTCAAGTCTTGCTCTAAAGAAAAAGTCTTGCTCTGCTTAGAAAAAAAAAAAAAAGAAAGAAAGAAATAGGATCCTCTGGGTTCTTCAGTGAAGGCAATGGTTAGAAGCAGAAACCCTCACCATCTGAAAGGGGTCTTGGATCTTTGCCTCGTTCTGTGAGGGAAATAATGTTTATTAGCAGGTTCTGATTCCTTTTGAACAGGGAATATGGTCTATATTTGTGTGATGGTATTTGTCCTCTGTCTGTATTCCTGCATGGTGTTGAACATACTTGTAATGCCTTACGAGTAAGTCTTGTAGATCTACAGGTGGAACTGGTTCAGCAGCTGACAGAGCGCAAAAAAAAAAAAAAGTTATTTGCCTGACTCATCTTAATCAACTGTGCCTTATAACCAATAACAAAACGACACCTTCTGCCTGTGAAAGACACGTAAGACTGTTTGGGACCGGTTTAACGACTGCCCCAACTCACTCCCCAAAGGGTTAAACCTGGTCCTAAACATTTCAAGCGGAAAATTTGTGGTTCGGGCCTAAACTGTCTATGTAACTAAAGGAATGTGTTAAAAACCACATTTTAAATGAGGTGGGATTAGATTAGATTTTTTTAGGGCCCTGGCTTTGTTTTATTTTGGGCCAGTTTTATGTGTAAGATCATGGATAAGGTTTTACAATGTGGAGCTTCTTTGCCTGCTTCTTATTTTTTCGGCCGCTCCCGTTAGGTGTCGTCACAGCAGATCATCCTTCTCTTTTTCTTCCAGTCCTCTGCCTCTTCTTCTTTCACACTGACTGCTTGCTTGTGTTCTTTCACCACATCCATACATTCCTCTTTCATGGCAACTCCATCCTCAGCATACTTCTCCCAGCGTAATCATTATCGGTCCTTTGCACATGTCCGAACCAACGCAATCTCACTTCTCTTTTGTCAAATAGTCCAACCTGAGCTACCCCTTGGATCAACTCTTTCTTTATTCTGTGCATCCTCGTCGCTCCTAGCTCAAATCTCAGCATCCTTTCCACCCATTCCAAGCAGACTGCGCTCTCTCTTTCACCTCTTCCACACTCCTCACATACAGTTTTTAACAATGGTCTTTTTTGGTGCATGAAGGTCATTCATTTAAAAAAATTCAAGTAAAGTAAATGGAGCTCTGTGTGATTTTCTCACACATTTTACTTCACTTGTGAGGTTACAGCAACTTACTTCCTAAAGCTGAGTGCATAAGCTGAGTGTCGAAACCATTGCTTCAACACACAAACTCTCGAGTTCACTCAGAAATGACTGGTGGTGGAAAACACGGTCATCTCTGCAGTTTCCAAATGAAAACTATATTAAAAAAAAACAAACATATATATGTGTTGCCTGCATATGTACATACGCATAAAACAAACTACATATTACACACATATATATATATATATATATATATGTGTGTGTATGTGTACCTCATCTTCCCGTTTAGGGGTTGCCACATTTTATAAATATATATATAATATGCATTTTTTTTTTTCTTCTGAAAACTAGGTAAGGAACCTTTTTATGTATGTTTAGGAATATTTTGTCATATCAATAATTCTATCAATTAATCCTGTATGAAAGTGAAAACCCTTGTCATGGTGAAACGCAGCACAACACAATGAAATTCAGCCTCTGCGTTTCACCCACACACACACGTGCAGCAGGGGGCAGCTATTGAAAGCACCCGGGGAGCAGTGACTGGGCTGGTACCTTGCTCAAGGGCACCTCAGGTCAACCTACTCATGAGGGAATCGAACCCAATCTTCCAACCTGGGGCAACTCCCTAACCACTAGGCCACCGCTGCATACTGTATTTTTAAAAGATGGGTGAAAAATGATTGCTCAGACTCAACTGCCTTAATATCACTACTTTTGTTCACATGTATATTCATGTCTTGATCCTTCTAGTGCCTGGACAGCTATCTGTTCAGTATTGCACTGTTTGTGTTGTGACATGTCAGTGTCACTAGATGGCGCTACACACCTGTTTATGAGGCAGAGTTTAACAATCATAGAAACATGTCTACTGTATGGTGTTGTTATACCACAGTTTTAAAAACTCCTCAGATTTTTTATCACCTGACTACACATGCAAAAGAACTCATATATATATATATATATAGTCTGTACAGTTACATTTTAAATACATGGGCAGAGCGGTCTAAACCCGTGCTGCAGGACGTGTTGAGCACCTAGCCTCCATCAGCACAGGATCTGTAGATTATAAGACTCTCTTCTTCTCTTTATGACATTTTTTGACTTAAAATAAAATATGAAACTTCACAAATCCAAGGTGTGACCAGTCACAGGGGTTTTGCCACTAACACAACTAAAGTGAAAAAAAGTGAAAGTGACAACCCTTGTCATTGCGAGGTCACAGCACTGCACACCATGAACCACAACGAAATTGGACCTCTACTTTTAACCCATGCACACAAACACCGTGCAGCAGTGGGCAGCTATTGAAAGCGCCCGGGGAGCAGTGATGGGGACGGTACCTTGCTCAAGGGTACCTCAGGGCAACCCACTGGGGTGGGAATCGAACCCACAACTAAATTTAACGATGAAATAATTTGTGCCTTAATCTAAATGACTTTAAGAAGAAACTTAAAGATTCATACATGTTCCAAAGCGCCATGCCATCTCATCTTCATGTCATGTGCTTCCAACATTTGCTCTCTTTCCCTAATGTTAAGTATGTTTTTTGTTTGTTTGGAGTAATGGAACACATTCAAATCTCAGCAGGTTTATTTTGAGGAAGAATTAACGCTTGTCAGTAATCATGACCATGTGTGAAAATGAAGTGAACAGTAGTCACTGAGAAATATCGCACAGCACACAGTGAAACACCTTCTGCATTTCACCCCAAACACACTGTGCAGCAGGGGACTGCTATTTAATGTGCCCCGGGGAGCAGTGATGGGGACAGTACCTTGCTCAAGTTTGCCTCAGGGCAATCCACTGGTCTGGGGTTCAAACCCACGACCTTCCGATCCTGGGGCCAACTCCCTAACCACTAGCCCTTTGAGATGTGTGACAGTGCTACTTTTTTTTGGGCAGCATACACATACATTTCTCATTCTCTCAACAGATCTGTTGTTAAGAATTAGGTCTCAGGCTTCCTGAAGGACTTTAAAAGTTTTTGGCTCTCATTTTTCTCTCTGACCTGTTTCAGAAGTAGAGGCAGTGTTGGGTCATCCTGACAGAGGAGTGAACAAAAGGCACCCAATGTCCAAAGAAGAGCTTGGAAATGTCCTACAAGAACCCTGGAGAACTATTCCTGAAGACAGCTTTTGAGGACACTCCGTTTAAAGAGTTGAGGCTGTGTTGTAGAGCAACAGTGGTATACTGTACTGATGATACACTGTATATGCAGGTGAGTTAAGGACAGTCTTGGATGGTGTGATAAGAAGAGGTTTAGTTCTGATGACGTTTTGACTTCTGTCAGTAGGGGGCGCACCATACACAGATTATTGTGAGGATCTGCAGCAGACCCATTTGAACCTGTGCTATGATGCAGCTCTTTTATATTTGAAGAACTGAGCACTACACTGCTGTTTTAACCTAGACACCACACATAACAATTAATTGATTGATTGATTGATTAATTAATATTTTTAATAAGTCTTGCAGGCACCTGCTCGTCAAACATTTCTTTTGAAATCAAGGGTATTTATAGACCGTTTGACCTCTCTTTGCTACAGCTTTTGTTCCTCTTCGAAGGCTTTACACTATGTGTTGTTATATTTCGGTGAGGATTTGTTTGCATTCAGGCACAAGAGCATTAGTGAAGTCAGAAAATCAATGGCACTGAACATGGGGAACTTGGGCTCAAGTGCAGTTTCTTCTTGCAGTGCTTTTCTATACTGATCAGACTGTGTGTGTCTCACTGAACACAGTGTCAGCAGCAAGTGCACCTTAAAGAAGCTGAATTTACTCTATTTAATATTATTTTATGTCCATTTAATGAGTAAATAATAACAATATAAGTGTCTTCAGTTTTCTTCACAACTAATTACAATGTGCCTATTATAATTTACATAGAAATTATTTTATGAGCTATCTCTTTTTTTTTTTTCTTTCTTCTTTTTCTCCTTTTTAAATGACTATTCTCACAGTAAGATTCCTCACTGACAAGTATATTCTTCCTTCGTTGAGGCCAATAAAGCACACTTACTTGTGCAACTATCTGAAACCCCAAATCAGAAAAAGTTGGAATGATTTGGGAAATGCTAAATGATGATGATGATAATAATAATAAATTAGTGATTTTTGTGATTCTAAATTGCACTTTTTCTCAGTGCAGACAGTATGAACCCTAAAATGTTTCTTTTTTCTGGTCAACTTTATTTCATTTGTTAATATTTTCACTCCTGCATCTCAGGCCTGCAACACATTCCAAAAAAAAAAAATGGGACACTAAAGCATTTAACACTTTTAATGTTGCTGTTTTCCGTAGGCATTGAGCTTGACATCGCTGCTGGACATGGGTAACAAAAGGATTATTTTTTTTGCAGTGTAAAATTTGTTAGTGACATTTGTGAATGAAATATAATGCAACTCAGACAAACGTTTGCCAAATGAATCCTTTGCACATCTGGTTCTATCAGCTATTGATGAATAATGGTTTTTGATGCAGTGGCGTCTGAGGGATTGTAAATCACAGGTGATCATTTTAGGCTTGCACCCTGCTCTTTACACACTGAAATTACTTAATATTTCAAGAATCATGTAAAGATATTATGGAATGGAGATATATCCCAAAACCCTCCAAACTTTCTTTAAGGAACATTGTTTTTATTTTTTCATTTTCATTACAAAACATTTGACTTAGGATGATCTTTCCATCTTTTCTCCTCCAAAGGCTCAGCCTTTTGCAGATTCTTATTTTCACCTCATCACCTGTTTGAAATCACATCCGTATTTATATGTTTTGATTGTATTAGTAGCTATAAATTACCCCAACTTTTTTGGAATGTGTTGTTGGCCTATATGCAGCAATAGAACTTTATTATCAAATGACATATTAAATATCTCCGGTTCAAACTGTCTGCAATAAAAGAAAAGTCTCAGTAAATGAAAGAGTTACTGTACTTTTTAATTCATATTTACTATATCTTCTCAACGTTTTCAGATTCGGGGTTGTGCATTTACAACAAAAGCAGTTGCAGGAAGCAGTGATTGCTGTATGTCAGCTCATTTAGCTGAAGCGGTGGTGGCTTGCCCATAGTAATGAGGGCCTGTAGCACAAAACATATACTGATGCTTTTGTCTGTACATGTAGATCTTCGGTCATTCTGTTCAAAAACATCACAACTGATTACAGAGCCGAAGCCTGTGAGTATACGACCCAGTGTTTCTTGAGGACAACCGCAACCTCCCAGAGCTTTTTCGGTGTTAGCCGTGCTTATGTACACTGTGACAAACACAAAGTTTGATCTAGGACAAGCTTTTCCTGATCAAGATCGAGCCACAGTACGTTATCAGGGTACACTTTTAGAAATGCATGTGCATAAAATGGGAACCTACAAGAAACTTTCTTTCCATTTCCGTCAATAGGATGTGAGTTGGAAGCTTATCTAACCCTAATTTTCTTAAGAAACTCCAGGTTTTCTAAAGGTTCTACACAAGAAAATGGCAAATACAAGTCAGAGGCCTTTATTTTTTTACGAGTGTGAAGTTCTCTGCTGTCCACAACAGATGAATAATAATACTTGTTGTACAAATTAAATCATTATGCTGCAATTATCTATTTATAGTGCTTTCTTGATGGGTTATTTGCCTCAAGATTAGATCACCACTTTTTAAACACAAGGCATGTAGATTGCTAAACTCGAGCTATTTTCAAACTGTTAAAGATCAAGTTTCCTAAACAATTCTAAAAATGATAAACGTAAAAAACAAACAAACAAAAAAAAAACCTTTAGTTCATTACCTTTAAATTAAGTGAAAGTAATCGTAAGGTTTGAAAAGTTAATGTACACTTTATATGGTAAATATATATTTATTATATAAAATAAAAGTGGCTTTTCCAAGCCGTTGCTCTTAAGAACTTGCCTGGCTGTGTAGTGTAAATGAAGACTGTTGATTTTGGGGAAGTGCTTCTAAGTGCTTTTACTGGGCTGTTCTGATCTGAGGAGCATGTCTCATAAAGATAGCATTTTGTATCTTTGTAATTTGGGTCGCTGTTTAGCCTCCATATGGCATGTGTGTGTGTGTGTGTGTGTGTGTGTTGGGCGGGGGGGGTGAACTCGATGACCCCTCTGCCTCAACCATGGGCCGACACTGCTACGGGTTTGGGTGATGGCGGCCTGACGGTGGCATATTGTGGGGTAACGTTGTCTGCTCCAGACCATGTCTCGCAGGGCAGATGATTGGGCCGGGCTGTCACTTCCTGTGACCTATGGAAGGCCAGACGTAGATGGGTGAGTCAGATGATGAGTGCAGTGTGTGGGTGGGAAACTGGGGGTGGGACAAACATTGCAGGGGGCAGCATTATTCCATCACTATATTCCCCTTTTCTTTCCCTCCTCTTTCCAATCCATCAATTTCTTTTTTTCTTTCTTTCTGTCTTTTTTCTTGCTCTTTTCCTTTTCTCTGTCTCTCTGCCCTTATTGCTTCTGTTTTTAACTCTGTACTATCACTCTTTTATTTCTTTAGTTATTTCCTCTCAATTTTTTTTTTCTCACTTCGGCTCTTTCCCTGAAGTTAATGTTTTTTGCAACTTAATTAAGTCTATGCAGGTTTATTTTGAGAACAAAACATATCACTTGTCAGTAAAGGTGACCATATTTGTGACTGTGCTTCTTTAGATGGGTATCGTATGCACACTTTTTTTTCTCTTACGTATCTATAAAAAAAGAAAAGAAACACAATCTCTTAACTTTTTCATGTATGTCAATGAAACTTCCAAAAAATGTTTGATTTCAGTCCATTTATCATTCAATAAAAAGAGCAGCTACTTACATTTAAATGATGTAAAAATGTACCCCAGAAAACAGAATTTTGATGTTTTCATGCCATTGCAAAATACACGTATGGCATTCCAATAGGACTTCTCTCCTTCTTTCATCTCTCTCTGCATTTACTCTTTGTTGTAATGTAATGTAATGCAGAGGTAGACCGCAGTCTTTGTCATAGCCTATAACTGTAACAGATCATATATCACTCTCCCAAATATTCTGCCCCCTGATATTTTCCTCCCTTGCCCCCCCACCCCCGTCCCAAATTTCCTGACCTCCGCCTTCCCTCCATCCTGTGAAGTGATGCCAGACAGGCAGCCATAGTGGACGTGTGTATATGCATGTGTGTGGTATGAGTTGTTCAAAAAAGTCCCACACTTTCTGGGGGGTCTGATGAAGATGAAGCCTTCAGACTCCCTTTTCCCTTCTTTTTTATACTCTTTTCTGATTCCATGCCAGACAGATTTTTGTACTTGAGGAGCCACTGGACAAACTTTTTTTTTTTTTTTTTTTTTTTTTTTTTACAGTAGTACTCTGTAATTGTTTTCCACAGTTAGCCTGTCCTTTTATAACTGTTTAACTTCTAAACTTGCATTCAACTATTGAGAACCCAAAGTGCTTAGTTGTTGTTGCAATACAGAAATTGAGCTTGTCAATTTTGAGAAGTTTGGAGGCAGCAGTGGCTTAGTGGTTAGGGACTAGGCTGCATGAATGGAGGTTTGTGGGTTCAAGTCTCGGAACAGTAGGTTGCCCTGAAGCACCCTCGAAACAAGGTACTGTGCCCATCACTGCTCTCCGGACGCTGGATACGATCTGATCGTGACATCTGCATGGGTTAAATGCAGAGAAGCATTTTGGCCTCTTTCATATTGGCTAATGTTAATGAGTTCTCCATCAGAAGAAAGAAGCTTTAGGAAAAAAATATTTTGTAGATGAATAAAACCAAAATGGAACTTTTTTTATTGTTTCAGTGAGATGTTATGCTAGGAGAAAACATAACACTTTCTTGGAGGATAAGAAATTCATCACACCTGTGAAACATGGTGGCGGTAGTATCGGTATGAGGTTCAAGCCTGTTTTGCTACATCTGTGACCAGACAACTTACATTATTATTATTATTAAAACAATGATCAGTTTGTTGCATCAGTTTGCTGGACTGATCAACAGTTAGCAAAAACTGAAATGTGATGACTGCTTCAGGTTATATTTATGCAAAACATATATAGAAATTCAGAGTGCATATCTGTTTGTAATTACTTACTGACAAATGTTTGAGGCAAATCTGAGATTATTTAAGCATCTATTTTAAGGCTAGTTTTATAGCTAGAGAGGAAAGCTAAAAATTGTAAGACATTGCACATCCCTTGGCTGATTAAACATGCATTTGGAATTTGGGATAGAAGTCTGACTGAATTTTTTATTTATTTATTTTTTTAAAATATTCTAGACAATAAATCTAACCATTTGAAAGCAGTCATGTTTTCTTCCTTTTTTATGGGAAAAGAATTATAGATGTTCAGTGTTTATTTCAATACTTCATTTTAATGCATCTACTTCATTGAAATTTCTTGCATGAACATATCTTTCCTCATACTACTTCAATAAGGGTTTCAATGTGTGGGTGTGTGTGTGTCCATCTGCCCCAGATTGCTACCTCAAGGTCTAGCTCAATAGACCTCTACTGTATTTGGCTCAGGGACTTTCCTGCAGGCTTAAGCTTCTCTGTGTGAATCATTGTTAAATCACACAAGAGGGTGACGCACCCCAGCACGATCTTATCAAAACCCCCAATGCCCACGCTCTACCCTCCCAGCTGCTCCACACACTAACATAAAAAGAAAGATGAATTAGGGTTATTTATAGATGGCGAAAGCTTAAAAATAGGCCCTGATGGGTGAAATCATATTTCCTGAAAGAAGACTGGTCACGATTTTTGTCTTAGAAACTAAATATGCTGTGAATAAAGTCACGAGAAAGTAGTGATTCCTCTTTTTCCTGTTTTTGCTACACTTTTGGCACATTTGCACTTTGATTTTACAATTTTTTTAGGAATTGCTTTTCATTCCCTATAGTATCAAAGTGAAAGTTAGGTGGTTGATAAGGGTTACACTCTATCATTAAATATGAGATAATAGTACATTTGCATTATTTTTTTTTTTTTTATCGTAATCAATTTTCTTATGTGAGATACACTTAAAATCTCCTTAAAGTGATGGTTAAAAAAAAGACCTACAGATTATACTTTCAAAATGGTAGTTATTAATGTTTATATACCAGTTTCCTGCAGCTTCAAATCCACTCACAAGTGAATTAAATAACATTAACTGTCTCATTGCAATAATAACTGTCAAAAAGATATCAGGCAGCAAGTGAAAAGTTAGTTCTTGAATTTGAGGAGTTGGAATCAGGACAAATCAGGAAGCCTAAGGATCTGAGCAGCTTTGAAAAGTCTTCTGTGTTCTGGTGCTTTTGCTCCAAGTATGCAGTGGTTAGTACCTACCAAAAGTTTTTAATGGACATAAAACCAGTGAAATGCAGGGTCATGGGTGCCCAAGGTAAACTGATGTGTTTGATGATGCAATTCCACAGGAAAGAAAATGGAGGACAAATCCTGATAATGTTATGCTATGATAGAAAGGTTTAAGAACAGAGTGTACCACTCTTTCTGCAGAAAAATATAACCCAGCCACACTGGAAGAATTGTTTAGGAATGGGAAGAGAAGCATGAGAAACAGTTTAAGATGCTGACTTGGTCTTTGAGTTCCCCTGATCTCAGTACAATCGAACATTTGTGGGATGGGCATAATAAGTTCCCAGCTTCATCCCCACTTCCACAAGTTCCAGGACTTTAAGGAGCTGCTGTCTAGGTCCCGAAAACTACTGCACATCTTCAGAGGTCTTGTAGATTTCATGCTTTGAAAGGTCAGAGCTGTTTTATTGGAACAAACCTATATGATATTGAGCAGGAGCTTTTGATGTTGCTGATGGGTGTATCTTTTCAGTGTACTCTAGATTTCTGCATGCTTGGGGAGGGGCCAGTGCAAACTGGCAGGGTGGCAAAACCCAGAATATCCCATACATTGACCAGTAGAACTTTATACACTTCTAAAAACAAAATCAAGTTAAACTTTGGCTTGGTTGTCCTTCCTTACTTCCTTCCCTCCTTCCTTCCTTCCCTTTTTTCCCCAACCAGTGTGTTCTTGTGGTTCCTTCCTAACTTCCTTCTAATTTTACAGTTTTTCCCCTTTAACCAAATTAAGTCAACTGGTCAAGATATTTTTTATGTTAAAAACTTTCTTGTTTTATTTTGCACTAGGGCTGCAAGGCTAATGTTGCCAAAAAAACCCACTATTGATATTCTAAATGCATGCCTAAATATTAATTTCCTACTTGTTTTTGTGCTTTCTGACTTCAAATGGTTTTATATAAAAGCAGAAGAAAGATTTAAGATTCAAAATGGCTGCAAATACTGTTTTAAACTATAGCTTTAAGGTTATGGAGCTGCATGATCAGCATTAAATAGGGAATTGTTTTTTGTCTTTCCTGCAATCTCTGTTCATAATATGCCCGAGTTGTTCTTTTCCCACCAGATGCGTAGCTGACTCCAGTCTGACTAAGTGTCTGCATAAGAAAACAGGAAGCGTATGGGCGGCCGTGTGTTGGGAGTCAACAGGCACTGAAGGTCTGCAAAATGGTGGCCTTCAGCAGTGCTTTGAGGGTTCCACTGTCAACCTGTGGCCTATACTTGACCTCTACAGGGGAAGAAAAGAATTGTGAGAATTTTGCTGTGAGACTAATATTTGTACTGCTGATGCATTGGATTTCTCTTGAAACGAGAGAGTTCTCTCCAGTGTGATCTCTCATTCCATCTATGTAAAAATGACGAGCACGTTTCCTGAACCACTGTTTTTTTTTTTTTTAACCTAAACCCAGTCTTGGCGTTTTCATCTTGAATATGCCCTTGTTATCAGGGAAATAAAACTTGATTGATGGAAAAAGCTGGTCAATCACTATATTCAGGTAGTTAGCTGACCTCATTTTTGGACATGCGGATGAACTTTCACCTGATCAACTGAAGCAACCCTAGATCATAGTGCTGCCTCCACAGGTTTTTATCGTTGGCACTAGGCATAATGGTTGCATCGCTTCATCCACCTGTTTTTACACTAATACTCCCATCACTCTGAAGCAACAAATCTTAACCCAATTTTAGTAGTTTCAGAAGTCTCCTTAGTTGTTTTCTTTGCTTAATGCAGGCTTAAAATCCCTTCTGGAACAGCATAACAGTTTTTCCATAACCACAGAATATGTCTTCCGACATGATTGGTTAAGAAAAGAGATACTACTCACTTAATTGCCTACTTGCTTGCTTAGTTAAATCATTAGTTCATTCACTTTCATTTTTTTGGTCAGGCAGTGTATAAAGACCATGAATGTCAATATGAAAAGACTTAATGTTGAAACTGAATTAGCAATACCTTTTTCAGTACCTAAGGTTCAGATTATATGATTAAGTTTAAGGTTTTGCTTAAAGCCTTTCTTATTTCATTAGCAGATTTGGACAAATGTTGGTACTCTTACAAGCTATTGAAACAGTGTTCCTTTCCTCTTGGGGGGAAAAAAAGTATTGCATTTAAAGCAAACATCATATTTATAATGACAAACATTTAGTATGTGATAATTAGAAAATTAAAAATGAGAAAAGAAAGGATTAATTGTTTGTTTGTTTTTCAAAGATTTTCTATAACAGCCCCGAAAGCTTCGTTGCATTATCGTCAGGTTTCAAACTAACTTGTTAACATTAATTTGTATCAAAGGTGTCCTCTATTTTTTTTCAGCCTTTCAGTCTGTTTAAAGTGAGAAAAATAGCAACTTTGTAGTATAATCCCATTGCACCACACTGAACATGAACCAGAGAAGAATAAAGAAGGTTGTCTGTGGAGTTCAGAAAGAAAATTAAAGATAAGCTGGTTAGAGGCTATGAGATTGTCTCCAAGAGACAAGGAAAACATCAGGGGACATTCATGCTGAACTCCAAGGTCAAAAAACAACTATCTTAATGACAAGGCACACATTTTCAAGGACACTGTCCTTTGCCCTGATGAGACAAAACTGTAGCTTATTTTTACATGTCATGATTTCTATGTTCAGAGATGTAAAAAAAGTACGCTGTCAAAGAAAAGAACCCTATACCTACTGTGAAACATGGAGGGGGATAAGCTATGTTTTGGAGATGCTTTACTGTATCTGGCATGAGGCCTTGAATATGTGCAGGCAACAATGAAATCTCAAGACTATCAAGGCATTCTGGAGCATAACATGCTGCCAAGTGTCAGGTCATAGATTCGCCAACAGGATAATGTACCAAAACGCATAGTTGAAAAAAAAGCACATTTATGATTTAACATTGAACATTTTAACATTTTTAAATGACTGTTTCTCCTTGTTGGGCAGTGGTGGCCTAGTGGTTAGGGTGTTGGCCGCATGATCGGAGGATTGGGGGTTCGAACTCCTTCCCAATGGGTTGCCCTTAGGTACCCTTGAGCAAGGTGCCGTCCCCGTCATGCTCCTCCCTGCCATGGGCTGGCGACCTGTCCAGGGTGTGTCCCCCGTCCTCGCCCTGTGGGTGAGCTGGGATGGACTCCAGCACTCCCCCGCGACCCCGTTTGGGACAAGCGGCAGAAAATGACTGACTGACTGTTTCTCCTTGTGATTTTAATCCTATTGGACATCTATGGAATGATCTGAAAAATAAAGTACATAGAAGGCAAAACTTGGGCAGAAGAATGAGCCAGAATATCTGTTGGCAGAAGCAGAATTTACATTGAGAGCTACAGGGATCACTTATTGGCAGGGTGTGTGAGATTTTTATCATGTAAAAATTTCAGTTGAATCAAAAATCAAAGGCAAAGTCTGATTTGTGTTAAATATGGAATAAATAACAATGAAAGCCATTAACTTTGGTCAGTTTCAAGTTACTTCTGAGATAGTTGTGGGTTCTTTTTTGTGGGTAGCCACAAAACTTAACTGTCTGTACATACTCCAGAAACTTCATTTTTGATTTATTTAAATTCCAGTCTAATTAATCATTCATTTTTTTGTATTTTTAGTTTACAGGGAAAGAATCAGAAAATATATATTTAACAGTAAATTACAAAGACTGCTCCAAAACGGAGAATATTTTCAAATCTGTCAGTAGTTAGGTAACGTGCTCTTTACTTTTCTTTACCTGACCTTACACTAAAAATTCTAAAATTGACTAGAGAAAATGGGATTCCTTACTATATTAGATCTGAACTGTCCTCATCAGATAAACAGCAAAGCTTTCATCTAAGAGAGAAAGGAGAAAATTGAGCTTCACTCTTGCATTAGATATGAAAAAAAAATCCACAGGCGTTTCTGACCATCCTTTCACAACTCTA
Organism: Hepsetus odoe; assembly: GCA_017165825.1. Taxonomy (NCBI): domain Eukaryota; kingdom Metazoa; phylum Chordata; class Actinopteri; order Characiformes; family Hepsetidae; genus Hepsetus; species Hepsetus odoe. Next base: position 14,203,192 of record CM029386.1, read on the forward strand.
TGGGTTTCAACGGATTTGCAGCTGTTCAAGAAAGAAAGAAAACTGAGAAGGTGAACTGCATTAGAACGCTGAAAATGTACATCTAAGATGGTTTTCTGGACTGAGGAGTGTATATCTGTAATTGGGAATACTTGGATGGTGAGCAGCAGAAAATGCAACCACCTTCTAAGACTTGGAGGAGTTGTCAAGAAGCCTGAAAAATTATCCCTTTAGATTTCTACACAAAAACTGAAAGTGTGTGCATGTGTGTGTGCATGTGTGTGTGTGTGTGTGTTTGTGTGTCAGAGAGATAAAAGTGTGGTTTCATGTTTACATAGTACATAAACACTCAGTTTCAGTCCCACACTCTAGTTTCTGTATCAGTCAGAGTTAGCATTAACTTATTAACCAGTTGATCACTTTCAAATGTGTTTTAAATGGTGCAAATGTAAAAATTGGAACAAACAAATTTTGCTTGACTTTCTGTAGTGGCAATATGACTCATGTCTTGCTTTCTGTTGAAGCAAAGAGAGAGATTACCATCTAAATGATTGAAATTAGTCAGAGGAATTGTTGCTGAATTAGTTTTTCATGGTCCTTACATCTCTCTCTCTCTCTCTCTCTTGTGTGCTCTCTCTCTCTCTCTCTCTCTCTCTCTCTCACACACACACACTCTTTCTCTCACAATGCAAGTTGAGGTCATCCTGTAGTTCCTTGTAAAGAATGATAAAGGAAGTGGGTCAGAGCAACCTGTCCTCAGCCTCTCATCAGTTCATTGATTCTACTTAGTCCACTTTTGTTTGTGTGGTTTAAAGTAAAGCATTGGCCAACAACCCTGATCCTGATTATCTACTTTCCTGCAGAGTCTAATTCCAACCACCAGCTAACTTGTTACAGGTAATTTTCTTCGTCAGAAGTCCCAGATTGGCTGGATCAGATGTTGATATGATGAAGATGTGTGTGAGTGTGTTAGGGGGGATGGGGTAGGGGTAGGGGTGGAATGGTAGATGTAAGCAGCAATTAAACCTTGAGGGATTATGTTTACACATCCATCGACCTATTCAGCCTGTAGCTTATCTGCTTTTTTCCCCCAATGCTGCTCACAAATGAGAGTTAGGAAATGAATCACGTGAAAATGAATTAAAACACTGACCTCTGGTTTGTTATAAGACCTTCGATTGAAGTGCCTAAACTACAAAAACTAGACATGAGAAATTCACAAAGCAAGCCCTTTAAAAAAATTGAAGGGAGTTTTTGTCAACAGAAGGGAATTCAGACTTGGAATTCCAAGGAACTTTTGATTTTCTTTTTCCATACACGTATAACAGAAGCCTATGAACCACTGCTTCAGTCAGCTGAGGTTTTCTGTTCTAGTACTAAAACTGCTGTGTGTGAGAAAGAGAAAGAAGGGAAGCTATGTGTTTCTGTATATCTATAAATCTTTGTAACGTAAATCTAATAGTATTTTGGCTTGTTCTGTGATTCATTTACACAAGATTTGCTGTTTCCCTCTTAGTATCAAATATTCTTTGCCTTTTGGTTGTTTTCTAGGGAGAATTTACTCAGCTAAATCATTGATTACTAGACTCTCTCACACCACTAGGGTCTATAAACTTTGACATATGACTTGTTTGATAATGAATTCTGGCTGCAGATGTAAAACTAGAGAAAAAAAAAAAACTGGAGAAAAACTCTCCAGAACAGGCGGAAGAAACCTTTGGAGGAAGCAAAGTGGTTCTAAAAAGCTTTTTTAGAACCGCCTTGCTTCCTCCAAAGGTTTCTTCCGCCTGTTCTGGGGAGTTTTTCCTTGCTTCTGTTGCCCGGATTCTGTAAAGCTGCTTTGTGACAACAACAGTTGTTAAAGACGCTTTATAAGTAAAACTGACTTGACTACTTTTGTCATTTTTACTGGAATGGGTAAACCTGCATTGCTTTACTGGGCTTTTATTAGGAAAGCATAATAAATAGATTAGAGTGATTTGAATTATTTAGTAAGAATGAGTGATCAACAGGTTGTATTTAATTGTGTTCTACAGAAAATGGACTATTCCTTTAAAAAAGAAAAGAGAGAGGCCGCCTTCCTAACCTCCTCTCTTTCACTAGAAAAGATGATGTCATAATGTGATGCTGAGGTCATTCTGTGTCAGTAGCTTAAAGCAGTTGGGTCAGGTTGACATGTCAGTCAACCTCATCATTGTCACAGCAGTAGATATGCTAGAAACATCAAAAACAAACAGAGATATTGTTTTGCCATGTAGGACATTCTTAGTTCACTTTCCCCTGTAAAGAGACCATATCATATATTATTCTTGCATTTTATTTTTATGTACCAAAAACGGTTATACTGAGTTCATTTTTCCTGATAGTTTTCCTTTACCTTTAATAACCCCTCACCACGTAGAAAGATTTGCCAGTTCAATCTAAATATACTTCATGCAATAGCAAGCAAAATCATTAGGGAAATACAGATGAATATATATATATATAATGAATATATATATATTTAGAGAGAGAGAGAGAGAGAGAGAGAGATAAATATGAATGAAACACTGTATCATTAAGAGTCTGTATGTGAGTGGAATATAACTAGCTCAGTTGTTTTTTACTACATGAAATCTGTTCTTGGATGACCATTTTACCATACTTTAAAATTAAACACCGTTCTTTTCACTGTGCCTATAAAAATTATATATGAACATTTTTTAAATATTGTCTCAGTTTTTGATTTTACAAAATGCTGCTGAACTGCTTTTAACAAAGTCAGGATGAACACATTAGTCCACTGTTTTCTATTGTTTGACATTGAAGTTTAATATTTATTTACAATCCTTGTTGCTCACTTAGCAGGCTTTACATGGAGTGACTCCTGAATATATGAGCCAGAATTCAATTGTTAGCTCCCTATACAAGTGTCAGGGTTTAGAAATCATTCAAAGGCTGTTAGCTGTTCCATATCTATGCGTTCAGTCCACCAGCTAAAACATTTACACTGAACTGACCACATTCTCTAACCAAAATCCTCAATCTTAAAATCCTAGACTAAAACACGGGATGAAATTCAATACAGCATGGAAAGGAACGGTCTAGCAACACCTTTCTCAATATTAGCAAGAAGCAGTGTTCAAGTCTTGTGAGAGTGTATTTAAATTGAAAGGTTACACACATTCACCACTGCCCCCTGTCCATCTTCCTGACACATCTGGGCTGGCTGAAAATGTCTCCTGAGACGCATTAGTCTGTGAAAAAGCAAATACTCTGTTTAAAATCCGTGTTTCCAATTTGGCAGCACATGGTTTGAATTAGGACTGTATTTATTGAGGTGGGGGGAGAGGAGGGGTTGGCCCTAAGGACAGAGGTGAGAAAAACATATATAGTCACTGGAAAACAAACTCAGATTTCTTAGTGCAGCCTACAACTTTGGCTAAAAAAAAAGTGGTTTCCTATAGTAAGGTGAAATATTGGTTTAAAGATAATAATTCATTATGCAGTGTTGACTGGTTTGATTTGACATTTTATAGTACAAATGGCACGTGTTTATTTCTAACAGTGAAAAGAACAGGTTTTCCCATTGTCACAGTGCGAATATAGTAAAGTGGTCAAATATATTCAGTACAGAGCTTTATCTCTGGATTTGTGATGATTTTGTGCTGTCGACAAGTGTGACTCTTCTTTATCAGAAAAATCGCAATATTATATAAATGCGCCAATTTTTATTTTTTTTATTTATTTTTTTTGACAATTGGCGCCAAACCCGCGTTCTAGAATTCGAACGATGAGGTTAATTGGTTACTTTGTTTGAATCTCGCGCGCGTTTGAACCTTTATTCCCTTTTTGCTGAGTGTGTAAACTGGAGCGCGCGGAAAGAGCAGACTAGAACCAGTGGATTACATCATCGTTTATGATGTCATCCTTATTGGGTGACTTTGGCACGTGCGGGTGATCGGATGAAGTCACTGACATATAAATATATATTTTTTTGTAATGTGTTTATTTTTTGCTCGCGTGCACATCATTTAGAGGGGAGCCTCGGGGTCGTTCTGTCTGTCTGTTCAGACTACAAATGACCGCTGGTCTGCTGCTCCGCCTCCATTTTTTTTTCTTCCTTTCATTACTTTTCTCTTCAGGGGGCTGTTGAAAGAGTGACGTCTTCGTTTTTGGAAATCGTGGAAGGAAAAAAAGAGAAAGAGAAAAAGCATAGAACCCTATTGTGCGTTTTTTTTTTTTTTTTTTTTTTTGTCCTCTTGGGGGACATCATAATGATTTGATTTATATCCACTGAAGGTCATTTGATCAACCGCGCCCCACTAACCCTCAGGCCTCTCTCTCCGATCTGGCAGCAGTAGGAAGTTAAGAAAGCGCAGCACTCTGGCCTCTCATGGCTGGAATCACATTTATTCTCATTAGCTTCTGATAATGTCAAATGGAGGCAGGCGGTGAACGAGCCAAAGCCATAAAACCTCGTGCTACCTCCTTTTCCCGCCATTACCTCATACACACCGCAGGCTGAGGCGCTGAAGTGAAGACCACGGTTAGAGAAAAACTGGAATTCAAGACCATTTTACCATCCTGGACAACAAAGATATGCTTCGGTGGAGGTTTAGGAGATTTATTAAGATAGATGTTAGCAAATTTATTTTAAAAGGTTTCAATAACTCACTAGTTTTGATAGTCAGGCTATATAGGGACAGCGGTGGTCTAGTGTTTAGGGAGTTGGCACCAGATCTGAAGACTGTGGGTTCAACCATAATTCCTTCTACCAGTAGGTTGCCCTGAGGTACCCTTGAGCAAGGTACCGTCCCTGTCACTGCTCCCCATGCGTTTTCAATAGCTGCCCCCTGCTGCACATGTGTATGGGTGAAACGCAGAGGTTGAATTTCGCTGTTGTGCTGTGCTGTGCTGCGTTTCACAATGACAAGTCACTTTCACTTTCATATGTTAGGCTAGTCATTGATCTGCTATGTCTTTCTAAAGGGCTAATCTAGAGGAGAACAGAATCTGATGTAGTAGCCAATACAGCATCAACAACACATTACTTTCCCAGTCCACATAGGCTATAAACAGCATGGAGGAGTAAGTGGAAGGTACATTTGGTGATCTCACTAAGCCCAGTATCGACATATTTCCACTAGTACTGAAGAAATAACTTAATTACTTTGATAATTAGCAATAAAAAGTATCAACTTTTATTTCTATTACCGATTTGTTTGCCCTCTTTTATGAGTTTATGTCTGAAGAGGGCAGCATTTCATGTGTAACGTACAAAGGAAAAAACAAGCAAATATCTCTGAAAGCTCAAAAAGAAGTAAACTAGGGGAGCATTTTCTTACATTTTTGTGTAAACCATATCAACCCAATCTGGTGAAAACTTTGCACTTCCAAAAAAAAAAGGTAACCTTTTATAGAAGAAGAATTAAGTGTAAGGTTATGTAACCAGATTTTATTTGTTTTAGGATAGAAAGACAGCTGGCATTTTCATATAATTATACGATAAAGAAAGACAAAAAAGGAATAACTTTACTAAGAAAAACTTTGCTATTTTGTCAGAATGAGCCAACATTGCCCTTACTAATTCACTAAAGCCTTATTAAGTAATATCACTAACACTAGTCAAATCCATAACAGTCATTATAGGGCCTGTTTAAGCCTGGGCGTTTTTTTGAATGAGGAACAACACATGGCAGCCAATCAAAACAGTCTTAAAGGCACAGTGACGAAGACAGCGAAGTAACGAAATACATAAAATCCAACTCAATAGTACATGACTATTTGCAGTCCATAAACCCACACAAACCTTGTACTGGCTCTCCAATGTAGGATGCAAGTTATTTAGGCTAGACTAGTTGTTTAACATACATGTGTACCCTTTTACTGAGACAAGAGACAAAAACAGACATTAATCCTCAGGTGAGTGTGCGCCTTTAAACTTCACCCTGAAGAAGCTTCGTCTATTCATATGAGTTTAAATGCTAGCAAAGCCTGACACGTCTCACTATTTCAAGTCTGGACTTGACTTTAGCAAACAAGATACACCACACCACTGTTTGCTTTACCTTCATATGAGGTGGTCTAACCAGTCACTCTCTCTCTCTCTCTCTCTCTCTCCCTCCCTCCCTCCTCAAGACTCTTTGAGTTTGACTCTGTTTCAGCTTTTCTACAGTCTAGGACAGTTAATGACTGCTAGCTTTCTTCATCTCTTCCTTTTGGCCAGTGGACAAACACATCCTCCCTCTGGTCATTTGTCACTCACTGTAAATATTTTGTCAGGATGCTTTTTACAGATGGGTGAATGTTTAAGCCTGACAGAGGAGGTCACTGGAGATGGACCTGCTAGATTAACTATCGTGTTCCCCATAGAGACACATTCCCAGTAGGCCTGGCTGATGGATATGGAGGGCCTGGAATTGATTTGGAGTCATGTTTTGTCAGGTCAGACAGTGGCAGAACTCCTAGGGCAGTAGTTTAACAGTTCTCATTTTCCTAATTGAAGAGTTGAGAAGTGGCTATAATGTGTGTTAAAAGTTTTAGCTGACTTGAGAAAAAGAGCACTGAAAATGGATTATGATGCAAGCAATTAGCAATAGATCTTTAACTGACTTATAAACTATTAAAGTGCTCATTCAAAATGATGACTGGAAAAGGATAATCATTTAATCATTTAAAGCAACACAAAAGTGTAGAATACTTAATTTTGCTACTGTGAGGTTTGGAATGAATTCAAACCACTGACAGGTGAAGTGAATAACACTGAGGATCTCTTTATTGTTGATATTAGTCAGCAAGTAAACTGTTGCTGAGGTTGTTGTGTTGGAAGCAGTTCTCTGGTAAAAGAGAAGCATAAGGAATTGAGCAACTTTTATAAGGGTCCAATTATAATGGCTAGAAAACGGGATCAGAACGCCTCCTAAAAGGCAGTTCTTGTTTTGTGTTCCTGGTAAGTAGTGGTTAGTACCTAACAAAAATAGACCAAGGAAAGACAACCTGTGAACCAGCAACATGATCCTTAGCACTCAAGGCTCATTGATGCATTTGGGTGTAAAGGCACTTCTGATCCAATCCCATAGAAAAGCTACTGTAGCGCAATTTGCTGAAAAATGATAAAAAGGTCAATGATAAAAAGGTGTCAGAACATATAGTGCAGGCGCTGTTTGCTGCATATAGGGCTGTGTAGCCACAGACCGTTCATAGTACCCCTGCTAACCCCTGTCCATCACGGGAAGAGCCTAAAATGTGAGCATCAGAACTGAACCAATGAAAGAGTTTAATGTGTTCTGATGAATCATGATTTTGCATGATTTTAATGAGTGTCCCGGTGTGTACGTTGCTTATCTGAGGAAGGGATGGTGATGGTGCCAGAATGAATTATTGGAAGCAGGCAAACTGGTGGAGGCAGTGTTTCCCTCTGGACAATGTTGTGAAACTATTGGTCCTGGCATTTGATTTACTTTGACGCATACTACCTACCTGAAGACTGTTGCGGACCAAGTACATGATTTCAAGTCAAGGATATTCTCAGTATACTCCCAGTCAACTGCCCCATGCCACACAGTAAAAGCTGCTCAGGATTGGTTTGAGGAACATGACAAGGTGTTACTGAATAGTTTGAGGAAATTCCACTATTCATGGAAATTCCCAGAACCTAATAAAACTGATCATGTTACTTGTTTTGGTGATACGGGATGCATTAGTAGGCAGGTTGTTATAACATGATGGCTGATCACTGCATAAATGAAACATTTTATTTTATTTTTTCAGTATGAAAACTTTTATTGATTCATCGTTTAACCAAGAGGCCTAGAAATAAGTGAAACTGATTTACTGTGTGCTGAGGCAGATAAAGGCTCCATCTCCAACTGAGCTAGACACATAGAGTGAATTAAACAATTCCGCCAATGGTTAAAAACAGTCAAGACCCTGACGTGTTTCAGCCAGTGCTTTTAAACCTTTACATTTGTACCCCACTGATGTGATTTATGCGATCCCATGGAGGTGGACCAAAAAACATCATGCTAGTTATTCATGAAATACGCCTGAGTGATTCTTGGGCAATGGCCATGTCCAATGATGTCACTGTGCTTATGCTGAGAGCTTCTGTAATGTATGCTGACTTAGCCATACACACACGCACACGCGCGCGCACAAGCACACATACCCAAAGCCTCACTCAAGTTATTTGGTTATATATTTAAAGTATAATTTTGTGTGTGTGTGTGTGTGTGTGTGTGTGTGTGTGTGTGTGTATTTTAATGTCCAGAGAAGACAAGGCATATGGCTCCATTGAGAGGAGACCCAATAAAAGCACTTTATAAGGTGTGAATGTTAATATTACATCACTACCTTTGACCAGGCCTTTTTCCACAGTGGCAGTGGCTTATAGTCACAGCCTTTTTTTGGTTTACTTTTAAGAAAAAACAGAGATTATCGGCATGATCTGAGTTGAGTTGGTCAGAAGTGGCAGTTGACCCCCTAAAATAACATCTCTCTCTCTCTCTCTCTCTCTCTCTCTCTCTCTCTTTCTCTCTCTCTCTCTTTGCTTCTCTCTCTCCATCTCCCTCTCTCCTTGCCTCTTATTCTTGCTCAACTTCTCCCTCCTCTCTTCCCTCTCTCTCAACATTTTTGTTTTCTCAGCAGCCCATGAAAGATATCTTCCATAAAAAGTCTCAAAACATGAGTTTTGCTCCTATGGGACACACAGTTTGTTTAGTCTACTCCCCATACTGGAAAAAAAAAGAACTCTCTCTCACAAATCGTATACAAAATCTCACACAGCCATGACTGAGAGCAACATGGTGTGTGATTCAGAGTTCACAGTCTTTATAGGCAATTAATGAGACGTATTGATGTTATAAACTTTCTCAGGCAGCTCTTCAATTTGCAGGTACGGCGATAAACCTGTAGTTATGAGCAGTAGTATAAGTTAGTGCAATAGGCAGTATCATTAATTGTAACAAAGCCTCATATCTCAAAAATAGAACATTTTTTTGTAAAAGAGAAAGAAAGAAATCAACAAGCTCAAGGTTTGGTGTACTTTGAAAGTAATTTTGAACCATTTCTATTGTTTTATTGGTCGTTAAATAAAAACATGAAGTTAAGTTTACTAAGTAAAACAAAACTTAATTTCCATTTATTTATACAACCAGAACCATGCTCTGGATAAGTGGTTGAGATAATGATTCAGTGAATTAATCTTTTTTCTTTGCTTTAGGCCCATAGAACCTTCTTTCAGATTTGGGAGAAGAGTTGATGTTTTTATTACACTAATGTGTAATAACCCTTACTAGTGTTCTTTTATAAAAGAAAAACCATTTACAAAAACCTTTATTCATCGAGAGACGACACAGAAATCAAGGTTGTGGTAGAGCCTCTATAGATGCCTTTAGCCTTAAGACTTCTTCTGTAAGAGTTCTACTGCCCGAATAGCTTTGATCATTCATGAATGCATTATTTAATTAACGTTTTTCGAAATGAGATCTGACCATTGATGAGCAGATAAACATTTAAATGTTAACTTTCAAGAATTCAGAAAAGTACGCTAACAAAGTGGGTAACTTTGACTACTGCTTATAAAGTTTCATTCTCAGTTTAAGTGCACTGATTAAACATCTCAAGAGCTTATAGCCATTCAAGTGATGCTATGCATCCGATTTGAAGTCACATTTGGCAGAAGCGCACCCATGTTCCCTCGTCTACTGCGTGCTCTGGGACAGCCAGTGGTGTCAGATGCGCTCATGAATCACAGTGATTTAGACTTGTCTTTTTCAATCCCCTTGAGTAGGTCATTCAGTGGATTAAGTGCAAGGCGGTGAGACAATCAATTTTATCACAATGGGGTCCGATCCAGGGGAGGACGTCATCACCTGATCACAAGAGAGAAAGAGGGGAAAGATTGTGTCCGTTTGTGTGTGTGCGAGTGGTTTCATATATTTACAGGACATAATCATTGGCCATTTATGATACAATATCTAAACCAACAGTTCTAGACACTAAAATGTCTTAAACTGAAAGAACAAAACTTTCTTTCTTTCTTTCTTAAGATGATAGTTAAGGTGAGATTTAGTATTATGTTGGATTAATACTGGACATTCACAGTACATACAGATAGTAGTATTAAAGCAATCAGAAAAAGGCTTTTTTAAATACTATTAAAAAACACCAGCTACCATTTACGTTGTGTGAATACTTCATAATAAATGAACCAATAGAAATGGTCCATCCATCCATTTTCTGCCGCTTGTCCCAAACGGGGTCGCGGGGGAGTGCTGGTGTCCAACCCAGCGCACACAGGGCGAGGACGGGGGACGCACCCTGGACAGGTCGCCAGCCCATCGCAGGGAGGAGCGGGACGGGGACGGCACCTTGCTCAAGGGTACCTCAGGGCATCCAATTGGGAAGGGGTTCGAACCCCCGATCCTCCAGCCAACGCCCTAACCACTAGGCCACCGCTGCCCCTAGAAATGGTCAATATTTAATAAATAAAAAAAACTTCATATAGCCTTTTGCAAGCCTTAAAACTGGAGAATAAATTAATCACTTCATATTCCATTACTTGAAAAAATAAGAAGTAATTGGTGACCATTTATTCAAGAAATTTCTGTTCATTTTATTTTTACTTTGGTCAACTTATTCACTGTGTTTTTAAAAACTAATTTGGAAACATTGAGCTGTATGGCTTCCAGTGACATTACACAAAAACAAGGCAGAGTTTGTGTGAGAGATAATGGCAGGAATGGCCATTACTCGCCAATCGTCAGTGCATTGTGTAGGTTCTCCTGCAACTTCCTGTTATCATCGACTCAATAATTGTCTCTCTGCTAAACTGTCTAAATCTTAGTGTGCAAGCCAAATGCCTTCATGTCCATGTAATCTCTAAAACAGTGGCCTAGAAGACGCTTTGAGATCCCTCCAAGGCATGTCCTTGAGGTGAGATAGGAACCAGTGACCAGCAATAACAGGAAGAATGTCTCCCAGTTTAGAAATACTTGGGATAGTTTTGCTGGCAAAGTATGGCTGTATTACTGGTGGCCAGTCGCTTGCATTGTTAAGAGTAACCTCCATGGAATGTTAAGGCAATTATATTTCTCTTTGTATGAAAAGAGAGAGAGAGAGAAAGAGGGGTGCATGTGATTTCTGTGTGGAGGAATCAGACAGTTAGTCATGAATTCCACAAGTCATGGAAAGGACCTCACAGAAAGTTAGATGGTAGGATGTGTTCATGTCTGAATATTTGTGTGATAAAGAGTGTTAACTGGGGCTCCATCTTTTCCGAAACTGCTCCTTCCCAGGTGAGTCAGTGGCCGTTGTCTGCTGGTGAGGTAATTAGACCCTGCTAGACATCAGTTCTGATTCAGGCTTGAGAAGTAATGGGGAACCCCCCCCATCATGGGAAACTTCTGTGATGGCCCAGACAGAGCGACTCAGCCACTATATTAACTTACGTTTAAGACCATCACTCAGACAAATCTGCCAAATATTACTGATGTTCATTCCAGATGACGATCTTTTGTGTGGTTTATCGCAAAAAAAGAACAAAGAGGGAATCAAAGGCCAGAGGGATTCAGCTTCATTAATATTAGTTTGCTTTAAATACTGAAAGTAACCCATCAGATATGTAAAGGTAGTTTAGACTGTGTTGACCATATCAAAGGACAGATCCCTTCTATCAGTACGTTTTAAAACATTATCAGATTTTAATATAAATACGAAGCAGATACAGAGAGCCAGATTTATTGGTTATATTATATATCAATGTCTTCCACATCGATGTGACCATATTTTGATATATATATATATTTAAACAGATATAGAGAACTAGATTTAACCATTGAGACTAAATATTAAATCCAATTGTTTATTTTTCATAAAAATTATTGAATATTACATATATATGGATGGCAGTCATATTCGAAGCTTTACTCTTAGAATCTGGTGTGATCCTTCGGCAGAAATTTCTGCTGATGATCAGTGATGATCAGTCATGCATGGACAAATTTAAGTCCACTCATCACAGAATGGCTTCAGCTCTGGACAGATGGGTGGCAATCAATTTTTGAAGAGCAATAAGTTTCTCTTTGCAACCCTGCCATACATGTTCAGTTTCTTCCTGAGGTTACTATTAGCTAATGGGAGAGAGGTGCTTAGTTACTTAGAAGTTACCCTGGCCTCCTTTGTGACCTATCATAAACCTTGCTCTTCGAGTGATCTTTGTTGGTAGACCACTTCTTGGGAGATTAACAATGGCCTTGAATGGCCTCTGTTTCACATAATCTGCCTGGTTTTTGGTTGGTGGAACTCCTTGGAGATTGCTTTGTAACTTTTCCAAACTTGAAGAACATCAGCCACTTTGAAAGCACCTGGCTCTAATTTCACTTTTAAACTGGTAATTTGAAAATCCTATAGAATCAATAGGTTTTTTTTTGTTTTGTTTTTTTTTTAATGTGTTTTAAATAACTACTGCATGAAAACCTGAATACAGCAGAAATACATTCACAAAGGTTCATGAATTTTTGAGCAACACTGTGTGTAATTACGCTTGAATATTACAGCAAAATGAAGCAATAAGCCTTGATGCGATGAGATTACTCCGAGATCTATATAAAACTGGAGATGCATAGGTGTAGCCTGTTAATAGCTGCCTCATAGTACAGGAAGAACCTTATATGGGCTGCAACATCCTACTCCTACCATGGGGGTGGCTTGCCTGTTGGATCTCTTTTCATGTTTTCCACCATCCACTCTCACTTCAGCAATCTGCCACTTCTCTACAAATACGTCTGCCTGGGTAGCCCTTTTTACCCATATTATTTTTTCTTTCTCCTAATGCCTCTCGCTGTGTAACTGTACCGTAGAACTTATTTTCTGAAACCATTTAAGAGATGCATGTACTTACTACTGCAGCTTGATAACTGTCTTTACAAAATCTCTTCATTTTCGCACAGTAATAATAACACTATATTAGAATATGCTCTATATAGTTGACAGTAATATTAATGACTTGTCCATATGACAAGTGCTGAATGGTGTATCATATTTAGTGCATAATATTTGGGATGCTTAATACCAAGTTTTGTCACTACCACTTGGAACTATAAACACCTGATATCAGCTTTATTCAAAAAAGGTTTTAATGAAGAAATGGCATTTGGAGCTGTCCTGTGATGTGCCACCATGAAGGACGTCTAGTGGTGAGTCAGAAAAATGTCATTGTGATTTGCTGGCGTATTGCTCTGTTTAATGACAGCTTTGAGCTCTTTGGGCCTTTAATTTTTTTTGTGCTGCTATCTTCTTGCTGTCTCCTGTGAAGACAATTTGAGAGTAGTGCAGCAGTGGCAAAGGAAAAAAAAGTACCAAGGAAAGAGAGGGGGAAGGATTGCTGCAATAGTAGTCAGAGAGACAGCAAAACAGTAATTAGCTTTAGCAGTGATGAAGTGTTGAGTGGAGTATGCTGTGATTAGGCGGATGACCCTTTATGATCTGATTTTTGAAGCTCCAGCTACAACAATTTAGTATACACCAAACAGTCTTGTGCTGCAGAATGAAAACAACAGTGGTAAATTTGATTTCACAGCCTAACGTTACTCCTACAGAGCTGAATCATGTTTCGTTTAGGTTCGTAGGAGTCAGTTCGGCATTGCCGATTTTACTGTGTGGCTGCTGGGCTATGGAACCTTGCACAAAAGAACGGTGACGCCAGAGGAAGTGGAGTGAATTGGAGAGAAATATTCTCACCTTTTCCAGTAGGCCTAGTCACGATCAGTTTGGGGGCACCAGCTCAGCATTGGTATTTTTTGGGAAATGATGGGCCTCTGTTGTGTGGGCAGGAGCCAGGAGCGTGTTTTTGTTCCTTTCCCGATCGTGGTGGTTGAATGAAGCAAAATGGTATTGACAAATTCTTTCGGGCAACATTTTTAATCTTTAACTTTCCTGTTTTCTAAGGGAAGCTGGAGCCTGATAGTAATGCCACTTCTGTGTAAAAGCCAATTTGCTACATCTTAAATGTTTTACTAGGCCATACTAAAGGTAAACACTTAAAAATAATGGTGCAAGAAAGGGTTCATTGTGCAATGACATCTTTTCACTCTGTAAAGAAGTTGTTGTTTTGAATGTCAGGTAGTTAGACCTCAAAGTAAGGGGGTTCTGGCCATGCTGAGTGAAAAAACCCACCAGAGTGCAATTATAAGCTTGCTGGCCTTAAGTGACAAACTACTGACTAGCATGAAGTAATACACATTGCCACTGTCATATATTCAAAATTCAGGATTTCCTCATTGTTGCTTCCAATTATATAAGTATTAGAGGGCAAAGCCGATATAGCACTCACTTTGTCAACAGTTACCACGCTTACAATGAGATTATAAAACTAAGCTGGCCTCTAAATGAATGAACATTTAATTAATGTCAGGTCAAGCCTGAAAAGATGAAAACCTGTAAGAAATGACATGTTCCTGGGATACTTATAGCAGTCTTTTAGAGTTTTGCGTTAAAATTATTTATTACATGTGGTATGAAGATGCCCTCATGCACAAACTTTCATTCTTTTAGAGGGGTTAAGGTTTTAATGTATAGTATAATAAATTACCTGAAATGGCCCACAATCACCTTGGGTGATGTAATTTTGCTAGTAGCACAGTGTTTGAATATTTTGAGATTGATAGCCTACTTTTAGATCTCAGTTTCAATGTCAGTATCGGAAACTGTGGTACTGTGCCGCCTCTACTTACAACCTCATTTTCTCTGTGCAGTTGCAATTCTTTGAAGGGCCTACCTCAGCCTTGCTCAGCATGTTATTTATAAACCACTTCAAAAAAAGAAAAGAGGCCTAGTCTTCATAAATGAAGGCTATGCTGCCCAATTCAACTGAAAAATCAGCAGGTTTTGTCAAGAAAACCCCCTTATGCGTCTATAATATACTTCTGTGAATCATCGGCACCTACACTGCCATAATGAACACCCTCACTTCGGCCCTGCTTGCTGTTGACCACCCACCTGAGTGTGTTTTCTTAACCCACACTTACTGTAACAGTAACTGATAACATGTAAAGCCCTTTTCATTGGGTGTGAGAACTGATTAATGTCTTTTCCACTAGAGCCAAAAGTGATAATACTGCAAGAAGAGTATTTCTGTTTATGAAAGTTTTTTGTGTGGACGTTTAAATGCATTTCTGTTATTTTTAGAGGTTAACCCACATGCGAAATTAGTATCTTAAAAAACAGGTAGTAGACAGCTGGATCAAAGATTTGTAAATCTAATACTCAAATGAGTCATTTCACATGCAACCATAAGTAAAATATTTAAAACACTTGAGAGATAAAGAATCCACTGAGAATCCACCTTGCTGCTTTGGTGCAAAAAGATTTTATTTGTGCTTGTTTGAACAACTTTTCCTGGATTGAGCATTTAGACGGAAAAATGCAACTTACTGCTTTTAATGCAGACCGTTCTGCTCCCTGCAACTTACAAGCAAAGAGGCTGAACTGTGACACCTGTAATTTAGAGTAGTAGTCCCAGTACAACCAGCAGTCTGGAAAGGCCCTTGTGGCTAAGTACCATATAGTGCCATATAAAGTAGTTTTCTTATTCAGCTGGTGCCTTTGCTTGGAGTTCAGTGATGAATACTTTTCATGTTTTTATCAAACTTAAGATAGCACTGAAGTCTTTCAAAAGGTCACCCATCCTCATGATAGAAAAAAACAAAACTGTGCACTCCTACGATTAGACCTTAAAGGCCTGCAGACATAGTTTACATTTTTTCCTTTCAAAGCATGGTGTGATGGTTAACACTTCACAATAAAATTTAATTGGTCTGCAATTGGTTGTCTCAACCTTTGGTGAATGACCAGTCTTTCCTGTAAACATGACAGGAATTTTAGTGTGCGTGGGGAGGTGATGCTGGAAGTCAAGCGGATGGTTCTGATTGGCTAAAAATACCACACTGATGACTGATCCAAAAAAATGCCAGACATTCTTGGTAGCGTTGTCTTGATATTTTCCTGGCAGGGTGAGTGTGAAGTGTGATAAAAGAAAACATGAGGCTCCCTAGTGTTATAAGTATATTTACACATTGCTTCAGAGGGCTCCCTGCATTCTTTCCTGAAAGAAGAGTGCTCTTCATGGCCATATTTGGAAGAGAGGAAGGGAATCCCTCATGGTGACTCATCGAGTTTCTCCAGCCAACGAGGCAGCGCACTGGATAGAAGTTCAACTTATTCAGAGACTGATTATAGGGGCTATACAGAGTAATGTCCCTGTTTTGGACATTGGAGAGAAAAAGAGAAAGGATTAGATTTTTCCTAAGCAGTTGAGGGAGATATGAATTAAACATTAGAGTGTATGATGCTGATTGCCACTGACTGAATGTATGTTCAAAAAGCTCAGACCTTATTTCTTCTGTAACCAAGAGTATAAATAGGAAATATTTCCCATTGTTGCTGTAAAACCCACTACTCTTAGCCTAGGAATGTTGTTGTCAGAATTTAATTCCATTTGGCCACAAAAGCAGGAATTAGTTCAGATGTTGGATGATTAGATCTGGATCAAAACCCCCATACCAGCTCCACAGATTTATACCCCTTTAGCCAGCACTTGGCATTGATCCAAAGTGACCTTAGGTCAATGTGCAGCTGATCCAGAGTGACATGTTCTGCTGGTGATGCTTTTCTTTGGGGATTATACAAGCTTTGTGTGTGTAACAAACCTGTTTCAGCAGTGGCAGCATATATTTGAATTATACAAGTTAGAAAGAAAGTAGTGGTGAAGGCTAAAGATAAGGTGTATGATGAATTATATGCGACTGGCAATTAAGGATAGAAATGGAAACATACTCTCAAGTGAACAGAGTGTGTTGAGCAGACTGAGTTCTTTGAGCGACTGTTGAATGAAGAGAAAGAGAGAAGATTGGATAATGTGAGGATAGTGAACCAGGAAGTGCAGCAAATAAGCAAGAAGGAAGTAAGTGCAGTGATGAAGAGGATAAAGAATTGAAAGGCCGTTGGTCTGGATGACATGCTGGTGGAAGCATGGAGGTGTTTAGGAGAGATGGCAGTTAAGTATCTGACCAGATTGTTTAACACTATCTTGAAAAATGAGAAGATGTCTGAGGAGTGGAGACGAAGAGTACTGATACTGATTTTCATGACTAAGGGTGATGCACAGAGCTGTAGTAACTATAGAGGGATAAAGTTTGATCAGCCACAGCATGAAGTTATGGGAAAGAGAAGTGGAAGCTAGGTTAAAAAAAGAGGTGAGGATTAGTGAACAGCAGTATGGTTTCATGCAGAGAAAGAGCACTACAGATGCAATGTTTGCTCTGAGGGTGCTGATGGAAAAGTACAGAAGGAGCTGTATTGTGCCTGTGTGGACTTAGAGAAAGCATATGACAGAGTGCCTAGAGAGGAGTTGTGGTTTTGTAGGAGGAAGTAAGGTGTAACAGAGAAGTATGTGAAAGTAGTAGATAGGTATGAGGGCAGCATGTCAGTGGAGAGATCTGCAGTAGGAGTGATGGATGCATTTAAGGTAGAAGTTGGATTACATCAAGGATCAGCACTGAGCCCATTCTTGTTTGCAATAGAAATGGATAGGTTGACAGGAATCCCTGTGGATGATGATGTTTGCCAATGATATTGTGATCTGAAGTGAAAGTAGGAAGCAGCTTGAGGAGACCCTGGAGAGATGGAAATATGCTCTAGAGAGGAGAGGAATGAAAGTGAGCAGGACAAAGACAGAATACATGAGTGTGAACAAAAGGGAAGAAAGAAGAAAAGGTGAAAAATGGAGGAATTTAAATACTTGGGATCAACAGCCCAGAGTAACGGCGAGTGAGGAAGAGAGGTGAAGACAGACGGATACCAGTGAGAGTAATAGAGGTTTACAGGCCAGCAGTGAGACCAGCTAGGTTATAAGGGTCGGAGACAGTGGCACTGATGATAAGACGGGAGGTGGAGCTGGAGGTGTAAGAGTTAAAGATGCTGAAATTTTCAAAAGGAGGATTATGTTTGGAGGAGGATGTTGAAGATGGAGCTGCCAGGAAAGAGGAAAAGAGGAAGACCAAAGAGGAGTTTTATGGATGAGAGAAGACATGCAGGTGGTCGGTTTGAAGGATAAAGATGCAGAGGACCGGAAGAAATGGAAACAGATGATCCACTGTGGCAACCTCTAAATGGGAGCAGCTGAAAAAAGAGAAGAAAGGGTGTTCAACTACCGTTGGACATTTAGCTTCTAAATTGCATTTACATATTCAGAAAGGTGGCAATTAGTTTCTTAGTTTGTCTAAGAAACTTAAGCAAATCAACACTTGTTTATTAGTTTCATAAAATCTGGCCCCTGTTTGGCCAAATGTATGTAGACACCAGCATATGTAGACAACAAAAGGCTGCCTTCGTGACAACACCTACATATAGTAGTTGTATATTTATGCTTGGACATTATTAATAAACTGTTGGTTGGACCACAAAAACACAACCATGTTTTTAAGTGCTCAGTTAGACTAGACTAATATTGAACCATTGCTGTACATGTCGATGTGGTTAATAATGAAAGAAATGTAATACCTTGAAGAACAATAATCTGCAATTCTGAATAGCCTGAAAACCTTGTTCAGTCTGGGTACTGCTGCAACAGCAGAACATTTCCAAAAACAGTGATGCTGCAACACTAAATCACTTTTCCCAGTGGACCACATGCATTAAACAATGTTGATCTAAGATCAATTTCTGGCTTATGCATCTTCCCAAATTCAATTAAACTCACCCTTGTTATATGGTGCTCTTACTCAGAATTTTGAGATATATTGGCCAAGGCAAAACAAGGTATTTCAGTTTCCATTTACCCTGATATTTTTTCTTGATTTTTAACCAACTTTTAGTATCACAATTTATTGGGTATTTATTTATAGCCTCAAAACGGTTTTGTTTCATTATATATGTATAGTTTACATCTGCCTTTTGATGACAATAATATTAAGATACACAAAAATACTTATCATGAAATCTTGTTACATTCGCACACTTTATAGTAAACTACAGAATTAACATTGAACATGCTTTCTTTCTTTATTTCTTTCTTTCTTTCCAACAATTCAACAGCATAGTTTCTCTTTCTCTCTCTGTCTCTCTGTCTCTCTCTCTCTCTCTCTCTCTCTCTCACTCTCTCACTCTCTCTCTCTCACTCTCTCACTCTCTCTCTCTCACTCACTCACTCCTCTTTCTTTCGTCTTCCACACTTAATGTCTTTACTCGTAAACCATGGCAGACTCAAACACAAACAAACAAGCAATGCTAGTGATCACAATCACTGCTAATTATGAGGCCAGGCTCGGGGAGAGCCTTTTCCTCCTCTTCTCCACCCTTCTGCTTTTTGGAACGGCTCCATCCTGAGTGTGTTGACGCTGCCACAGATTCTCCCTTTCTGCAGGTCAGACGTGAGATATGTAGCCACCTTTTTTTTTTTTTTATTAGCACAACTAGTTTTGAGCAATTGTGACTGCATGAGAAAATTCTAGTGTGAACTTTTGTTTAATATATATATTTATTCTGAAGCTAATGACCTTCTAAATGGTTCTTGTCTTTATTGTACATAAAGACTGCTTTGCTTGAAAAGTGATCTTTACAACATATAGTAATTGTTAAACTTTTGAAATAGTATTTACTCTTAAACACCCATTTATTAATCATTCTGATTTCTATGTACAGAAGCACAAGCCTTAGTATTAGGGGGTTAATAAGCCTCACTGGCTCCAAGTCAGTTTTTATGGACAGCTTGTATCAGCGCCATAAGGTGAAGGGAAGGGGGTCAAGAAGGACCTGTAGTTGCTGTAGTTGGCATGGTGAGGGGGTGGGGGGAGGGTGGTGATCCTTGGCTGCTCTGCGGGGTTTTGGAGCCCACATATCAACATTGCCCTGTCATTTGCCAGGCGCCCGTTGGGCTGGGCCATGTGAACACCAGTCATGGCTGTTCTTTAATTAACTCCTGTTTCAAGAGAAAGAGAGAGAGGGAGAGAGAGGGAGGGAGAGACAGAACTAGACGAAGAAACAAACTGTGCCAACTGAGAAGAAGCTAGAAAAGAAAATGAGCTGGGATGTTGTTTAAGTGGATTTGATTTCTGAATGAGAGCTTGCTTCCTGAAGAAAAAAAAATAAGATTTTTGTGCAAATTTCTCTCTTGCACATGCTCATTAAGAACCACACTTATCTATATTAAATCACTTTGATGCATAACCTTTAACTGATATCCAAAGTATACTATGTAGTATACTATGATAGTTAAACATATTTATACCATCTTTACTTACTTTTCCACATTTAAACAAAGGATCTGTCCTTAACAGTGAATGGAACGAATGGAACTGGAAGTAAAAATGCTTTCCCTCTTCGTATCAAATTAGATGTGTGCAAATTTACATGCAGATATATATTTTATGGACATATAAATTGTGGTATATTTACATACATATAAATTTGAACAGCAGTCATTTGAAATAATTGCGTTTTTATCTTATGATCCTTTAGATCTCTAAGTGAATGTAAGTATAACCAATTCCCCATTACAATCATTGTACCCATAAAATTACACAGGTTTTGTAATAGTACATGTAAAACTGATATATATGTCATTAAGTGACTGCACTGTTTACCAGATAAACAAGTTGGTATTCATTTTTCCAAATAATAATAAATGATACATTTAACAATTACTTTTTCACAGCATGTATGTCAGGAACTGGAACTCCATTCTAAGATAGATCTGGATGAACAAACTTGATTATAGATCTATATACATTTAAAAACATTTTCATTAATATGGGCCCTTTAAAAATGCCAGTTATAATACACAAAAGAAAAACAATCCATTACACTTACTTGATATCAAACACAATAATTGTGTGATGTCATATTTTATTAATGTGGAAATGATGCATATATTTTAATTGAGTAAATTTAATGTATCACACTGTGGTGAGACATCAATTCTAAGCAATTATGAGCAAACCACTTCTTTACAGTAAAGGCTGCCCAAATGAGAACAAATATTTATACAGAAACGAACTGAAGGCGTGAGGCCCACACTGAGCGAGCTTGTAGAGATAAAGACAGAGAAAAAGGCTGAATCATATTGAGAGGGTGTGTTTCACAGTCCTAGGGGAGCTAATAGGGATCCATTTAAGCCTTTCTACTCTGACACACTCACACATGCACACACACACACACACAAACACAAACACACAACATACACACCCCTGCACGCTCGCACACTTCAGAGTGAGGTCATCTCTTGCTGGGCTTTTTGACAAAACCCCCCTCTGACCTAAACGCGAGACACAAGGTCTAACCAGCCGGTGTAAAACAGCCCCTTTACATACTAACCTAGCATTAATTACATGGGATGGGCTATTAGCAGTAGAAAAAATGACCCATTCAATGGACGACTGATTCAGTTCGGTTCATCGGTCAGACGCGGAGCTGCCTTTAAGAACCTATTGAGAGGAAGAATGAGGGGAAAAAAGGCCATTGTGTTTGACTGACGCGAGGTTAGGTGGCCTTTGCTGTGAATGGTAAGGTCAAAGGTCGACCCCAGGCCCAAATGCAAAGCCCATTTGTGTTGGTCCGAATGCTAACGAGACAAGCTAGGCATGGAGAAGACCATCGCTTTGACTTTGAGTAGGTTGGAGAAGAAAGATGGGCTTTGTTCTGTGGGAGAGAGAGAGGGAGAGAAACAGAGAGAGAGGAGCTGGGTCTGTTTTTAGGCATTTTCAGTAGTTCTGTCCAGCCAATGGCCCTCTGTATGATGCCCACCCCCCCCCCTTTATTCCATCCTTCCATCTTTTCTTTTCTACCGTAAACAAACAGGTTTTCCTTTTTGTTCACAATTACCGTGCCTGTTTGGACTTGCTTGAAATTTTCCAGGAACAATGAAAGAGATGGAATATAAAGGGTCTATGTTAGGGAAAACTGGACATCCTTTGTAATTGAAAGAGAAATTTTTTATACATTTCTCTTCACAGTGCATTTGGTCTTTATATGGCAGTTAAGCAGTTAAGTAGTAAATTCATCACATGTAAAATAACTTGAAAATCAACCGATGTGCATACATCTACCTATTTTTTCTACACCAGTCTGGCCATTTCCATTCACACTAAAGTAATGAGGAGCATCTCTGCCTGGAGTGCTTCTTGAATGAGGTACAATACTAGGCAGCCAGTCAGAACTGAGGTCATTTACATTCAGCAGACTTAAAGGCACAGTAGCGAAAACAGTTAAACGTCAAAAGAAAAAAAGAGGTTAGACATTCAACATATAGAAATGAATTATGACTGTTGTTTATACATAAACCCATGCAAACTTCACTTGTGGCTGAAATGCAATATCTGAACCCTTAAAAAAAACACCAGGGCAAAATGTTGCTGTATATGAGCCCCTTGGCTGTTTGTGTTTTTGTTCAACAATGTGACACTAGTCTGGACAGCTCCTGTGATCTGACAATGAGTGTGTTTGTGTGTGTGTATATGTGTGTGTGTGTTTGTCTTTGTGGCCCAGCCTGCATTCTCCATGCTTGCAGGCAAACACAAAGCCAGGCTTCAAAGGAGTGGGAGGGTACTGGGTGGAGCTCACTCCAGAGTGTTTGGCCTGTCTGGAAGTGCAAACACTGTCGATATCTTTACAGTGATGACCGTAAGCCTGCATGATATGAATGCTTGTAATGCTTGTAGTGCTTATCCATCGGTCAAGGGTCATGATATTAATTCCTGGAGATTAGAACTAATTTTATTCAACTGTTATTTGCATACGGGGCAACATGGAACATGCCTTAGCTCTGAAAAATAAATCTAGAAACAAATTCTTGAGACCTTCTTCAGTAATCATATGATTAAAAACATATTTATTATTTGTGTTGGCAGATCATTTGAAATAAACAGTTTACACGGTGTAAAAAAAAATCTTGAAATGTATTGTTTTAAAATGACCTTTACTTTCACCATATTTGAAAAAGGTTTTGGCATTCATAAGGTAAAGGTTCTCATTGTCATTTGGGAACAGCAATTCATAACAGTGTTTAAAAAAATAAATTTAAAAATATATATATTTACATATACACAGTACTGTGCAAAAGTTTTAGGCAGGTTTGAAAAAAAATGGAAGTGTTAATCATTTATTTATATTAATAAACAAAATGCAGTGAATGAAAAAAGAGAAATCTAAATCAAATCAATATTTGGTGTGACCACCCTTTGCCTTCAAAACAGCATCAGTTCTTCTAGGCACACTTGCACACAGTTTTTGAAGGAACTCGGCTGGTCGGTTGTTCCAAACATGACTGTGTTTCAGCCTCCGTGTGACGTTGATGATCATCAGCACCTGTTT
>CM029386.1:14231516-14566516 GCA_017165825.1 Hepsetus odoe
TTTGTGCAACAAATCTGCAAAAGTTGCCTGTCGTGTGTGTGTGTTTTATTGTCGTGACAGGGCAGATGAGGTGTTTGGTCTTGTTAGAGAGATTGCTAAAGTGACAGCTCAGTCAACCGGTTCCTTTGGTTTGAACTTGCAGAACCAGATTGTCAGGGGCCACTCCCCTGGAGACCGCCATAGCGATAGTCTCTATAGCGATAGGTTCTCCATGCTGTGTGCTGACTGGAGGAAGAGAATCCTTTGTTTGTTCTAACAAATGTTTGGATTCGCCATTGACTGTCCTCGGCCAGGTGTGAACTGCAAATGTTGGCAAGTTAGTGACTTTGTGTAAAATGTAAAGCTGCAACATAAATATGCTCCAATCCTTTTCAAAACTGGTAACAATAATGACCAGAAAGTGCTGCTGAGAGAGAGAGAGAGAGAGAGAGAGAATGAAAAATAATATATGTTAATATATGTTATAATGAAAGGTAGACATATAAGCAAAAATATTTTTATTCTAATATTTTTCACTGAAAACACAATTATTAACTACTAATAATAAACAATATGACATAACAATATGGAAAAATGCAATATTTTCAGACAAAGCCTGCATTAAAATAATAAATGTGTGAATGTGAGTGTGTGTGTGTGTGTGTGTGTGTGTGTGTGTGTGTGTGTGTGTGTGTGTGTGTGTTAAAAATATCTTAATTTTTGACAAAAGAGAAAAATGTGTGTGGTTCTGTATGTGAGTGACTCAGTATTAGTTGTGAGTCATGAGTAAATTACTATCTTTAACACACTCACTCAAACACACTCACATACAAAACCTGCACTTTGTCTGATCATGTGCATAGAATGCTTTATAAAAACGCACACAGCAACAAATACGGACTCATTTATGCCTCTTAGTATTGTATTTTTTTTTCTACAAATCTTGAAATGTATTACATACCTCAGTAAACCTCCTCATTAAATACACCTACCTCATATCTACACTCACTGTCCATTTCATGAGCTCTACTTACCAACAGGCCCATGTTGCAGTTTACAATTACAGACTATTTCAGTTCATCATTTGTTAGCCCCCTAACCCTGCACATCAGCTGTGTACTGTGGAGCTCTTGTAGCAGCTTTAACTAACATAGTCATGTTAAATCATCTTTACACAGGGTGTATTTACTACAGTTTAAAAAATGTGACATTGTACATTTGCGTGCCCTCCTGCTTTGTCCAAAAACATTTAAAGATGACGAGATAATGCACAATAACCAATCTACCATGTTTTGGTCGAGCCAATAAAGTGAATATGGTGGGGATGCGGCAGAATGACTAACAATTTATTGTATCTACAAATATGGATGGAGTGTGTTTAAATTTCACCTACAGATAAGCATCTATATTGTGTATATAGTGAAATCAGCTGCATAGTTCTCTGTATATCTCATTCAGTTTCTCCCTTTGTATGCACAATTGCCAGAAAACATCAGGGAACGTGAAAGGAACTTTTTTCAGTGAGCTCCTCCAAGCTTCTGAATGGAAATTCAGCAGAACAGCTTTGATAAAACAAATTTTCTTAACACATGCATGGCAGTCGTTTTTTGGATTTGCTTAATATGCTCACACACATAAAAGTTTACTCTTCACATTAATCTAGTGCTCACTGACTTCCAGTGGTGAGATTTTAGCAAATGAGTTTCAGTCAAATAGACTGTAGTGGTAACAGATGTGGCAGATAGAGACCAGGCTGGAATAGACCCTGTAGAGCCCCCTGTGTATTATCACAGTTCTGAGTGAAGTTACTGACTCCCTGTCTATCAATAACACATCACGATGTGGTTTAATAAGACTTCTAGCCTGACACACGTATGGTCAACCCATCACATCTGTACAGCTGTACTGTTCATCTGTCCTCATGTTATTTTAATTTTACAGGAGTGACTGGGTGAGCCAGTAAGACTGTAGGAATGGGGGAAATCAGTGGGGGGCTATGTCCATCGAGCACAAAGGACAGTCACTCACCCAGCACAGACTGGACATGGTTCAAGAGTTTCCAGCTCTCCCCCTCCCACTACTATCTCTCTGTTTCTCCTTAATTGCCCCCCCTCTCTCTCTAATCCTCTGTGCTGGTTTGGGTCCAGTGAAGGCATGGATCCACGTGGGGGCCTGTTCTTGCAACTCGGGTCTAAAAACACACACACACTCACACACACACACACACACACACAAATACAGAAAAATCAGTGATTTGTTTAAACAGTTTTATATATGAACTATAGATAAAGCTATACCATATTTGGTTGTATTATACCTGCATACTGCAGATCCCCAGCCCCTTACAAAGTCACATTCTATTCTACTGACTTAAGTGCAGCTGTTGCACCATGGTAGTAAACATCACCTGCATTTGTGTCCAGTAAAAGTAGATGGAACTGACCAGGATTCGCTAAATAAAACTAGAATAAAATCCATAATAAATTTAGGAAAAAAGTAACATTTTGTAAATTGTATTATAAATTGTATTGATTAAGTATTAAGTGCATTTTCTGCAACTGAAGTAATTTCCTCAGCTGCATCTTACATAGCAAAGAAGAGAAATCTCACTCACATTTTTCTTTCTTTCTTTCTTTCTTTCTTTCTTTCTTGCTTGCTTTCTGTGCTGTATTGATATAGAATTGCAGTGGTGTGTGTTCACTCTGAGGGGACGGATTGCTCCAGTGTTTCCCCCCAGCCTCCACACGGCTGTGCTGTGGGCTGCTGTTAGCATCCTCCTTATTCTCACTTGCTCTACAGTTCACTTCTCCCCCTCTCTGTCCTGCCGATCGGGGACCAGCTCCAGTCACATAAACACAAAGGAATAGATGAGCCCAAGCAGCCCCAGATCGACAACAAAAATGACCTGCAGAGAACAAGTAAAAGCAGGCCAACAATTCACTCGGTCATGAAACTCTCACTGTTAACCCACTGTGGTTCCAAGAGTGGGATACATCTCACAAGAGTGGGATACATTTTTAGTTCCTTAGTAGTTGTTGAATGATTTTGTATTTGATTATATTAACACACAAATACTAGATGTTGGCCCCTTGGACAATAGACCTATACTGATGTAGTGAACAGAAATTTATGTTTCTAAAAGTAGCATTCACTTCTTGCTCCATACAATACACATAAGAAAAATGGCTAGAAGAGCATATGTGGCTACTGCTATTGTCAGTCTATACCAGTTTACCTCCACCCATTCAAAAGCTACAAGGAATGGAATGCTTTTTGAACAAAGCACTATATATGGCAGCCAATCTAAACATATAAATCTTAATGAAAGCATAACAACCACAGCATGTTAAAAGACAGGATGAAAAACAGCCATGTAAAAATTATTTATGACCGTTTTTGCAACATAAACGCACACTTGCATAGCTGAGAATTCAAAAAATATATAAGATAAGTAGAATAAATTGTTCAGTAACTAGTATGGAGATAAATTCATAGTTTCATAGCTTCATAGCTTCCATGAGTCAGACTGGGGTTTGCACACCATGCTAAAACAATAAGACTCCAACTGCTTTGAGTGTCTACACCTATAAGATCTGTAATCTGTCTAACATGAGAGTGTCTACCAAATGTGTAAGCACAAGCGTAGTCATGACTACACTGAACCACATAGACTGAAGCAGTATACTTCAAAAAATCTGAAAAATATGTTTTAGATCCAAAAATATGTTTTAAATGCAACATGGCCAGTTGCTCTAAAACCTCCCCCCGAATATGACTGGTCCATATATCACACGGTTGCTGTGCTGTGTCAGAAAGAGTTCTTAAAGTCTTAAAATCTTAACTTGATTTTGTTCAATTATTTCTTCATTGTAAGGGTGAAGAATGGGGGCTAAAAGTTTTCAGATTTGTAATGAATTGTAATCCTGCTTATTTGGCATCAAACTGCTGTCTAAAAGTTTGATGTCCAGATATGAAGAGAAAGCTGATGCGATAAGCATGTATGAATCTGGTCTAGAAATTTAAGACATAGAGCAGTCACAGTTTTTTTACCCAATACTCATATAAGCATATGGTTTCAATGCTTTTTAAAGACATTTTTTCCCACAATATCCTTTCCCCGTTGAGTTTTCCATTAGCCAAACAGAAGCACACACATATCATTGGATTCAGACTTGACAAATTACATTTTGACTGGTTTAAACTGACTGATCATCTCAGGGTTACATCCTAAACACCTGTTGCTCATTACCACACCCATCTGTCACAGTATAAATGCTTCCTTTCATTCTGTAAAGTCTTCCTGGATTGTTCTGTGTTCCAGGTCATTTCAGGTTCCTGTGCTTTTTCCTTGATCTCTTCTCATATGTCTCTGTTTGTACTACACATTCACACATTTTCAACCAAGCCTTTTTGTGTAACGATTTTAGAAAATGTTATTTAAATAGTATAATAGATAATAAATAGCACATTAATATTAATATTAACAACAACAATAATAATAATAATAATAGAAATAATAATATAATAATGATGAGAATAATATACAGTTATAATAATTTGATACCTTAAACTTGAAGTGCTTCTATGTAGACTCACACTTTATCTTTGTCCCTCTGAAAAACTACATTTCTCAGTAGTATCATGTTTGCATTGACATCTGGTCAGTATGTTGGTAGTCAGCAGTGAATCTAAGTCCTGGATAATGAAAGATAACTCATATATTAGAAAGATTGAATAAAAGAGTTATGTACGCTCCCTCTTTCCTTCTTTCTCATTATTCTCCCTCGCTCTTGCACACGCTCACAAAAATCATGAAGCGAGGGAGTCAGTGAGTGGGTGAGAGCAGGGCTAAAGGATAGCTGTGACTGACCAGGAAGGTGTGTTCAATATCAGATTCCACAGTGGCATTCGAGATCGCCATTACTTTAATATAGCTGAACATCTCTGCTTCAAATATTCGCTTTCACATCGACATGAACCTTCACTTAAGAATGCTGCTGTGTCTTTATGAGAAAAAGCTTTGTTAAAAAGTGGCCCTTAATTGGTCGAAAGTTTGGAATCACTGCTTTCAATCAAACCAAACCCACTTGCTTTTGTAAAACTGTAATTTGATGGTAGTACGATGCTGTTATAAATACTTGACATGTTCACCAGTCTGCATCCTGCACTGTCTTAATGATAGAGGCTTCTGCCATTAGGGAATAATGTTGCCATGAAGGGATGTATTGGTCTGCAACATTCTTTCGGTAGGTGGAATGGATCAAAGGAACGTCCACATTAATGCCAGGACTGAAGGTTTCCCAGCAGAACGTTTCACAGAGCATCATACTCTCTCTGCTGGCTTGCCTTCTTCCCATGGTACATCCTGGTGCCACATCTACC
Source organism: Hepsetus odoe (assembly GCA_017165825.1). Taxonomy (NCBI): domain Eukaryota; kingdom Metazoa; phylum Chordata; class Actinopteri; order Characiformes; family Hepsetidae; genus Hepsetus; species Hepsetus odoe. Next base: position 14,236,878 of record CM029386.1, read on the forward strand.
GCAGGTAAGCAATGCACACACACCCGCCTGTCCATGTGATGTAACAGAAAACAAGATTCATTATAACAGAACATTTTCTTCTACGACGTGGCACAGTTGTTCAGTTTTGGTGGCTCAGCATTGGTGCTCTTACTGATGTGCAGCCATGCAGCCCCAGATATAGTGAACTATGATGCACTATGATGGTGTTTTCCGACACTTCTCCATCATATGAACTTCAGGAACGCTTCCATGGGATTTAACCAGGCAGACCAGGTTTTGCTCCATGCATAAATAGATGAGCTTTGGGCACCCATGATCGCTGTATTTGTATGAAATGTGAGCACCTTTTTTCAAAAAGTAGCAGCAGTTTCCCACCAATTAAAAAGGAACCTGACATTATAGCAATGCCTTGTTTTTTGGCTAGATATGTTTGTCCTGGAAATGTATGAAAACACCCACGCAAACACAGCTCATTTTGAAGAGAGTGAGTGTGTATATGTCAGAAGTCAGAATCTGTGGCATTTGCTCTCGCTCGCTGTGGCAGCTTTGACACGCAGTCAGGCAACAGCTGGGGGGCGGTTACAGACACCATGGGTGTGTGTGTGTGAGTATGTGTGTGTGGAGTGTGTGTATGTCTGTCTGTCTGTCTGCGAGCCACACAGCTGCCTCTGTTGGCAAGTCATGCCAGAGAGATTCCTGCTACTGAAACACAGATAGGCCACTACCGTCGCTCATAACAACTATTACTACACACTGCACTTTTCAGCTACTTTAGAAACTCTCACTATTGCCACACTGAGAATTGCAATGTGTCAAATTGACTTAAAGCGTAAATAATTTCCACATCATTTCCAAATACTCTACACAATTATTTGTCATGAAAGTTAACTGTAACGCACATTTGAGTCAACTCTGTGAATCACTTTTTTCAGTACATTGTGCTGATACAATTTTATCGATTATGATCATAACTATTAGACAGGGATGATCTGTGAATGAGATTCAAATATGTACATGATTTCCTCATCAGTTCAATGTACAACAAACTTTCTACGAATCATACTATACTTTATACAAATTTACCCTGTGGTTTAGAGCTTTTTACTGGACTTACTAACTTTAGTGACTGATTAATGTTATTGTCACTACTGAAACAAAAACCTACATTTATTTTATTGGGGAAGTGTATAAAAAACATTTTTAGCTAATGTAAATCATTGAAATACTACTTTATTTTGAGTCATTTTGGATCACTTTTATAGCTTTGTTCATCACACAATTAAGATACAGTGCAAACAACACCCATCGTTCAAATTCTGGAAAAAAAACAACAAAAAACAAATAGTTTTTTATAATATGTGTTATAGTGATGTAATATAATATTTTTATATGGGAATGATGTACTTATTTAAATCATATTCTTCAGCTTCTTATCCTCCATTTTTGCTCTTCTTCACATTATAATTATTATTTTTTTATTAGTAGTAGTAGTATTATTAGTATTATTAGCATTATTATTATTCCCAAGTACTTTACGCTTTTTACTTATCCTGAGTATATTGACCACAATAGCCTGTTAGCTCTGCTGTATCTGAAGCTAGTCTGTTTCACTATGGCATTTGACCTCATGAATTAACATAGAGACAAGCTGACTGAGCATGGGATACATGACATTCCCTACATTGGGCACAGAGTGTGCGAATGTGTGTGTGTGTGTGTGTGTGGTTGCAGTGTGTAATGGATGTTGTACTTTATCCCGCTAAAAGTGTGCTCTTTCAGAGTACTGTACCAGTTTTAATCTACACAGCAACACGATTTCAAGTGCTCATAAGAAGTTCCTCAGATAATCTTCTAATTCTTTCATTAATTTAATATGCATCTTACTAAACTATCCAATTTTTCTGGAATATACATTACAGTACTTTCTGTTGCTGCACAACAAAGTGCAACCAGTTGTATTTTAATGTAGATATTCACTGCAGGCTTGTTATTCTTGGATTCATTTGAGCAATGATTATTTAGTATGTACTGTAATATAAATGCTGATAAATAGAAAATGTAATGCAGTTATGGTAGTGAGAAAGTTAAGTGTGAGTTCACATCCAGGCCATCAGAGTGATATTATACCATCATTGTGAAAAGAAGCTTCATCTGTTCGATTATTCTACGTAGATGTGTGTTTTTTCCTGAAAATGATTCTCAGTTGCTTGCAGCAGGCTGGTGCAAGCTTTCAGGGCTCTTCACGTGTCTCTGTGGGACAGTCTTGTGACAGGGACCCTTGTTCTTCCCCCTGCTGGCAAGAAGTCACACTTAAATTAAGAGCAGCCCACAATTCATTACAGGGACATGGAGGTCAGCCTTACTATCTAATTATCATTCCAAGAAGAGGGAGCGAGGGAGAGAGAGGGAGAGAGAGAGAGATGTATTGCTAGTGTGTTGTGCAGCTTATTTTTTGTTGTTTATGCCTTTAAACTCCTTGAAGTCTTGTATGTGGGCCAACATTTTATAACTAGATAACATGCATATGAAAACCAATTTTTTTTATAGTTTAAAAGAGCGAGTCGACTGTTCCGTAATCAACAGAACAACAGAAATGGATTCATTAAACGTAATTTAGTGAATCACTTGACCAGATTAACAGTTTGGGATTGTTTCATTCTCTGATAAGGTTTTATTACAGAGTCAAAAGTATCAGATTCATAGCAGTTATGGAAGCTCTTACTGAATAATATGCCTTATACCTTCTTCTCTTTCAGATATGTATTAGTAGGGCTTGTCAGTTATAATGATTTTGTGATAAATTAGGGTGTTCATTCTGATTTGGACTGTAAAGCACTGATGGGAGCATTATTACTGCTTCTGAATACACTGAGGGCAGTTTTCTCTCTTTCTTTTCTGTTTGTAGAGAGACTGCATAGTTGATCCTCCTGTTCAGAGATCCTGACCCAGTTCAGCTTGAGACAGCAGGAGGCATCCGTTCTGTAACTGCCTTACTTTTAATCATTAACTTCCTCAAAATGTCTGCACCATCTCACACACACTCGCGCACACATACACACAGGCCAGTAGTTTTGGGAGGAGAGCGGCCTACTACAACTGCTCTAACTGCCTCTTTTGGCCAATTAGACAATCTCACAATCTCAAAACACTTTTCTAGCTCCAGAAATTGGATCGGGCCTAATTCAATCAGTCAAGACCATTTAAAAGACTTGTCAGTCCAAGTTGCAGGTATTTAAGAGCCCATGTCTGACATTGTACATATATTTATCTTTTCCCCTTGATTTCCTTATGAGTCATAACAGTAAACAGTCCTATAATATCTTTCCCCCTTTACTTAAAAAAGCACTTTTTTATGTTGCTGTGCCTTTAAAACTGATTTACGCAAATATATTTTGCTCTGATTAGCTTCTCAAAAATTTTCCTCATTTAAACAGCACGCTGACCTGAGTCACAATATCATTTTAATGTGAAAAAGCAGAGCAGCATCCTTTCAAAGATTCTTTCTCATTTTTTAAAAAACATGCAAGTTCAATTTAATCCCCTGCTTGGCTATGGCGAACAAATTACTTTATTAAAGTTACATATACACGCAAAGACTTCTGACCTTCTGACCTTGTCAGTCCCCGTTTCCAGAGTGTTTGTTTTCTGTTTATGTCAAATGCTCGAACTGCTCAGCTGGATCTGTTTTCTTATTTGGCGAGATAAAGGGACACTGATCGTGCAGTGGTATAAGGGATGGAGAGTGTACAGTGAAACTAAAGAGGCTAGCAACTCTTTATAAATAGGACTGAGCTGGTATAGGCTAAAGCAATGAGATGTAGTAGAGTTGCCTCTGGATCAGTTTTGACTGTTGGACTATTGCAAATGACATTAGAGTAGATATGGCGCAACCTGATCGCAGAACAGAGACTTTTTGAGGATGTATACAGGCCCTCATCTGTTAATGCCACTGAAGACAGGTCACACTGTAAAATCTCTAGCATTAACCCCTGAAAACCTAGAGGTATGTATTGTGTACTTAGAGTTGGTTAGTTTTAGCAGTAACCAAATAACTAAAAGCAGTTTTTATATTCTTAAAGTGATGAATAATAATAATAGTAGTAACAAAGTTATTTTAAGGCAGTCTTAGACCAAAAACAAACTTTAGAAAATAATCTGACCTTTAACTGCAGAAATCCCACCGACTTCACATTTTACTTCATTACTACAGAAATGACATAACTGACATTCAGTATTAGTTGCTGAATAATTTGCATTAGTGACTACAGTGACTCATCTGAAAATAAATAACTATAATAATCCTAGCGATCAGTGTTAAGTGAGCCTATGATAACTCTATCACGGAATAGCTCCTCCAGTATTTCGCTAATACAGGCCCAGACACATTTGGGCTGATATAGGAGAAACGCATGCAAGCATTTTACATGACAGGACTTGAGCAAGGGATATAGATAGATACAGCCGAAGGGTGAGAGAGGGTAGGACATGAGACACCTTTTGGACGTCTGTTGTCTGAATGGGCTCCTTTCCTCTTTGCTAAGGGACACATCTGAATGGAAAGACTGAAAGGAGAGAAGAGAGAAGGCCCAGCTTGAATTGGGACGTCAATTTTACGGACTTAGGGCAACAAATTGCCAGGGACAAGGCTCACTTATTGGCTTGAATGCTTCAGCACATCGCTGATTGTTCCGAAAAGGTTACTTGGCGTAGGCCTAAAGGGATTCTGAAAAATAGCTTTTATTATTTTTGTATTATTTTTATTATTGCATCAAACATCGAGTTTAATGAAGACATACAGTATCTAACTACTTATAATTCATTTTTCTTGATTGTTATTTTATATTTGATGTGATGTGCAAACATTGTTAAACTTTCACAACATGCTATTGTTTCCTAAGTCAAATAAAAGGAACTATGTTTAAAAAAAAGCCCATCACTAATTTACATACATTTTCCTGCCCAGCCTAGGGCAGTTCGGCCTGGCCTATTCACATTAAAGTTATAGGGAGTCTATTTAAAAGAAGCCACATTACATGACCTCATTCACACCATTCTGCCGTAATAGAACATTGACAAAAGCTCTATTTAATTCTAAAGGACAAATACTGGCTGGAAAACTATTTCATGTAGAAAATGACAATTGTTTTTGGTGCATAAATCACAAAAGTATGTGAAATACAGGTGGGGGAAATACCGTCAAAGGCAAATATAGCTTTGAAATAGGCTATGGGCCCACAAATCATCCTTCCTCATTAAACAACTTACATATTCATATTAGTAACTACTGAATAATGTAGAGCAGTTAAGAAATGTGTTTTCAAGAAAATCACTGAATGACAAGCCTGCAGTGTGCTGCTGTGTTCATTACAGCCGGATACAAATGAGCACAGGAGACTTCACTGACCTTTAGACATGCCCACTATTCAATAAAAGAAGGCCTAATACACTGGCATCAGGGACTGAGGTGAAGTAGCAGGGCATCGGGGACAAAACAGCAGTCTATTCATAAAGACAACAACCCAGGCCTTAACAGGGCCAACAGAGAGGAGTACGATTCCCAGTTAAACTGAAACAACATGACCTTTCACACCCCTACGGCCTCCTTCACCCTTTCAGTCATTACTAGAATATGGCACGGCAGCATATGAGTCAGCAAAGACGAAATTAGAGACAACAGACAGTTTATTTCAGCACTGATCGGGAGCGTGTCTCTCTCCGTGGGCGCCAGCGTTTCAGCGCAAAGCGGGACTTTCTGCGCTAAATTCCCACTTTATTCCTCAATTCGGATTGAGCTTCGGTTTCAGCGCAGTCTGCACGTTTTCAGCAGTTTGAAGGGTTTGATTTAAACGACAAAAAACATCGCAATGTTTTAACCACAGAAGATTTTATCTCGTTATACGCATCCGTTAACACGATGAGGGATAAAAAGCGCGATAATTAAAATCTGATCCGGTTAAAAATGGCTCAAATTAAAAAAAATAAATATAGTTTCTACCCAACGTTTAGGGTGAGATCTTACAGTTGCGTCACATTCTACATATTTTATATATTTATATATTATATTTACAAGCCAAAAATATTTTTATTATAAAAACAGCAATGTTGTGTTAAAGTGATGTATTGGGGAGTTTTGGGCCATTAGAAGAAACTTATTTATCTGAGGTTAATAAGGTGGACCTTGTTCCCAGTTAAAATAATGTCCACAGAAAATAGATTCATTACAAAATATTCTTTAAATGGCAAACTGAAAAAAAAACCATTTTCATTCTGTGATGTGTAAATATCCCACTGAACGTCCCATCCCATCGTAATATCTAAATTCACCGTAGCTAATGCTGCTTACACCACGTTTCCAAACGAACTACCCTTAATTAATTAATTTGGTGTAAAAGAAGAAAGAAATCATGTTCAATTCCTGGATGAAAACCCCGAGTCCGGCCACTCTGAGGAACATGATCAAGCATCAACTCACAAACTGTCGTTCATCCTGCATTAAAACTGCATTTCGGTGCTCAGAGGATGCTATAAAGTGGCATATCTGGTGAGAAATGGACGCATGTATTTTCTAAATCAAGCTTTTGGACCCAAACCTGTTCTCCTTTGGAGCAGCCATCCTGTCTGAGTGATTTTGCATCGGTGGTTTTAATAACACTTTCACTTCACCCCACTCAGAACAAACGACCCGGATTGGCTTTTAACCCGTATTTTTAGCAGCTTGGACAATCCAGCTTTATAAAGGTGTCTGTTCCCGCGGACCAAATTGTTCTCATCTGAAATAAAGGCACAAAATCTGACCAAAGACTGCGCAACGAAATTTTGCAGGATCGGAAAAGGGGGGAAAATGAGGGGAAGATATTGTGGACAGTTCATCGTTTTCCTCCCTAAAAAGCAGCCAGTCGTCCTCACACCCCGCTGAGCTCGTTAACCTCCACAAACAGCCGCCTTTGAGAGAAAACCGCCGTGAACTTGCACGACAAATATTCCGCGGCAGGAGCCTTTTTTATTCTAACCGCCGCTCTGAAACGCGCGCTCTTCTAATGTTATAAACCCCCAAACCGCAGCAAAATCCACTCCACTGCGCCACTTTTCGTTGCAAAACACTGAAAACAATTGAGGGTCGATAGAAACGAATAAAAAGCAGCCTGCGGGAAGAGTAAACGAAGAGATCTTCGCCGAATTTATGAACTTATGTTTAATTCCCTTCCAAGAAAGCGAGGCGTTTGCGCAGCCGTCACCGTTTTGCGAGTTATTTTGTGTTTTATTTGAGCGTTTTCCTGCGTGGATTGAACAGGGGCTCTGCGGAATCGGATGGATCTCTGAAGATAAATCCGAACCAAACTATGCCCTGTGTGTCACATCAGCTGTGAAAACTAACTACTAATGTTACTGAGCTGAACCTTCGCGTGTATCTGTCAAAGCGGTGACTTTCACCACATCTTGGCTGTGTTAAGTTCTGTATTAAGGTCAGCATTTAGGAGCGTGTCAGGTTCGTGGACTGTGTAGTGGTGCCTAAAGAAGACTGAGAAGTTTTTTATGGCCTACTACCCCTCTGCAAACTCTCAACGATGCACTTGTCCCAGGAAAAAGTTTGGAAGCCTACTGGGCAATCAGCTAATACAATTTAAGAAATTGTGTTTGGTTCTGATTCCAGGTGTTGCTTCATATCCCAGACTGAAAAGCTCTCATGAAGATAAAAGTCAGTCTAAGTAGGCTGAACTTTCACGGCCTGTAGATTTGTCTCCATTGACCTCGCTGAACTCCCAAAGCCATCCTAAATTTTAGACCCATTTCATTCTGGAAGCTCTGTATTGATTTCCATGTTTGGAATCAGTGCTTGCCCAGTTCATATCTTGAAACTGTGGTAACTGCTTCAGTGTTCCCAAAACCCTCACTATATGCACTTGTCATGGTCCAACACACATTTAGCCTGCTTAAGCGCGTTCTCTGTGCTATAACTTGAGCTTGTCCCTTCTCAGTGTTTTAATGTTTCAGCTGAAGTGTTGGGAATCCTGCAGACTCAGAGGGAATCGATCTCGGGCTGTCTCCGCTTTGGCTTGTAGGATGTCCGCTTTCTCGATGAGCAAACTCGCAGGCGAGGCGATGGAGGACTGCAGGGTGTTGCCAATGACAGTTCAGGTAAGGCTTTCATATAAACCACACAGCACTGAGTGATGGCGAAGAGAGTGGTAACCGGAAGGACCATCCATTATTGGTCGAAAAAATTGGCAGCAAAGCGATGAGGCAAAAAAGTTCGTGATGCAACTGGGCTGTAATGGGAAGGGGATGGATAAAGGGAGAATAAAACGCACCGTTTACCTATCAAATACGCACGTGCTCCCTTTCCTCTCTCTCTCTCTCTCTCTCTCTCTCTCTCTCTCTCTCTCTTCTTTTAACCATTTCTGGGCAAAGTAGGTAGTTCCTCATCTTCCTGGGTCTTTATTGCTGTCCTTTCCACCCCTTGTTCTTTCCACCGGCAATGATGGTTAAAAACAAATCGACTTTTCACAATTGTACTACTCTACTCCCACCACTTGCCCATATGTCCCCACACCCTTCACCCCAAACCATCGACCTGCCTCGTCCAAGTTGCCGGAGGTGTAGCCTGTTAGTAATGAGACCTGTTCAGATCTGCTTGGCTGTTTTGGTGTCAGGGTAGAGAGAGGACTTTCTGGGCATTAGGTAGTATGCTCTCTCTCTCTCTCTCTCTCTCTCTCTCTCTTTCTCTCTCTCTCTCTCTCTCGCTCACTCCCTCTCTCCCTCTCTCTCTCTATCGCTCGCTCGCTCAGTCTCTGTCTTACTCCAAGTGCCACTGCTCCGCCTCCTCTTTTCGCAACATTGACGCAACGTATAAATGCTGGAACAAAAGAACAACTTCCTTGAAGCTTGGCGTAATTGCAACAACAATAACAACAACAAAAAAGCGACGAACAGAGCCAGACAGGGAGACGCGGGAGCGCTGATTGGCGGCACTAGTGGACAGTGTTCTGGAATACTGGGCTATTTTAAATGTAACTGTTGTTCTTTTATTTCCCCGCGCGCCTCGTTTGTTCGACGCGCACGTCACAATGGGCTTCGCGGCGCGTTCCAGCGATCCCGGCGCCCCGAGTAAGTATAACCTCTCCTCTCCTTCATCCCTTCCTACCCTCCTCTTCCCTGTTTCACTGTGGCAGGAGCTTCTCGCCGGCTCTGCCCAGCGCTGCGCGCGTCTCAGAGGGGCTGTGTGTGGAGAGATGGAGCGGCTGCTCTTCGGCACCGGAGGGTGAAAGTTGCAGCGGGTTTGTTCTCGCCGTTATCGAGCTTAATCAGAATTCCTCCAGCAGCTGGAGGGGGAGGTAAACAAGCGAGAGCACGAACACGGAAAGAGAAGCCCCAAGAAGACCGCACGGTTTTGAATGAACTATCGTTCGCCGTCTTTGGGGGAACAAGAGGGAAGTGTGGATGTCATTTTATAGCGGCGCTGTTCATTTCATCTGTTTTTTTAATCACCAGGCTTTTCTTTCTGGATGTGGCAGCCGGTTTCTTTTGCTCTTTTTTTATTCCGCCCATACGGATCACAAGTGATGTCGGTTAGACTGTTTATTCATCGACCGGCGAACATATTCTCTCCGTTCCATCGCCCGTATCGTTCCCTTAAAAAACGAATATAACCACACGTGTTGCTCGTTTGTTTTCCCCCCTCGTCTTTCACCGACGGGATTTTAAACACCCTCGCTTTTCTGCACTGTCCGTGCCTTTCATTATCTGGGCGAAATGAAGATCGGTTTTACTTTACGAACAAAGAAGCCGGGAGGGGGAGAGGGGGTGGCGGAGGGAGGGGGTTTGCTGGATTTGGGTTTGGTGGAGGGCTACAGTACGAGAGAGAAGCGGGGTGGACTGTTTACAATAATAACAGGATAGCCGTGACGTCGGGTGACGGACAGCGTCCTCAGCCAGAGGAAAGAGTGCAGAGGCATCGACACCGTGCTAAATTTGGACAGCAGGGAGGGAGGGGGGAGGGGGGGTTACATCATCGCAGCGCGGCGCCGAAAGGGCGGGACTTCCGGCGGGTTTGAGTCGGGACCGCTGAAGCTCAGAGTGGCCTCGATATCCACCTCGCAGTCCGCCTATTGCGGCTTAAGTGGACCTATAACTGAGATAAATCGACCGAATGAGTGCTCTTCCACATGCACCAGGCCCATCCTCGGAGTGGCTCTAGCTCGATCGGTTCTAGAGGAACTTGGTCTGAAACACAATCACTTTTTCTCATGTCGAGAGATGTAGGTCAAAATAGCAGCTGTTTGTCTCTGCATGTCGGTCAATGTTACATTTATTCACCCAACACATTAGCACATGAGAGCTCAACATATAACTCAATTTCTATTTCAATATACACATCACACCCTCCATATACAGGGTTACAGTTCACTTTAATGCGCACGTTAATGAGGCTAAGTGAAAGTAGATGAATGACAGCTAGTCACAGTGAAGTGTAATATGGAAGAACCAGAAATGAGAAAGAAAGTGCAAGAGATACCACAAGCAAGCCCGCTTTGACTACAGCTGGGCGTCATTTGCTTGGTGCCATCGATGAGTATCGAACAAAAATTCTCTAGTTAGGCAACGTGTAGCCCATGTAAGATTAGGGATGTAATTAAAAGAGTTTTAAAAAAGTTGGCTGAATTTATCATCTCGTTTTTCCAAATAGCACAGCAGATTCTGAAGACTTCATTGAGCCTTTCCACTAATAATTTGTATGGCATTTTTTTGTATGTATGTGCAGCAACTGAAGATTTAAACATGTTTTGGAGCTGTCAGATACTTCTTTTTTTTCAGCTGAGGCCATGCAATCAGGCGGTTGTCACATTTGTAATCCCCCTCTCCCCTGCAGGACTCTAATTGGTGAAATAAACCAAATAAACCAGCGTGAGTCAGCGGTCATGTCTTGTTAGGCCAGCTCACTTAACAGAGGTCAAAGGTCGCTGTTGTGTTCTCAGGCTTGACCTGCAGGCGTCTATTGGCTTTTGATGGATGTTGTCGCTTAAGTGTGCAGCTTTGGCCTCTATAAAAGGGGAGGGGGGCAATGTTGCCCCCTCCCACACTGTTTAGGGGAGATCACAGAGGTGCAGCTGCTACAGACAACTTTAGCTGGGGGAGGGGAGTGTGAGACCCCTTGAGAACAAAACCTTTTCTCTCTCTCTTTCTCCCCCACACATACACACGCATTGGCTTGTCCCCTACAACTATTCCTATTCTCAAGCAACAAAACGGTGTCTGACAAGTGACGAGGTGCAAGAAAGTTCACTTGACGTGCAGCAGACATTGCTGCCTTTTTTCCAAAGTACCAGCTATGCAAGTATGGGGTGTAAGGCAAAAAAGGAGAACTGAATGTAGCTTTATGTCTCGTCATCGCACCTCAGTATAAATATGCTTTATAAATAAGCTTGATGCAGAAATAAAAAGGACAATATAATATAGTACAATGGTTACGTGAGCTTGTGGATGTAAATTTGAATGTACATTTGGAATATTCACACAACACCGTTGTAAATTCATGTCAATCTCATACGCGTTTGTATTTACTGTGTTTGTGTGACAATAGGATCCCCTGTATTAGCCATGTAACTTTTAAAAATGCCTCTTGAATAAAAGCTATTGTTAAAATTATGAAAACGGACTAGTGTAGAAGAGAAGGCCATGGTATTGTGACATTGTGATCAAGAGATGATCACTTTACAGGCTGTGATGTTGACGACTATGTGAGCATTTGTGTACCGGTTCAGGTAGGCTATTACTAACCCTATTCATAGCTGGCCCTTTGCCCTGATGTACACAGCATTATCGCCTGCATCTACTGAACCACTAATATGGAACCAGACTTCTGCTTTGTAGAGGAGTGGCTTGCAAATATGCCTGGAATCGCTTTCCCTGAGTTGACTCAATGCAAATAATATACCTCTGAAATGTCAGCTTCAAAACCATTTTGAATATCCATTTCATTAGAGGAAAGTATTAGAGACATTAACACGACTGGGTAATGGTGTGCATTTTTGGATTCTACTGCCTAATGATTATGGCTGGGATAGGTCAGTTTCTTCTACACAATTTTATAGAGAAATGTTCATTAAAGTGGCATTCTTGCCAAATCCCAACCCATAAAGTGTGGGGAAAAGTCAGATCTTGTCTGACCTTCGTGGATCATGCAGGATGGAACTTGGGCCTGTTCACTTATAAGGGCAAGAGGCGTTTGTAACAGTTCTTTTGTCTTTTTTTGTCTTTGTCTGTTTTTTTACATCCATATGTCAGCTGGATGTAACCTATGCCTTTGCAGACATGTATTTAAAGTTACTTTTACTGTCAACAGCATTGAGTTAGCAGTCTTTCGTGTGAGTGCAAGGATGGCTAATTAGACTGAGGTTGTCACCAGCTCATTTATGGCTTCAGTGTGTGAACCAGAGACTATGGTGTAAAACCTATCCCTTGACCCCTAAAAAAGCAGTGGTATTATTCAGTTATTTTAACTCTAATATGTAGGAACTAGTAAAAATTACTTAGTAACTACTGTGAAATTAATTTACAAGTCACACAATCGTGAGGGTGTGGGATTAAAGTTTAGGCCCACATATCACAGATGGGCTTTATGTGGTTAAAGCAAGACACAAAGCTCCAAAATCCCTGTACGAACCAGACAGTTACATTTGACATTAATTTTTCAGCTGTCATAAACTGTCACAAATACGTTATCATAACTCTGATAAAAATGCATACAGATGTATGTTTCTTGCTGTCAAGCCCTTTTTCTTACTACATAAATAAAATCATTGCAAAACATGAGAAAGACAGTAACAGAAGTCGCTTGGTGGTCTTTTGTAACATGTCACAGGACACTGGTTTGTACTGTGATTTAATTTGATTGACTTGGACTGCTACTTACCTTGAACAAACCTGATAAAAGCACTACTTAGTGTTTCAGAGATTAGTCCTACTGTTGTTATTCATGTTCTGTTGTGTCATGCACTGTTCGAGGCTGGTTGCTGCATCCATACAGTAGCTTCTGTAAGCAGCATTACACACTAAATGCTTTCCATCGCTTCTATGTCATGCACCAGAAGTACAGACAGATCTCTTGGCTCTTTGACTGACTGTCTTAAGGCAGTAAGTAATATTTGGCCAAGATAAAAGGATGCACTCTCAAGTTGTATGTACCTGCTTGCCCTCATTGTCAGATTGAAGGTGACAAAGAAGAGACTGACACTGTAAAAAGGTATACGTGCCAAAGGGGACCTCTGTATGTCACACTTGTCAGCTTAAGATCAGTTTTTTACTGATTTTAGCACTCATAAAACACACTAGTGAGCACAATAATACTTTCAAAAGCGAACGATAACACCGATATGTATTTTGCTTTAAAATATTAAGTATATCTTTTCTTCTCAGCACACGCACAATTGCCTGTCACCACATTTTGCTAGCACTTATTTAAAAAAATAAACTTTTATTTTTTAAACTAACTACTATTTTATTTACTCTTTAAGTTGGCACAAAAAAATATTCTTTTCATTTGGTTTATTTTTGCTGTGTGAATATGCGCGTCTCAAAGAGACTGTCACATATAATGCTATAATATAAAGGTAATAAACATTATTGACACATTTGTGTAACAGGATGTAAAATGACATCAGTACCAAAAAAAGTGGTATGATCAAGTTTGAGAGAAGCCCAATCCGAGGCCTGTGAACATACTGTAAGACTTCACAAGGCAGTGGTGAACAAAACCAGCTTTAATCACACCTAAACAAAGTAAAACCGAAAAAAGAGAAGAGAGAGTTAGAAAACAAGTCCAGGTTTAGAAGCCACACACACACACACACATGTTGTTTGGCAGTTTGCACTCAGCAGCCAGCGGCCACCTCTGGTGTGTCATAAGCTAATTATAACAAGGTTAGTAGTACTATCAGCCATGCTTTTACTAGTACCTTTATGTCGGTAAGAACGTGTCTGGCAAAGACTAAAAACGACTGCTGAGAAAAATCAGGCCATCTTTCTGAGCAGAAATGCACTTCTGCTGAAATCAGCATGTCAGAACTGAAAGATAAGACTGGGCATCCATTGTATTACAATCATTTAAATGAGAATGCACATCCTTAATGGCAAAAACGTCAAAGCAAGCGTAAAAAGGGGGAAACATACTATTAAACAGTGCACATTTAGCTTCAAATGGTATTTCTTCATAAACCCTTTTATTGAGATTTGCTCAGTGAGTGAACAGGAGGAATCATAAGGCTTAAACACAGATCTTGACATTTATATAGTTGTTTTTGTTTTTTATGAAGTCGATTCTGGACCGAAAAGGAGTGATATCGTCCGCCACTCGCGTTTACATTTCCATAAAGACGCACTCCTGCACGGCGTGGCCTGCCTGACCCGCAGGTCAGGGGAGTGCGGGCTGCTTTATGCTCTTTTTGAAGCTCTGCGCTGCTGTTGTGATCACTGAAGGGCTCAGACACTCGCACCGCCGACAGGCGAGCGTTCAAAGTGACCGAGGTGCAAACGCGACAGTGTGGCTGTCTGTGGTGCAGAAAAAAAAGGAAAGAAAAAGGGGGGAAAAGCGCATCTTTCCACCTTCAAAGCGCTCGGCAAGTCCATGTTCCCGGCATGCACACGCGGGCTGGGGGCGGCTCCTCCGAATTTGAATGAAGAGAGTCACTTTCGGCGCCATTTTCGACTGAGCGGCGGCAACATCAACAGCGGCGGCCGGAAGGCGGAGGAGCGCGGCGGCCGAAAGACGCTCGAAAAAAAGAGAGGAAAAACAACAACAGCAGCAAAACAAAAGCCCCCTCCAGCCTCGAGCGGACCGCGAGGGAAAGAGCGAGGGAGACGGGCTGTCGGCGGTGCGGAGGACGGAGCGAGCGGCTCCAACTGATAGGAGCCGTGGGAGGAGAGAGGGCTGTCTGTTTTTCAGCTGCGCAGCCCGTGAGGAGAGGAGGAGGAGGAGGAGAGGAGGAGAGCAGGGAGGGGGGGCAACGAGGAGCATTTTTTGAAAAGAGCAATTGAAAAAAACAATGCTTAAAAATGAGAAAACCACCCGCGAAAATTCGCCCAAAAATTCGGAGAAATGTCCGGGAGCCTCGGCGCTGGGCTTCGCCGCGCCGGACCGGGAGTTCGGGCCGTTTCGCCTGTTTTTTTCCACCTCGATTTTAAGCGGGAGACGGACGCGGTGTGCTGCTGCAGAGTCCTCCTTCAGTCTCTCTCTCTCTCTCTCTCTCTCTCTCTCTCTCTCAGTGTGTGTGTGAGAGATGCATCGACTCAAATGACAAGTCGAGCCCCTGCGTACACACCGGACCCTCGGCGCTGGTAAGCTTTGTGAGCTCTTTGTGTTTGCTTTTGTTGAGGAAGCCGCATCTTTGTGTCACACTTACAGCAGCAACAAAATCCACAGGCTCACGAGCGGTCTTTCTTTGCGGGAGTTTTTTTTTTTTTTTGCGCCATTTTACGTTTAGCCACGCAAGCGACCGAGAGAGAGGGAGAGAGGGAGAGAGAGAGAGAGAGAGAGAGAGAGAGAGAAAAGTTATTTGGGAAGAAAGCAGCCGTATATTTGGTGAGTCAGCATTAAGCCTGTAAACAACGCCAGCAGAAGCCCCGGTGAAGTGTTTCAGTGTGATGATAAATAAAGTGGAGCCTGCTTGTCATTTTGTAATTCAGACACTGGCTTTTTTCTTTCTTATTTCTGTTTTTTTTTTTTTTTTTTGGAGGTGTTGGTTGGTAATGGATGTTACTTGTAGCCACCTAGTCTGTTTGATTTCCCCCTTAATGTGAAGAGAAAGGCTGCTTCGTTGCTGGTCCCGCTCAGGATGGGCTGTAAGAGAAGGAGAGGTGGGGAAATGTGGTGTGGGGTGAAAGGGGGGTCTGTCTGGGGCTTTTTCTCCTCTGAAGCCTGGATGGCAACGCATTAAAAAAAGGCCCGTCAGTTGCTGAGAAGCTCAGTCTAGGTTGGCTTTTGGAGTGACAGTTGTTGGCCCAGGCCTCACAGCATTTTGCTTTTGTGTTTAGTCATTGTAAACTTACACAGATACGATTTACACATTTTATACTGATGGTTTATACTGACACTGTGTTTATGAATGAGTGACACATGAAAGGGTGAATAACTTTTTTTATTCTTTATTCTTTTTTTGTTTTGTTTTAAAAATGGGTTCTCCTTCTCAGTGTGTACTTTAAGATGGGTGGCAGTGTTACTGATTTTTCAGCTAAAGTTGTGTGTGTGTGTGTGTGTGTGTTCCTCTAACCGTAGTGGTGATCCTGAGCCAAAGCCAGTTTTGGCCTGTGCGTGTGTTATTGGATGGCTCATGGAGGGCGTTGCACACCTGGAGACTCCTGTTCAAATGAACAGAAAACAGAAGAAGCATCCAGCTTCAGATTTATAAACCCAGTCCATTGGTGGTTTAGAACCATTATTACTATTATTTTTGTTGTCTGTGTATCAGGCTTGGGTTCGTAAATGTTGAAGGGGGGGTGATTATTTCTCAATGTAATAAATAGATGTGAGTGTTCACCCTTTCGTGACTTCTGCGAAAACACCCTCTGGTTTTGATGAGATGGAATCAGTATGGGCCCACTATCTCTGTTTTCTCTCTCACTTTCGAGCTCAAGCTTTAGTTCATGGTTTATATTCATAATAAGGCTGTGAATGTTTTGAACAGTGCATCAGTAGGTCGGGCTTGCTGGTTCCAGCTGTTGTAGTTTACCAGTGCTCCAAGCAGCGTCCAATAGTTGTTGGTTCTGCTGTTGGTCTGTGGTCTCACACTGCAAAAAACACACATAGTCACACGATACACACAGAGGGACAGGCCTAGGCTTTCTCACACTATATTCACCGATGCCTATTAGTCAAATAGGTGTATGGATGTTTTTTTTTTTTTTACATGCATTAGGAAATATGCACAGGCTTTTTATGGAATATAAATATTTGATATTTATTGGACAAATCACACTGAATTCATACACCACTAGAAGCTGGATGTGTGCCAAGTCATTAGGTGTCTACTTTTTCTGTAGTACTTTGGTATTTGCCTTTCAAAAGAAATTTGAAAGGATCCTACTTTTTTTGTTAGAGGTTGTAGTACATGATAACAATATATGAAATTACCATGTTAATGGTATGCGGTAGTGTAATGATAGAAAAGACAGGATGGTAGTAGTATTAGTGTCACTACAAAAAAAAAAAAAAAAAAATATATATATATATATATATATACATATACATATACATATATATATATTTAACAGACTAGTTACAAACTAGCTATAATGCTTTGCTGCTGTTAAATATTTTGAGGAAGTGTAGTGTAACTAAATATACTCGCACATTACACATCCTTCGAAAACAACTTGTGCACACACACACACACACACACACACACACACAATTATTTTGCACAGCACTTTCATTGATCACATTAACATACGTCTACAAGAATTCTAATATCTGTTAGAATAATCCCAGGCCTGTTGACCCATTGGTGCTTATTGGAGAGAGAAAAATAGCTGTAAATAAGGAGCTACTTACCTTGAGCATGTAGTCGATAAGAATGTGAGTTGTATAAAACTGACATTGTCATTCTCACAGTGACTTCTGTTTAAGTGTTGCTTGTCCAGGCTTAACAATGTCCATTTGAATTGAATACCAACTTGACTATTTAATCTGAATACTGACTTGTCCAAGTTCTGCAAACTGCTTCACCAGCTATGTTATGCACCTTTGTCAAGAGTAAACCTAAAAAGAACAGAGTGTAAAAAAATCACTTTAAAAATTGTTGAAGTTGTTTATTGCATACAGCTATTGCACAATTGTCTGGCTGGAAGCTGAGAGCCTTGTAACCAGAGGGTGTGTTTATATATTCTTACCTAGATGAAAGTATGCTTATTATTATTAATAGCAATAATTTTGATATACATATATTTATTTTTACATTTTAGGCACAAAGTGATACAGTGTAAGTCAGACGAAGCATTACAGGCATATTAAGGATGATCAACATGAACACACACACACACACACACACACACACACACACACACACACACACACAGTGTAGTCTAAGACTTAAGGTCAATAGAAAGTTTTGTGGAATGTATCTTATTAGGTCAAATAGGGCCCTAATTCTTTAATTTCTTATTTAATGTTATATGGTAGGTGCCAAAAGAGCACATTTATTCAATTTAGGAGCTGCAATGTTTTAAAATTAATTAGTTTTTAAAAAATCAGAACTTCTTCACATTATAACCCAATAATTAAGGTTAAAAATCATAAAAAAAAATACTTAAGACTAATTTTTTACTTTATTGTATGTCACACTAATTTTTTCTTGCTTTGTTATATTTGTTAGTATGACATGATGTCTTCTTCTTACATCATGCAGTGGTCTAGCTTTTTTTAATTAGTGAGTAGGGAGTAGTGTATGTATGCCAGTTTTTGTGATAAAAGCATTCTAGGGCAAGAAAATATTTGTGTGAAGTCTACAATAAAGTACACATTTGATTATACTATTTTTTTTTTTCATGTTTCCATCATTAATTTGTAAAAAATTCACAGCAGTTAACTTTTAGAAGCTTTTCAGATACAATGTAAAACTTGTGAAAAAACGCTGGCCTTGCAGTGCAGCACTGGCTGACTGTGATCATACACAGCTGATTTAGACATGCAGTGTGTGGTGGCAGGTAGACGAGTAGTCATGGTTGTTGATTTGAAACCAGTTCACTTCTTGGGGTAATGGAATACCTCTCTGTCCAGCCCCTTCCCAATCAGGACGGCCTTGAAAAAGAGGGGAAAAAAGTCATCAGTGACTCCACTCCTGCATTCTAGAAATATTTTTTATAAGACAAAATATTATATGAGGCTTCCCCAACACTGAACAAATGTATTCTGTATAATTTTGGAAGAAAAGACTTTCCATTTAGCTACATTGTAGTTTGTGTCTATCAAATAAAGCAATTAATACCAGCCAGGCAGACAGTGTAGCAACATCCATTTTCAATTAACAGCCTTCCCCGTCTCTCTGATATCAGCTGTGGGCATTTTCGTTGTGCTTTTTGTCAGAAGCTTTTGGGGGCGGAGGAGGGGGTTCAACAGTGTTCTTTTTGGACATATAACCTACACATCCTCTCTTGTTGTGACACAGCAACCGTGACCAATTAGTAGCAATAATGATCATCATCAATGACTTGTGATGCACTGAAATGCTGTGCAAGTCTGTTCCTCTCAAATTAGTCCAGCTTCAAATAGACTTGTAACCTCTTGGCACACGTCCAAAAGGATACCCTTATGCATTCTGATAAAGCCCTGGCCTGTTTCATAAAGCTAAGACCACAATTCCTGTTTGTCAGTGTGAAATGACCAAAACATTACTTATTTTAGTAGTAATAATAATAACAATAACAATAGAAAGCAATTTACACATTGATTTATTCCAATATGTACATATATGTAACAATTTAGATATATTTACACAGAGGTTTTCCAAACCCAGACATTCTTCACAAGGACAACAAATGTTTTGGTATAATGCGAACATTAGGTGACATGGTATTTGGCTCAGGTACGTCTCATACTTTCATTCTGACCATTAATGCTGAGCAGATTTATTATATGGGTTTGACACGTCACAATTACATGACTGTTGGTGTTAATAGTCATTTCTGTATTGCTGGAAACCTATTAAACAAAATATGACTCACATACTTCTAGCAAAAAAAAATAGAAAAGCCATGACAACCCTGATGTTCTAACAATATTTAGGCAAAAGTCTTAGATTTATTTGCAATAGGAAGAGATGGATTTTTTTATTATTTTTTTTCTGTGATTTTTCAAAAGAACAAATATTTTTTTATAGATTTAGCCTTCATGACTATTGATTTTATCAATACAGATTTGTTTCTGTCTTGATAATATGCCCTGGTTTCAAAATGTATAATGCTTCGGCGTGTGACGTGGGATTGAGCAAGCTCTAAGGGCCGCACTGACTTCAAAGGGATCACGTTTTAATCTCCCTTTGAGAGGAAGCCACTCTTGTAAATAATACAGACCGAATGTTCAAGTGAGCGTAGTTTTATCATTGTCTTGTATATTTTTATGTGTCTCCTACCCTTTTATGTCATGAACTACATTTATAACAGTAAATGCTTATGCAGAATTGGTTACTAAATCAATTTGCCTTTTTCCCCCCTCATGTGAACATATGTTCATTTTTTTTAACCTCTGAGGGGCCTGTAAATTCAAGGAAGTTGGTTAAAACTGGTATGAACATTAAACAGATTTGCATGTTATTTTAAGACCATAAAACGGCAAGGATAGGAAGCCTTTGAAGGTCAGTAACGTGGGGGGTAGGGCACAATTGCACAAGTTTGGTTGTCAGTAAAATTTATCATAGCTTTTCAAGGGTGCTTTTTTTTGTTTTTTGGGGGGGGTGGGGGGTTTAGCCAACATTTGGTGTCCTTCTGTGTGTGGTTGACAAGTGAATTTAGCAATAGATGTATTGTTTTTATTATCACTTGCAAAGCTACGTTTGCTAGCAGGAAAAGTGTCTTGGATGCGAATGTGGAGAACACTCCACCAGTGCCTTCGAGCTGTTCTCAGCAGTGCACGTGCTGTCAGGGCAACCCCCCTCTCTGACGTTACTAAGGTAAATGCACTTGGTACTTGCACTTGTGCACTTGATCTGACTCTAGCTTCAAGGAGCTGTGGTTGACAACTGCTGCTACTAAAAGCTGCTGAAAGGCCTGTATGCTTTGATGATTTTCTTTCTCATTGGTTAATCATGTTTCTTTAAATGCCAATGCTATTTTTTTTTTGTATAATTTTTATTTATGTAGTGACTGTGGCAGTTTTATTGTCGTAGTATGTGAATTTTAGCTTGGTATTCTGCTTTCTTTTTGTGCTGTGCTGTTGTTTAATAACGTGGTGTGCTAAAGTGAAGGTTAGACAGATGGTGCAGTTTGCAAGAGTGACCTGACTTGTATAGGAAGTTGCAAAAACTGCCTGTGGATGGTTGTGTTTGGACGTGGACAAGGTTTGTGTCGGTTTTGTGTCGGGTTTGTACTGCAGTCATTGGTTTGATAATTGTTATTGCAGTGGATTGAATAAACAGTTGCCCCTGGGGGCTAAACATGTTCACACACACATATACGCATGCACTATACACACAGTCCATGCTTAAATTCACTCAACTTATTGTAAAATACTGTGCTCTTTGTTAGTTACATTACTCAAAGCAAGTAAAAGTACTCTTGCAACTTCCCTTTTTGTGGTAGGAAGTAAATGTTTTTCTGTAAGCTTTTGACATACGCAGTTATAAAGATGAACATAGTTACACTACTCTCTCAATAGTCTAGGTTAAAAAGATAGACCAGTGTATGTTGTAAGAAGCACATAAGAATGTGTTATTAGATTTTTTTCGTAAATTTTACAACAAGAAAACAAGATTTTATGGATTTGAAAAGTTATTAAAAAGGTTCTTATTTTTTTTAATACTCTGATAAAGTGTTGAAACACCACTGTGACACTGTTGAACCCTTAAGTTTGTTTAAATGGTTGAATTTTATTGCTGCTTGTCAAAAAATATATTAAAATGGCCTTTCAGTCTGAATTAAGAGGGTTGTTAGTCTACTTGTGCTAAATGAGGGATTAGTGAAGTGCATTATGACAAAACTAATGCAGAACTTTACTACACTTTATGAAAAACAGGTTTCCATAATTAGTTTGACATTTTTTGAAGTCACTTAGATAATGAAAGCTGTGAAAGTGCTACTACAGAGGCCAGGGTGACATCTTGTAGATTTTTTTATGTGCAAGATTAGATAAGAAAAGCGTTTGCTTTGGTACATCACTTAAGAGTTGTGTATTTTCGGCTCAGCGAGTGAAAGTCACGTACATTTTTGTTTGGAGTTGGTTCTTTAAAGTTGTTTAAATTTTGGCCCTGTCTGTTTAGCTACACAACTGAGAAAGTATGAAGTAACATTATGTTACCTTTTTTACATTTGGACATTTTACTCCCTAAATTCAACACTGAGACATAAAGAGAAAAAAAAATTCAATCAAATTAATTATTAAATTAAAAGGTTGAAGAAAATGTCTTCTCCTTACAAGTGAAATCACACACACACACACACACACACACACACACACACACACACACACACACACACACGCTCAAGAAAAATATTATTACTCTTAATTTTACAGAAAAAATAAAATGCCTTAAAAATGCCATCTTAGCAATTAAGTGTTGAATAATTTAAGAAAGTTAAAGGACATCAATGTAAGCTCCAAACTGAACAGTAGTAGATATACACTCCTGTGATATGATATGAACTTTGATGTATGAAGTCCAGTAACACCATTTTTGTCTCATTTTCAACAGTCAGGGGGAATGTTTCCATGTAACGCAGTGTTTCAGAATAAAGCCAATGGTAAGTAGATTTGTTAATATCTCTAAATCGTGTGTGTGTGTGTGTGTGTGTGTGTGTGTGTGTGTGTGTGTGTGTGTGACTCCAGAATAGCCATCCAGTGTTCAAGGGATTTTACACCATGTCTGGGACGTCCCATTTCCAAATATAGCCACAGAAATACACTAAAACATTGTAAGCATTGAAACCATCGTAAACACAGGCAAATGAATAGAGTGCCTGTAAAATATGTGTGAGATTAGAAGTCTGATGAATACTGGAGCATAAAGAAATTTCACTGGTTGGATAATGTAATTGTTGCTGCCTCAAAGAGGAGAGGCAGTGGAAGAGCTGTTGGAGTAAAATACTGTAATTTACTTATCTGAATCATAGAACAGCACCTAGAACACAGGCTTCTGTGTCATTTTACAGTTTCCCCACTGATAGCAGACGGTGTACCGTCCTGTCTGACTGGACTGCACTGCTGCACACCACAGATCTGTAAATACAACATAAGAGACATGGTTAAATTACACAAAAAGATAAATTAGGGAAAAAAAGAACAATTATGAAAGTTAATGGACACATTTATGTGGTATGTAACTCATGCAGTTATTTATTTTAAATATGAATAAATGCTATAGCCAAAATCTGACTTTGGAAACCTGTCTGTCTTGTTTAGCGAAAAACCAGTAGGTGTTATTTTATTTTATTTTATTTTATTTATATTTTTTGTTATTTGTCTTGCATTTGAACACTTGGTATGAATTGAACAGAACTGCAGGCTAGGAGTCTGTGTGTGTGTGTGTGTGTGTGTGTGTGTGTGTGTGTGTGTGTGTGTGTGTGTGTGTGTGTGTGTGCGTGCGTGTGAGAGAGAGAGAGATACTACTTTTGTCATAACTATTTACATCGTCACTGTCATATTGGGATGTAACTTATAAAAGGAAATTAAAAATGTGATTATGTCACTTGGCAGAGGATCATTTTTCAAATAAAATCTAATGCTTGACAAGTTTTGGAAATATGGGTGCTGTTTAAAGGGTTTTTGTGTTTCTGGGTAGATTATGTTTTAAAATGGACAGTTGCATAGTTTTAGCCCTTTCCCAATGCCTGCCATAATCAAGGTCTATATCTCCAGACTTTAAGAAAGACAGGATGTAGTTGTGTTTAGCTCTTCATGAATTTTGATAGTCTCCTGTTTTTTTCCATCATACAGAGAAAAGTGATTTAGAGAAAGCAGCTCCAGCATTCGTTTAAACCCCTTACACAATGAGCTACAAGAAGACTCTAATAGTCAAACAGACAGAGCTAAAATAATGGGAGTTTGTTGGAACTTGACATGAAGATTATTAAAAATGATGAACAACAATGAAATGAAGGTGACTGGAGAGCTAAATAAAGGCTGCAGGAGCTCAATCAGGACTGTTTTCATTTGAACACAGAGAAACTAAGAGCTAAATGAACATGGTAAGAAAGTTTTAAGGAACACTCTTAAGTGAGTGAAGGCTTTGAGAGTGAAAGTAAGACTGTATGAGGGAGTAATGTTAAATGAACGTGGTGAGAGTGATCAATAAATGCAGTTGCAGAATCACGACAGCTCTTTGATGTTCGGGCCTTCGGGCGTTTTATTTTATTCACACCAACGTGTAAAACCTGACAGTGCCACTGATACGAGGCTTTGCCACTTAATGTTTTTTTCCCTTCTTTGTTGATTTCAGGTTGGCACGTGGACACTGCGCGAGTGCGTCTGGGATCTCTCTTTTTTTTTTTTCGCAGTCGCGCGCAAAAAGGCTTTCCGCGCGCACCAGAGAGAGAGAGAGAGAGAGAGAGAGAGAGAGAGAGAGAGAGAGAGAGAGCGAGCAGGGCCTGGCGGTGCCGTAGCAGCACAGAATGGTTTGTGAGTTTTCGACAAGGGGGTGCAGGCCGTGCTGTGCTGCGGCAGCAACGCCAGGACTTAAGAGGGGAAAAGTAGGAGCTGGTGTGTGTGTGCGTGTGTGTTCGAGTGCGCTTGTCTCCTGAATATCGCCATGACTGGCTGCCTGGCTGTAGCAGCACGTAAATATTGGAGTTAAAGCAGTAGTGAATCCTCCAGTATTGACCGTGCTGCTGAAGTTAGGCGGGCCGTTTACCGTCCAGGGGAGTCTCCGGGCTGGGATTAGTGCTGTGACTGCATCAGCAGCACCCAAGCCGAGGGTCCGAAGAGGAGCGGTGGAGGTTGATGAGTATGGGCCTAGCAGGGTTTTATAAATCATTATAGTACACCTGCCAGTGGTTTATAATGATTCTGTATGAACCTTGTCTTGTTTTATGAAGATGCACGATGGTTAGGAGCTTAATGATGTTTTAAAAAGAGTCAGCACTGGGTAGGAGCTTTTTGCGAAGAATTATGATGGACCAGAATGTTATTAAAAAGTTGTGCTGGCTATCAGCCTGCTTGTGTTTTATGAAGAATTAAGGAGGACATGTTAGTGTTTTTCATTAAATTATGATTTCTGTGGGGCTACTGATGTTTTTATAAAGAATCATGTCTGACATAAGCTTGCCAAGACAAAAAAAAAAAAAAAAATCAGTGGTGGATTTTGGCCTACTGGTGTTTTGTAAAGAATTATGATGGACCAATATATGAGAAAGAATTGTGATGGATATGGGCCAACTAGTGTTTAATAAAGAATTATGATATCATTGAGCCTACCCATGTTTTATGAGGAATCATGACAGGTATACCGGTGCTTTATAAAAAAACGAGTGGTCCAGGGTTTTTATAAGCATCTCGATGATTATGGCCCTACCAGAGTTATGTATTAACTGTGAATGGATCTAGTGGTATTTTTAATGTAGAGTTATGATGGATATGAGTTTAATGTTTTGTAGGAAATTGTGGTGAACTTAAATAATGGATATGGGTCTGCTAGGTGCGTGTGCAGGGTGACTCAATAAAAATGGATGCGAATATGTTTAATATGTATATTTATGGCCATAATATTAATAACAGTGAAAGTGTTACTCTGGAAAAATTCAAGAGTCCTTTTCTTGTTTGGTGTACAGATGACATTTATTTACGGTGCAAGAAAACAAATAAAGAATGATCAAATGAAGTCGACTCCTGGAGTCATTGGGACCAATTCTGTGCATATCAGATGTTATATGTCCATTATAAAGCTATTCGAGTTGGGTTTAATTTGGATGGGTGAATTAATATTTACACAGGACTAAATTCTTCAGACATTTCCAGGGCCTAGTGGGTCAAGCTCTGATTCTTATGAAGAGGAAATGTTTCCCAGATGGTTTAACCTGGCTGCCCAATGCACACACACTAAAACCATTTGAACAGGCATGACTGCTTAATGTTAGAAAACAAGACGTATTTGTCTCAAAAGATTAAAAATGCTCATATATTCCTCCACACAGATCGCCCTCAATACCACAGCATCGCCATCTTCTGGGAAGACTTAAACTGCCTCAGGGTCTCACATCGCACGATGGCCTTTTTTTATTTCGTTTGGGATTTCATAACGAATGGAAAAAGTTGATATGGTCACTGTTGGGATTTGTCCCATTTTTATACTTTTCTTTTTCCTTTAAACATGTTGGGGTTTGCTGATGACAAGAATATTTCAGTGGAAGTCTTGCGGGTTCTCATTAAACTAAAGTCCTCTCTGTCCACCAGAAGTCCAGTCGAGGTTTTACTTTTAGTTTGTCCTTTTCTAAAGTGGCAGTCCTGTAAAAAAAAAAAAAAAAAGCACAAACAGGAGGATGTTTAATACCTGCTGCACAAGCTGTTTTATTCTTATTGATTTAATCTGTTAACTTTTCTGAAACAGCACAAAAAAGGAGCAGCTGGATTCTCTGCTCTGGAGTCACTTCTTTGACCATCATCTCAGAAATGATCACTTCGAGCGAACCAACAAATTCCACTCATTTAATACTTGTTACTGTTTTTCTTTCCGTCTCACCTTGCAGACAGCTCTTCTCCAGTGAGGAACCGGCTCGGAAACGGCGTGGAAAGGACTGTCCACGTGGGCCTCCGTTAGACTGAGAGTCGGATTTTGAGATCGCAGGATGAACTCGTTTTCTTAGACCCTCCAGTCTTATGGAGCAAAACTCTGGGAAGAAACTTTTCGTTTGCGGATGCTCATCTCAAAATGTTGTTTTTGATGTTTTTTGTCTTTTTTTTTTTTGATGTTGTTAAAATCAACGCTTTATCATTTGTTTCGCTTCAATTAGGTTTTCATTAAACAATAACTTGCGCATATATATATATATAGTAATATTATATTATAGTAATAATATATACTAATGTAATAATCCTAAAGTTTAAGCTGTTAACTTCCATGTCAAATTCGGTTTCTAGATCTCTTTCTATTCACACTTCTGAGGTGAAGGATTCAAACGAATTCAAATCCATTCCACTTTTTTGTGCTCCACATCTGTCCTCCACTGGTTCACCTGAGTTTAGAGCAAGGTGTCTAATAAAAGGTCGTCCACAGGCGAAGGAAGGAATGAATGAACATTAAGTGAGCTGATGGTGGGCTTTGTGCCCCACTTGTAGAAATAAAACATCACAAGGTCAACAGATGAAGGCACTCAGACTGGAGATGAAGAAGTGAACAGGATCGTGCACTAAATGGCCCTTCAAAAGCGCGGCCACGTGCACGTGAGCCGTCAGTGTCGCGCGACGTGTGAAGTTCCATCACCTTTCTAAGAAAGTCGGCTTTTTAAGAACCTCGCGTGCCAGGGGCGCTTTATACCTCCGTGAAAATGAGACTAGACTAGAGACTAGAGTTTTAACCCGCTGTTCTACCCAGGTGGACCCAGCTAAGCCATCCAAGGCCAGGATGGTGGGGGAACAAAATGATCACTTTCATTCCTTCACAGCGATGTCTATGATGAACAGATCGGGGTAACGACGAGGATACAGACACCCTGACAGTGCAGAGAAGAGGGAGAAAACCTCGAGATGTCCTTGTTTCAGAGATGATGACTCAGCTGACTCTGGCAAACACGTACACACACACACGCACACACACACACACACACACACATACCCACATACGGGTCACTCCATTTCAGGTGTGAGCGCAGGCTGAGCTAAGCACTGCATACCTGCACAGCACCTTCAGCCTGTATGTTGTTATATAAGCCACTGACACGCGACAGACACGAGAAACAAGTGGAGCTGTCTGGCTGGCCATCCCGTGCCTTTTTTCCCCAAAGATCATACATAAAAACTAACTTTTTTCTGAATGACCCGGCTGCTTAATGATTAAAACTGAGCACCTCTCTCCTGAATGTTTTTTTTTATTGATTCTATCCTGAAACTGATCACTGGACTCGAGGAAGATGAGGGGCAATCTAGACAGACACAGAAAACATGTGCGACATCCATCAGTGGGGTTAGACAGTCGTCCCGGAGTGACTATAGTGACTTTCTCCCAATAACTCATCTGAAGGAGCAGCAGCCCAAGACTCTCATCCAACATCTACCGCACTCTGCCTCCCTGCCTTTTCTAGAGGTAAACTGCAAAAGCCATCACACGTGTCACCAAAAGCAGCCTAACAAGATGGGTAAAAGTTGCAGCAATAATCTTGAGTACAGCTAGAGACGTAGATGGATAAATAAATAAATCGACAACCTGGGTTGACAGCAGAAACACGGAACATTGACCTACTGTACCTTCTTTTGGTCCGTTTACC
Source organism: Hepsetus odoe (assembly GCA_017165825.1). Taxonomy (NCBI): domain Eukaryota; kingdom Metazoa; phylum Chordata; class Actinopteri; order Characiformes; family Hepsetidae; genus Hepsetus; species Hepsetus odoe. The sequence goes on from CM029386.1 coordinate 14,264,970, forward strand.
TTCAAATCTGTTTAGTGGCAAGGCTCTTAAAAAGAGAAACCCGAAGACCTCTCGTGAACCAAGCGTTTTCTTTAAAAAGAAAGCTGGAAACATTGTTTCTGCTATCAGGGAATCCCATAAAAACTACTGACGCCGTTTTTTCGAGGCGGGCGATTTTTATTGGACAGAAACGGCGCGCGCGCCAGTTACCAGGGCGATTGTTGCCGTGCAGATTTCAGAACTCGCTGCTCGCCGACCGTCGCCGTTTTATTTCTATTTATTCGGGGCGATCGCTCGTCGGGAGGAGAGCTCGCCGGATTAAAAACACGTTCAACTCGCAGCGTCTAAACGTGGCACATTCCCGCCGAGCCAGCGGCGCGACCATGAATTCGCCCGGGCGCGGGTTTTGGGACGCTTCGTTTTTCCCCACAGTTGGACAAATCGCGTCGATCCCTAAACTTCCCTCGAGGCGTTGTTGCCATGCAAAACTTAACGGTGGCTAAGTTGAGCCTCTAAGGTCACGCGGATTTCGACACGACTTTGATTCGATTTCTCTCTTTTTTCCCATCAGCTCTTGCCAGTTTTTAACCTGGATCGCGATAAATCGCTCCAACAGCAGGAAAACACAACGCCCAGCGCGTCGTTTATTTTGGGAAAACTGTTTACTGCATATCCGTAACGTCCATCCTTAGCATTATATTTATGTTTCAAAAATATCTTATGTGACTCATGGATTATTGGTGGTTTGGGTTTGCTTATTCAGTTTTGTAAAGGAAAATAAAAATACTGGCTTTTTAGCTCCAAACCAAAGCAAACTTCAGACTCCCGTAACGTGGAGCTGAAGGGGAAACGGCACTATTGTGTGTTATTTACTGTTTTATTATTGTCCCCTTTTATTACACCCCCCCCCAAAAAAAAATCTCTTTCTTAATAAAACTAGTATCTTAAACAGGAGCGTTCACTGAGTAATCTGGCTGAGGTTCTTATTGAAGGAGCAGGTTTGTTCGGAAACAGCCTCTGCCAGGCCGCCGCTAGATGTCGCTGTTGATCTTCTGTCAGCGCGTCGCTATGGCGCTGCGTGCTGCGTCACTTCCGTTTAGTCAGGCACACGGATGTAAGCTTAGGAGGATAAACAGACACCTCCGTTAAAATGGTGCTGGAATAACCGAGTTTATCGGTGAGATTTTTTACTTTGACCACCCACAGGCTTATCTGTACGAGTCATATCGTCATGGCGGGGCTCTTTTCGTGTTGTTTCGACTGCGGCCGCGGAAACTCGGGCCACGTTACACTTAAAGAAATGCCCACGGTCCAACTGGACACACATCACATGGGTGAGAGAAACACACACACACACACACACACACACACACACACACACACACACACACCCCGTTCAGACATGAATGACATGAGAAACACAAAACACAGTAACCACCCAAGGAGGTCTCACACGGGTGAGAAACACATACAGTAACAGCTCAAACACGCATCACCCTGATAACAACACACACACTATAACCACTCAAACATACATTACATGGGTGAGAAACACACACCATAACCACTGAAAAACACATCACATTAATAGAAAACACACAATGACCACTCAAACATGCATTACGTGGGTGAGAAGCACACACACACACACACTCTAATCACTCAAACACGCATCACTTTGATAAAACACACAATAACCACTCAGATAACTACTCAAACACACATTACATGGTTAAGAAATGAGATCAGAGACACACACACACCCACACCATCACCACTAAAAGAGCATTACATGGACGTGATTTAAGTCTAGTTCCTCAGGTCTTTATAAATAGCATCATTGTTTCCAACTGCCCTGCTCACTCCCCCACTTACTGGGGCTCTGCATGTCTGGCCTTGTTTTTCGTGGAAAGTAAGCGCTTTTGGAGTTTCCTACTTCCCCTCTGTGAGCTCTGTGGACGTGTATTTGCTCTTACAGGCACAGATGTTGTCATTGTGAAAAGTGGCCGAAGAATATGTGGCACAGGCGGCTGCATTGCAAACGCCCCCCTCCATCAAAACAAGAGCTACTTTGAGTTTAAGATTCAGTCCACAGGTAAGCTTAGGTGCACTTGTACCTCACAGCGTTTCCATTACGGCTAGGTGGAGCATAAATACTGTAAATAATTGTAAACTCTTCATTTTGTCTCACAAGTGCCTCTAATAACTGTGTAGTTAAGCATTATTAATACACAGCAACAGTGTAACGACTAATTGTGTATTCACTGAAACAGATTACAGCCGTGCGTATCATTTAAATAAGTATGTTTATCAACAAAACATTTTTGGCAAGGAATTTAGGATGGAGCTGTTAAGTTAATGCATATTTAATTACACCAGCTGTACTAATTTAATTAATCTGTAACAGAAAACATATCCGTGTTTGTTACATTGCTGTTGCATGGATTGTTAATACTATACAATTCTTTGTTCTTATAAACGTTTTGAATGAGTTTCTTATTAGTAACCAAAAATAACTGGCATAACCCCAGTATAACCTTAGTCACCATTTGTATCACAGTAAGTAATCCGGACCTTGCTCTTGACAGGTGTTTGGGGAATAGGGGTAGCAACACAGAAAGCTAACCTTAACCAGGTCCCACTGGGTAGGGATGCACACAGCTTAGTGCTGAGGCAGGATGGAACTGTATATCATAACAACGAGGAGAAGAACCGGCTCCCAGCTAACAGCCTTCCGCAGGAGGGAGATATAGTGGTGAGTTTCCTAGGCCTCATTGCTCTTATAAAGCTGTCATGAAACGTATTGCTTTGTAGTTATAAGTAGTGTGACGTTGGCTTTTATCTAGTACATCTGTATTAAGCAGGGTGTGGGAGGTAGCATTTGCTTAGCCTAATTGCATCCTTTTTCAAGCTCAGTAGTGCAGGCAGGAAATAAATCTAAATCCATTAAGTGACAAAGAAGTGAAATCTCCATAACACTGAAAAAATGGAATACATTATCAAATGTTAAACACTCTCATAAAACAATGTCTTTAGATAGAGTAAATAAAAACATTTAATGAGAAAACGTTTTTTTTTTATAGGCACTGATTGCTTTAGACATGCAGTACATACCAATAACAATGATACAAATTTCACAAATCATTCAGTTGTACAACTTTTACCATTATGTACGAAGACTTAAGACTCATAGGTCTCTTCCCCGATCTGTTTTCATTTGCAGGGTGTTACTTATGACCATGTGGAACTGAATTTGTACCTGAATGGGAAGAACATGAATTGTCCAGCATCAGGCATTCGAGGAACCGTTTTCCCAGTAGTATATGGTATGCCAGACTGTTGTGGAAAAAGTCATTTATCTTTCCATGAAATTCATTGTTTCAGCGGGGTCCCAGAAGATTTTATTACTCCTTTTTACACACACAATAAAACATGAAACATTGCAATATTGGCTTTTCTGGAAACAACACCGACTGTTCTCAGTATTAGTTAAGTCTCGGTTCATTTATCAGGTGAATAACACGACTGCCAGTTAGAGAAGGTACTGAATATTGAATTAGTGAATTAAACCTATACTACTGAGTGCATTAACTCTTTATTTTCTTTCTCTCATGTAGTGGATGACAGTGCAATATTGGATTGTCAGTTTAGTGACTTCTACCATCTGCCTCCACAAGGCTACCAAAAGATTCTTTTCGAGCAACAGATATTCTGATCTTCGGGGCACTACGTGTACATCAGCGGATGGTTTGATGTGCTTCAAAACTAGAACTCTCCAGTGTTATGTCTTCAGGTACTTTTTGCCTGTGTAGAAATCATCCTTGTTGGCATAGAGAACACTCTCCTTTTCCCCAATTGTAGTGATCTGATCTCTTAGTGAAAACTTCCTCATTTCTGACAGTTTGCTTCAGACCACATGTATGCTGCTTTTAAAATCAATTTAAAATGCATTTGGTTAATGTTCTATGCATTTTCATTATGAATGATTTTACACTGAACAGACATCAGGGGTATAATCAATTGAAATACTACAAGAAACACTCTTCACAAATGACCTGAGTTTCTTTTAAACAGTAGAAAATGCAGCGCTCTTGCGCTCCATTTTTAGATGCTTTTCAATGGAAATAATGCAAATATTTAAACCAAATATAGAGTAATATTTTATTATGTATGTTTGACAAAACCCTCAAAATGAAAATCTTTGTGTCGTTCCGCTGATCCAGCCATATTTTGATTGAATGCTTGACTGTTTTTCCATAGCCTACTGAAACAATATAGTTTCGACAGATGTCTTTAAATCTGTCATAGTTCACTACATTTTTCCAAATAGTAAACGTTTCGTGTTGTTATAGATCATTATAAGATTGTTTCCATCATTTTGCTTGACTGATATCATGTATCATTATGAGGGTGGCAGAAAAGATGTGCCTCTACTGAGTATTTTATACTTAATGTAAGGTTTTATGTTCTATTTGGTTTTGGATTATACTGTTGCTGGGAAACACCACAGTGTGTGTGTGTGTGATGACATTTGTAGTGTTGTGTACACACTAATCAGTTAAGTGTTATTTGTGTGAAATGTGTTGGCAAAGTATTAAAGATGATGCTCTTTAGTAGAAGCATTGCAGTTTCTTCGACGTTATAAACAGAACTTCATGAGCACATTGCCGTGTCAATTATTAGATTATATTCTTGTCTACAAAGAAGCCGTTGCTTTAAATAAGGGGCATTTTTCAATATATAAAAAGCTATTTGATAGAGGTCGCTCTTTAATAAAACATTTTTCCCCTAAAAGAAATCAAATCAAGACTGATAAATCACTACCAAGCTTTCACCAACTTCCAGAAAGCTTTCTGTGCATTTAAAACGGGATGTATTTATTATAATTATTGTAAAAATATGTAAATATTTATTATTGTAAAGTCCAATAAATGTGTAACAAAGTAAAAGAAATGTGGACAAAAATACAGATATATAAATGAACTGCCACATGAGTTAACATTAGGGTGGGAAAAAAATTTTAAATGGCAATTTGGAGAACCTACTTTGTTTATTTGGTTCTCAGAGGAGGTAGAAGAACAAGTATTTCTGCCAGTCTTATATCAACTTTCAAATCAAGATTCAAGATCCAAGATTTGATGTTCTATGTACAGTGTATATGTAAAACGATCCTTAGTTGAACTTGACTGTAACATTACACAGACTCACAACGTAAAGTGCAACAGCACAAAAAACAACAAGGTATAATAAATACAAATCAGAGTACAATAAATAAAAACTACATGCAAGCTAAACGTCCAAGGGTATATCCGTGGAGTCGGCATTAGTGCGACACCAAATCTGCCCAGATATATTGGGGTAGACGTTATAAGCCCAATTTATATTATGATTGCAGCCTTGTACAAAACGACAGGACAAATGATCAGAATATATGAAAAAGTGTCCCTGTGGAATATTGCAGTAATAAGTGCAATATGGGAAGCGGTGGCTTAATGGTTCGAGAATAGGCACTAGAATCGGAAGATCGCGGGTTCGATTTCCCTGCCAGTAGGTTGCCCTGAGCAAGGTACTGTCCCCATCACTGCTACCCCATCAATGTGTATGGTTTAAATGCAGAGGAAGCGTTTTGTTGTGGTTCACCGAGTGTGATGCAATATTTCACAATGACAAATTGTCACTTTTGCTTAAGTTGGATTAACATCTACTGTAAACCTTATCTTTTTAAGTGAAACACTAAAGTGACCGTGCAGTAGTAATAAGGGTTATGGAGGCAGTCACTACAATTTATCTCTAATAGCTGAGTGACGGCACTTAAGAGGATGGGAAATGGGAGACACTGATTTTTTGCATTCTCTCATTTAGCAAATACTTTTATTCCAAGACAGCATGAAGGTAAGGAATATCATTCAAGCTACAGTGCAATAAGTACAGCGTATGAGCTGAGAAGGACAAGTGCTGTGTAAGTACTGTATAAGTGTGACTTATGCTTGTTAGAGGTTTAAGATGAGGGGGTTTTCATAGTGAAAATGTGTCTAAGAGCTTCTTGAATGTAGAGAGGGATGCCCCTGCTCTGATCGTAGTGGGTGTCTTGGTGCAGTAAGATGAGAACAGCCTGGACTGAGATTGCCTTGTGTACATAGATAGCAATACCAGATGGGGTTCCTAAGAACGCAATGATCCAAAAGAAGGATAAGCCTGAGTTTTAAATAGGAACAGAGTCAGAAACTATTCTGTAGACATTTGTGGCTTGAAATTGATTGGGGCAGCCATGAAAAAAAGTGGAGGTAAGTGTGATCAGTGGTCAGGTGAGCACTATAGTGGAGGGTCAGTGCATAGAGGTGCGGAAGAATAGTGAGAAACGGAGTGTAGGGTTAGTAAGCAGAGGATTGGAAGGTCGATGAGAAGAAGAGAGGAGGTTAGAGAGGAGTGGAGGATCAGTGAAAGGTCAGTGAGTAGAGGATTGGACGCTGAGTGAGAAGAAGAGGAGGTTAGAAAGGAGTGGAAGGTCAGAGAGAAGAAGAGAGGAGGTTAGAAAGGAGTGGAAGGTCAGTGAGAAGAAGAGAGGAGGTTAGAAAGGAGTGGAAGGTCAGTGAGAAGAGAGGAGGTTAGAGAGGAGTGGAGGGTCAGTGAGTATTGGAGTGGAGGTTAGAGAGTAAAGGAGGAGTAGAGGAAGATTAATGAGTGGAGGGTCAGTGAGTATTGGAGTGGAGGTTAGAGAGTAGAGGAAGATTAATGAGTAGAGGGTCAGTGAGTATTGGAGTGGAGGTTAGAGAGTAGAGGAAGATTAATGAGTGGAGGGTCAGTGAGTATTGGAGTGGAGGTTAGAGAGTAAAGGAGGAGTAGAGTGGAGGATCAGTGAGTATTGAAGTGGAGGTTAGAGAGTAAAGGAGGAGTAGAGGAGTGGAGGATCAGTGAGTATTGAAGTGGAGGTTAGAGTAAAGGAGGAGTAGAGGGTCAGTGAGTATTGAAGTGGAGGTTAGAGAGTAAAGGAGGAGTGGAGGGTCAGTGAGTATTGAAGTGGAGGTTAGAGAGTAAAGGAGGAGTAGAGGAGTGGAGGGTCAGTTGATGAGTGGAGGATCAGTGAGTATTGAAGTGGAGGTTAGAGAGTAAAGGAGGAGTGGAGGGTCAGTGAGTAAGGGAGTGGAGGTTAGAGAGTAAAGGAGGGCTAGTGAGTAAGGGAGTGGAGGGTCAGTAAGTAAAGGAGGGCTAGTGGGTTGAGGAGCAATAAATTAAAAGCAGGCCAACTCTTTAACCAGTACTCGAAAAATAGCGTAGTATCGACACAGAATCTCGAACTAGAACCGTTCCCAATCGCCCACCCTTCAAATCTGACGCATCCCTTGCCCACCTCTGCTGGAACATGCGCACGACTTACGCACACTGACGTAAACACACTGCACACCGCTTTTAGCCACCGTGCTAAGTTCTGAGATTTGTTTTACTACTATTCCCCACACTTTAATAGCCCATTCGATTTGACCGGGCGCTCTATTGGGCTGCACGGCTCCTCTTGCCCGGGTGAAGAGAGAGAAAGGTTTGCGCACAGGAAGCCCAAACAGCCATCGCCTGCCGTTTTAGCGCGCTAGCCGTCCCCGGTTGCGATCCCGTCCCCTGGCTCCTCCTCCGTCCCCTCCCTGCCCCTGCACGTCCTGTCACGGCTGGCCGCTGCCCCACCGCCGCCTCCGCCGCTCCTTCACTTCTCAGCGTCAGTGTCCGCCTAGCTCCGAGCGCTGGACCTCAGACACAGAGACACACACGGCGCCATGGCCGAAAACGCCGGCTTGGAGAACCACCGCATCAAGAGCTTTAAAAACAAGGGGCGGGATGTCGAGGTACGTTTCTGGAGGCGCGTTAACCCGCTTTCGTCCGACCGCTTTCCGCCCTGCCCGCTTTACACACCACTCTGGGTGGATTTTTTTTTTTTTTAGCTTTTTAAAAATTCAAACCACGACTTTCCCTTAAACCCTCGAGTCCGGAAAACCCTCCTCCATCTCACCAAGCGCGTGAGCAGCGGGTGCGGCCTACAGAAAAAGGCCCATTTTAATCGTTCTTTAAATTCTAGTTTCTCAAACACGTTATTTTTCACGCTTGTTCTGACGAAACCAACTGTAAAAATGTCCTCAAACTGTGCCGACTAAGGCTGAATTTGGGCCGAATTAGCCTGCTAACGTTAGTTAGCCGGTTTGTTAGCTGCGCCGCTAGTTTGTTAGTACATGTAAACGACGCTTAAGACAAGACAAACGAGTCCTGTTGGTGTCCACTAAGTGCGGAGACATATTAATTGTAGCTGCTACTAGAATTAAACTTCAGGCAACGAAAGGCTGACGTTTGTTTTGGTGCCGGTGTTTAGCGTTAGCTAGCTAGCTAGCTAGCCATGCTAGCTGACTATGTAGCGTTGGTAACAGTCGGGCTGCCCTTATCTCCGGTCTCGCTGTAGTTTTAATTACTTTTCGAGGCCCGTTTCTGTCAGAGTGTAATGCTGAGGCCAGGCTAGGGACCGTAAAGTGTTCATTGTGTTCATTTTGAAGAAGTTTAGGGGCCAAGGTTAGCTACGTTTCACCACACATACTGTCTGACACACTTTCAGTACTTCTGCTCGAGGAGGCCTGAGTTCTGGTTCGGGGTTTATCCGCCCACCGGCATTAGAAGTGAGAGTGTAAGCACAGTGGCTACAGCTCCCAGCCGTTTGAGGATCTGATCGTGTGCCTTTTACACACCAATCTGACTGATCCAGCAGGGAGTGTTCATTTTTAAGCCTTAGCCTCCACAGTGCTCTCACGTTGGTTCACTCCTGTGTTTTACATGCATTTATTGACCAAGATTGCTGCTTTCAGTGGTGTGTGCTAATCTAGTACAGTCCACTAACCATTCATAATCCAACTGACAGACAATATGAGTATTAGTCTGATTGTCCTTCATGTTAGCTTCAGGACACTGTGTCTGTGAGATCCCTTTTTTGCAGGCTGCTGTGCTCATGGCAGATGATGTTGCGTAAAAGCAAGGAGAGCCATCGCCACTCTTGCTTGAGCTATTTCAGGAATTTAAAAGGAGTCCCGTTTCAGAGTTCTTGCCCTGAGAGCAAGCGGTTGTATACAGAGGCTCAGATGGATTAAGAAGGGAGGCTTTGGTTGTGGCCATGGAGGGATACTTTCAGTCAATCGTCACAGAATATGCAGAATCTGGAGAGAGATACAGCCCGTGGACCTGATCAGCATTTCTATAATCCTCAAAATAGGCTTCAGGGAGAACAGACACACTGTCCAGACTGGTCCTTGTGTTTTGTATCCTAAGCTTTATCCTGATGTCTGTATGTTTTTAAGACCAATGGGACATGGCTGCAACTTAAAGTGCCGATAAAATATTTGGAAGAACGGATTAAAAATAGAAGCAGGAAGGGAAATCTTGGCAGCATGGTGATGTAATAAAGTCCGGTGGTTTTAATAGACACATAACCATGCAGGATTATGATAATTTCTCTTAGACTTGAAGCTTTGAGGTGAAAACCTGCTCGTATCGCTGGTTTGCAACTTTTTTGTTTGCTGATTGTCATTGCAATGTTGGCTTGCAATGCCAATTATGATCTTGCAGAAGGCTATGATGTGCAGATTATTCCTTCATTATATCTCAAACATTTTTCACCTTGCACTGAACAGGTCTGAAAAATTCCTACCGGCGTTTTGATATTTGTGCCTCTAAATGAAGGAGCACTTAATATTCAAAATGCATATTCCTAAGGACGTCTACTTCACCCTGATTTTATGTATGTATGTATTTATTTATTTATTTATTTTAACTCGCTGTCAGTACAAAAAACTACATTACTGTCATTAATACCATACCTACCAATTCCTGTCGGCTGTTAACCACTAATAGAGCCTATTTGGGTCAAGATTAGCAATACCCTTTGCACATGTTGCTCCATGATTGCAGCTGTGATTTGACTAGCAAGCAGGATGTTAGCACGAAACTCAGTCAAATCTTAACCTTGGTTTGGGCTCACCACAGTCGAGCACTGGTGCTGGCTGACACTCATGGGTGCTGTTCAGTATTTATTATCAGGTTGCTCTCAGCCCATCAGGTGCACCAGAACTATCATATCCTCACAAAGTATCAGCTGCATCTAATTCACACACACACACACACACACTCACACTCATATACACACATACTGTGTCATTATGTTGGTCTCAGCAGTGCCAAGCTGTCAAGTCACTAGAGGAAGCTTCAGGCCTCTGGCTCATGGTGTGTTTCCCCACTGCTTTTGCCCAGCTTTCAGCCTGCTGTGACTCATAACACACAAACATACACACATGCAGTGTACATTATACAGTACTTGCACACTGATATTGTTATTACATACCAAACTTGGCCATTTATTATCCATTTTTTTCTATTGAGTAATTTCACAATTGTTTTAATAAACTGAGTCATTGCAAAGGACAAACTAGTACAAAGATGTGAACAAGCTACGCGTAGCTCTTGAAAAAATCCAGAGTACTTTACTGGAAAACGAATAATGCAAAATCCTTTCAAACCGTTTTATTAAATATATGAATAAACATTATGTGGGGAAAATGCTCAAACAGGCGTTTCTAAATCACTGAAAGTGAGATTGGTGGGATAATCCAAAAATGCATAATCATGCAAATTGTAATGCAATCGTGGAAACCACAGTTGCAGCTCAGAGATAATTTGTAACATAGAAACATTTTTTTTTTCCATTTTTCAGGGGTAAAGCCTGTCCATAAATTATCTAACTTTGAGGCAACTGGATGCATCCCTTGGCCTGTTCTCTTGACCAGTACTTCTGATCATTTGTAGAAATTTTAAGCAACATACTAATTAATTGCCAGCTTCTTCTGAACTCCTTTCCCTCTCTCCTCAAGGGTTCAAGACATGACATAAAAATGTTTTCTGTAAATATTTTTATGCCAAAAGAAATCCTGGGCAGTGTTTGATAATACAAAAGTCTCATTATCACCAAGGAAGAATGACTGACTCATGTTAATGTTTGCACTCAACAATATAGAAGTACTAAGGTTCTGTCCCCATCACTGCTCCCAGGTGCTTTGAATAGCTGCCCCGTTACATGGTGTGTATGGGTGAAAAGCAGAGGTTGTATTTTGCTGTTTTACTGTTTGCTGTGTTGTGTTTCACAATGACACATTCACTTTCACTTTTCTCTTTACCTGCTAGTGTTCTGATCTAATCCTCTAGCCACAAGCTAACAGGCTTTTTTCATAAAGATTAAATGCTATATACTACCACATATGTTGCATTGTTATCTCCTAGTAATCTCAGTTTTGGTTGATCTAGATTTAGTTGTTGAGCCCTTAAAGTATGTGGACTAGAATCTATTAAAAGCTGTCATTTGGTAGTGTTGTTGTTAACAATGTAATCCTTAAAAACACAATTATGTCTCTACTGACACAACGGGAGTAATACACTAATACATTTCCTTTGGTGCAAATTTAAGTTAACTTGGATACAATGCTTGATATCTGAACAAGTTACATAATTTACATTTACAGCATTTATCAGACGCTCTTTATCCAGAGCGACTTATATTTCTTAAATACAGGGGCAGTCCCCCTGGAGCAACCTGGGGTTAAGGGTCTTGCTCAGGAACCCAATGGTGGTGGATTCGAACCTGCAATTTCTTGGTCTGTAGATGAGTATCCTACCACTATATCACCACCGTCCCGCAATAATGGAAAAGTTGTGCGATATCACTATAATGAAATACACAATTTAGCACTTGGGTTAGAAACGTAAAGCTGCGAAACTGATTAGTCAATGCCATCAGCAAAATCTGAACAATAAATCTCAATACCAGGTTTTCTGTTTTATTCATCAGAGAGGTGTGTAGTCATATCATGAAAAACTGGAAAGAGTGATCATCAGTCCTTACATGTCATTGCTCTTATTTTATTTGCAACTCCCTAGTTACTATCTAATGTTTAGGACTCTGAGCAACTGACCCATTGTCACAGTTTTTCAAATGCTAAGTGGATTTGATTGGTGTAGATATTGACATTTTATATGATCTTTTGCTCGTTTCTTCCCCTTGAAGTTTTTCTCTCTCTGACTTACTAAGAGTGACTGTCTGTCTGCCTGTCTCTTTTTTGCTTGCCCCCTCTCCCCCCGTCCTTGTGGTGTTTAGGCTGTTCAGGTTCTTTGGTGGGGATCTACTGTTGTAACATGAACTAAGATGCCCAGTCATAAGACCGAATCTGATCTCTCTCCTTGCCCCCCTTTCCCCCCACACATGTGGAATCTCTGCATGTTCGGCCACGAGTATATTTACTGAGAGCTTTTGCCCTCTGCTCGTACACACCCCCCATCCATCATTCCCTGTTGAGTGTACTTTTCAGCTATGTGTGTCTAACTTGCTTTGAGCAATCAAAAAAGAGGGAGATTTCAGGTGTCATGGGTCAGGCTTTTAAATTTATTTCCCAAATTTGACAAAGAAATGTAACTGATCATGCTCACCTTTTTTTCCATGCTTGTAAAGTTCTTTGTTTCTTTTTCATGAGTGGCTACATCATTGACATGATAAATCAGACGGAGCGCTCTATATTATTCAAACTTGGAAAGTCGCTGAGCTCAAAGTTTTAGATGGTGTTTAAATATGGCACTTTTGGTGTATTGGCTGTTCCGCTTTATCAGATTAAAAACAAAATTACACAATTTGTGCACATTTTTGTGAAAATGCCCTCATGTATCCTATTACTTGTGTGAAAAAGCCCACCCCTACAATGAGTGTGCTATTTAAATTTTTTCCCCCTCACTGGAATTTGTAGAATGTGTTACTTCACCGTCACTGCACCAGAGACGACTACTTTTTCTGACACGTTTTATGAGCCAGTGCTGGTTCTCCCATTAGATCTGATGAACTGGTTTGTAAATGAAGTTGTCATCCTGGGTTTGCTTGCTCTGTCACTTGTCAGCCATGAAGATCGATGCTGCATAAACATATCAAAAATATGATTTTTTGATAGAGTAACGACACAGTATGCTTGTCCCTTTTTTTATTTTTTTTGTGGTGCTGTCGAGCAGTTTGCCTGAATCTGCCCAGCATGTGGTTAGTTAAATGGACCCCTCTCAGTACTGCTGAGTGACAGCTGGGGGTTTCTCCCATCACCATGGCTACCATGGCTGGTTGCCTCTTTGTTCTGAGAAGTGGACAGGCTGAGGTTGCTTTTCGTCTCTTTATCGTGAATGCACCATTACACCTCATTTATTATTAGGTACTTTCTCTTTGGGTTGGGCATATACTAATAAAACACAAGGAGACAAGAGTGCTGATTTGGGCTCGAGATTGTCTCTTGTGACATAAATGTGGCAAAACTGATTTAGAATCTACCAATTTCTGTTAACCAATTAATAATAATACTAAAATTATGAAACTAAATAAAAACACCAATATGTGTTGGCAATCAGGCTGGTGGATAAAATGGTGCTAGGGTGAGGTTAGGGTTAGGGTATGCCCTTGGGTATCTTACAATTTTTTGCAGCATAATTACTTCACAAAGAATCTTCTCGTGTTAGGAGCGAACATTAGCACCCCTACCTAAAATGCTGAAAATACATTGCTATGGGTTCTTATACAGTAGAATTAATATTTTTGCTGTCTCTTCTCTTTCTTTTTTAGACTATGCGAAGACATCGTAATGAAGTAACAGTGGAACTAAGAAAGGTAAGTGAGAGTGGTCAACTTCCTCAACTAATGCTGTTTGTCTCTTTGAAGGACTAGTATGAAGACAGAGGACAAAGGTTGATAGTTATTTGTCATGCTCATGAATGTGTATTGGGCTGGTGCAGATAATTAAAATATCTTAGTTCTTTATCATGTTTGTATTCAATTTAGTGTTAAGTATTTGAATGGGCAAGTCAGAATAGAAAATTCAAGCGGGTAGTTTAGCAGTAATTTTGACTGAGTGCGTGTCTGTCTGTCTGCATGTGTGGGTGTGCATGGACGTAAAGAAATCGAGAAGAGGCCACAGAGGAAGCTTATATCTGAATACAGCATAGTTTTCTCTGGGCTCTAATACACTCAGCGGTGCAGTGGGTAGTTGCAGCACTGTGTGTGCATTTTTAATCTAGTTCTCATAGGAATTTCATAAACTTCCCACATTAAAATAGACTGCCAACAGAAGTATGTTGCCAGTTTGGCCCTCTTAAGATAATTTTCAATGGTATTTAAGCAATGATATTAATTCTCCAAGCTTAAGGCATTAGACACAGCAGTTGTGGTGATTTGGGAACAAAACCAAAGAAAACATGCAAAGTTCTTGGTAGTTATGCTTAATTGATTTTTATTTGAGAGTAAGGTTTTTTTTTTTCCCCTCAAGTGAGGAAGAAAAATGCTGTTCTCAACTGTTAAATATTAGAGTAATTTGAATGCTATGCAAAAGGTTTGTTGCAATTAAGCAGTCTTGTTTAAAATAGGTTTCTGTGTATACAGAAAGTTTATAGACCCTTCAAATATGGATACCTTTTTCCTCTTTGTTTTCTACATGCAATACTGCCTAATGTCAAACAAGAATATGGTTTTGGATTTTTTTTTTTACAGATAAAAACTGATCTCATTTACAAGTATTCATACTCTTTAACTACTTGGTCATGCTCATCCATGTTGAATGAGGAGGGTTGGTGGCAGCCATTAACAGGTCTGTTCAGAGATGTCCTTTTGGATTCAGCATAATATACTTCCTCCATCACCATGTGTAATAAGGTGATGCTCAGTTCCTGGTTTTCTCTATACACATGGGAAATTATGGCCAAATAGTTAAGTCTTTGTTTCCTCAGATCAGAGTGGTCTGAGAGTTTTTCAGTGCTTTTTGGCCAACTCCCAGCAGGCTGTCATGTGCCTTTTAGTGAGAAATGGCTTCCATCTGGCCACTCTACCATTAAGGCCTGATTGGTGGATTGCTATACTGACAGTTGTCCTTCTGTAAGGGTCTCTCATCCCTTCAACCCCAACTCCTTTTTGTGGTGATGGTCTGATCTCGGAGAACGGCTGGTAGTTCCAAGTTTCTTCCATTTGAGAATGAAGAACCTCTCTTGCTGTTTGGCACTTCAGATGCTGTAGAAATGTTGGCATATCTTCTCCAGGTCTGTGCTGTACACAGTCCTGTCTTGCAGGTTTATTGGGGTACTCTGAACCTCACAGCTTGTTTTTCACCTTAAAATTAATCATCAAATGTGGCAGCAGTTATCTCCTTTAGCAGCTAGAGATTCATAGTGAGAATTGTGCAGAAAAGCTAATACAGAATGTATTGGCCATGAAAGTTGCTAAAGCTGTATGAAATCTCATTGGGAATTTTACTGGCTAATAAACTCAACTTCATAATGGTTTGTTGTAATAAAGCTTTCAGTTTAGCTTTTGTTCAATATTAAGAGCATTAGCTTTTTGGCATGATGTTCCTTTAAGCTTGTTTTGGGAATGCATGTTCTAGTAAATTTAGCCTAGAATAAATGTGTGTAGTTTTCTCTGTGGCGGTTGCAGTTGGCCCTTTTGTATTTTTCAGTCTTTCAGTATTAATTTTCATTACACCTGATATTTGTGTTTAGGTTCTTCCAAAGTAAGTGCAGCTTGCATTCATTTGACATTGTCCTCTTAAATTACTCCTCAATTTACTAAATTTCTGCAGGCAAATCTATTTATTTACACTTACATTTACGGCATTTAGCAGACGCTATTATCCAGGGAGACTTACAGGTCCTAATTACAGGGACAGTCCCCCTGGAGCAACTCAGGGTTAAGGGTCTTGCTCAGGGACCCAGTGGCAGTAGTGCCAGAGGTGGGATTTGAACCTGGGACCCCTTGAGCCATGGGTCCATAGACAAGTACCCTACCACTAGACTGCAAACACCCCAAATTCATAAAGCACATATATAGAGGTCATTCCGTGTGCTTTACAAAGATAAAACAAGCGGTCAATTTAAGCAAAGTCTGTTCCTTTTTCGCACCCCTTGCACCTTTACAAGGTACTCATTTTCATTAAGGCCTCATCCCTTTTATCTCTTGTGCTGTGTTGGGTTTAAGGCCTGTTTAAACCTACAGATGTGATTACCTTTAACCCTTGTGGCTCCTGGCTGCCATTCCAATGCTGAATCATGTGCCATCAACCCAGTGCCAGAAAGCTGGCATGAGCGGGGAGTGAAATTGGTGTACTTAAAACGAATAATTTACGATGGCCACAGTATCAAAAGCTCCTAATAGCCCAACCTTAAGCTTATAATGCAAAGGTCACTTTTGCTAGATTTTCTCTTAATGAAGATTAGCAATATAACAATATCACCGGCATCTCCAAGATGCCAAATCCTTGTTTCTTTATTCTTAAAATATGAATACATTTGAATTGATGACAAAATCCATCTCAAAACTGGAGATATGCAATTAAAAAAAAAAAAAAAAGGCTGTGAAGTAATTGTGGACTTGCAAGCAAATATCTACATGATATTATTATGCGCTGTTATTAAGCGGTCACGATTGTTTAAAGACTCTATCATCGATTTAAAGTTGATACATAAATTTAATAATTATCTAACAGCACCTTTGTCCCCCTGTAGATGGTTGTTAGTTTACAAGGTCAAGTTACTTTATACAAATTTGCAAGTGGACATGTTTATATTAGCTGGGCCCTTGGTCAGTAATCCTGTAAAGGCTCAAGCCTCTCTGACACAGGTCTTCTATTCCTCTATCCAGACTCTTTCAGGCAGTGTGCTCCTGTACAAGAAACAGGAATATTGACCACTTTGTTTCTTAACAGGGACCTTTTCCAATACCTTTATCTTTCCCCTTTATTGCCTCTGAGGTGGTTCAATAAGCAATGAGACATCACTCAATATACAAGAAAGGGCAGCAGGGCCTTTTTTCACCTTACTTAGCCTTTAGCCTGACCTTAGATAGCAAGTTCCTGAGGACAAGGTGGAGAGCAAGTTTATGATCCCTGAGAGAATTTGAACCTGTCTTATCTGGCATCTGGGACACCTCAC
Organism: Hepsetus odoe; assembly: GCA_017165825.1. Classification (NCBI taxonomy): domain Eukaryota; kingdom Metazoa; phylum Chordata; class Actinopteri; order Characiformes; family Hepsetidae; genus Hepsetus; species Hepsetus odoe. Next base: position 14,281,953 of record CM029386.1, read on the forward strand.
AACCCCTAGATGAAGCCTAGTTTGTCAGAATTGCTCTTATAGGTGTGATGGTCACACTCTCTTGGCCATATGCTGTGTGTTGCAATTGCTTGTTGGCAAGCTTACAATGTTTTTTGCTCTCATTAATGTTTCATGGGTTACCCATGAACTAAACAGTCTAGTGTTTAGTGCAAATGTCCTCCATTCACTGATCTCAAATGTTATGCTCCTTTTGCACTTTTTTGGAATATCTTCCATCATTCACAGTGATTTAGAAGGTTTTTCCTCATTTAAACTCATTCACTTGGTTTATCAGTTCTTGTGAGTATCAAATAATCACAAACATTATTTGTGGTGACATGTTCTGTTTGTAAGATGGTATGTTGCCTTCCCTTTCATTTCTGTTCCCAGACTGGGCCTCTCTATACCTTAGGCACTGTTGCTATTAGAGAGTTGGCTTGGGTTGGCAGTATTTGGGTCACCCCCTCCCCTTTTTCCTCTTTGCAAGCATAGAGGCCCCTGGCTGGCTGTACCCCAGGGAGCAGTGTGACTAGGGTTTCCCCTATAAACCCTCCTACCCACCCAACTGGTAGCTGATTTTTGGCCTAAAGCCAGGAAGAGCACCTCTGCTAAGCAATAGTGGTGTCCGTCCATCTGCCCCAATGTGAGGCAGCTGTATGGTGTCACTGAAGCATGGCGTCACCGGGGCAACCCTCAGCATGCATGGACTCCCTGTCACTTTGGACAAAAGAGATGTTCACAAGCGGCGGCTGCTTCATTAAACACACTTTTCTGCACTGTCCTGTCACTGAGCTGTTCCAGTCTAACAGCTGTCATTTATGTTAGACTAATCAGTGTTGGAGTGTCTCTTGATAGGGAGCAGGGTTTTGCACAGCACCCCTTCTGGCAGCGATGCCTGAAAGGCTGGGCATGTTTCTGGCTGTTTTGGGTAGGCAGAACATGGATGTTGAAGATTTTGTGTGTGCATGTGCGCGTGGGCATGAAAGACTATCGATTTCCTCATAGCATATACTCACCAGCCTTCTGTGTTTATCTTTATTGAATGAGAACATTTTCATTGGGCCAATATAGGAATAAAAATGAATGCTTGTGATGTTAATGTGATTTTATTCACTATGCTTTCCATCTGAGACTAGACTGTGACTAGTAACATTAGAAGGCCTTAAGCCAGACTACTTTTATAATTTTTTTAAGTTAGTGTAGCTTTTTATTTGGTTTATCGAGTTCTTTCTTGTTTTTTTTTTTGTTTTTTTTTTATCTCATAAGTAAGGTATTTTTTTAATATTTGTTCAATAACATCCATATTAATTATTTGGCTTTTTATTTCTGCAGAAATTATTTAGTTAATCTTTAAAATAATTAGCAGAAATCACTTATCTGCTCACCTTTTGCTTGACCTCTTTCTCTTCCAGAACAAAAGAGATGAGCACCTACTGAAGAAGCGCAATGTTCCACAAGATGAAAGTCTTGAGGACTCTGATGTAGATGCTGACTTCAAGGGGGTGAGAATCCTCACTCCTTTTTTTTTTTTTTACTCAGTCTGTTTTTCTTTTTTCTAGCTGTCTCTTCCCACCATATCACTTATTGATTGTGCAATAGTTGTTTTGCAGTGTATCAAAATATGTTAAGTTTGTCACTTTTGTTTACACAGTTTGGAACACAATGCTAAAGATTCCCATATTTAAAAAGTGTTCCATAAAATGAAATGCCTTGCTTAAAATGATCTTTTTTTCTTATCTTCCTCTCTGTTCCTCAGCAAAATGTAACACTAGATGCCATCTTACAGGTAAAATGTCTGTGTAAATCAACATTAAAAGGAGAGTATTGCAAGATAGATTACAAAGATGTTTATGTTTGTTGGCTTGTATGTGTGTTGAGTAGTGTTAATAGATGAATTCTTATTAGTGAAGGCAAGGAAGGGTGCATACTGCTTTTCCTTTTTATTCATTGAATGTTGTAGCTCTGTTTTAGCTCTCTCGCTCATTCTTTTTTTCAGAACGCCACGAGTGACAATGCAGTAGTACAGCTCAGTGCAGTCCAAGCAGCCAGGTTTGAGATCACTTTTCCTCGATTAATATTTTTCTGTCTCTTAATCAGTTTGTTTATTCTTCATTAGGGGATCTAAATCTGTTTGATTATGTTTATATAAAAAAAAAAAGAGAGAGAGAGAAAATACAAGCATGGTGGGGAAAGCTGAGGATTATAGATAATAATTTATATACAAGTTCTGATTGTTAACTGATTTTATTTATTTTCTCACTGTGTGCAGAAAACTACTCTCCAGTGACAGAAACCCCCCTATAGATGACTTGATAAAGTCTGGGATCCTCCCCATCCTAGTCAAATGCCTGGAGAGGGATGACAAGTAAGTTATCTTTGCACATATCGCTACAGGATGGAGGGATAAAAACAGGGGAATAGGGAGGGTAGTGCAGAATAAGACTTTCTGACTAGTCCAGATTTTAAAAAATCATAAAAAAACAATTTTCGGCAGATAAAATACTTGATCAAAAATTGCAGAGGAAGCAGGAGGTAACACAATTATTGGTAAATAAGCATAAGAAATGATTCTAGAATCTTTGGTTTTGGTTAGCTCTCTAATCTCAGAGTAAGGTACAGTTACCTTTTTTCATAAATATTTCTGAATTTTAACCATTTAGTTTTTGTGATGCAAGAAGTTGCAGGGTGAAGCACAAGAAGGCAAGAACCGCAAAGGGGAGCTGAGGGTGGGGGAATAGAATAGGGGGTGGAATAGTAGAAAAGAGAGCACTGGGAATGTGATGGATGGACTGATGGAGGGAATATGATGAAGAGAAATTGGGAATGGGTGGTTGAATAGATATAGGGAGAGAAATTGGAGCGTGAGGGAGATCCTGAAGTGCCAGCTCATTCTGCTGCGCTGTCGGGCTTTTTCTCCCCTCCCCCACACCTCTCACTTATTGTTAGTCAGTCTCTCTCTCTCTGTCTCTCTCTCTCTCAGCACCCACAAAAGGCTTATTTAATGCTTCAGTCTTTGTTCATAATAACTTGTATGATGGGCATACACATACAAGAGAGACATGGGGACTTCAGTCACTAGGCCATCATTTTTCACAATTTTAAATGGTTTGCCTGCATGACTCTGGTTTCCTGTCTTCTGAAATAATGGCAGGACATCTGAAAGTTCTTATATACGGTTCAGACTAGGCACGGGCATGTTGACAGTTTTCTGGTTATCCATAAAAGCGTCACAAGATATGGCATGCATACTTGGATATCACCTGTTCTTGATCCTACTAAATCAAATGTGCTGCAGTGCATATATTTTAGATTAAAATGACATCAATTATGAATTATGAAGATATTTTTTTCTATTACCTACATATTACCCCATATTTAGGCTACAGTAGTGTCAAACAGCAAGATACTGATTTTAGGTCACTGGCTGATGGTAGCTCCCCAAAGGACAGACCCTTATTTAGCAGGGACATTGAATTATTAGCCCATTCGTCACGCTGACTTATGAAAAAATGAGCGGTGTTTGGCGCATGTCAGAGACTTAGTCTGCCTCTTGCTGTATGTTCTTGCAGTTATTGACCACATCTGGAAACAAGTGGCTGGAAAGGCATTTTATTAATATCGACTCTTGGTAGTTTGTAATATTTGGATTTGGACCTTTTGTACTCTTTTTTTCTCTGCTCGCTCTCTCCATCCACCAACCCCTCTTTTTTTCTGTGTATTTTACTACAGTCCCTCGTTGCAGTTTGAAGCTGCCTGGGCTTTGACTAACATCGCATCAGGAACCTCAGCGCAGACACAGGCTGTGGTCAAATCCAGTAGGTCCAAAGCAGTTTAAATCCACTAATGAGTCAGTCTCTTCTTTCTCTCTCCTCCTCTGTCCCGGTCATGTATCTCTGTACATTTTAGCTCCATCTGACTTCTTTTGCCTTCTTCTCTATCTGTGTGTGTGTGTGTAGATGCAGTTCCCTTGTTTTTGCGACTGCTTCATTCCCCTCACCAGAATGTGTGTGAACAAGCCGTATGGGCACTGGGCAACATCATTGGTAAGTTATGAGTCTTTTTTTTTTTTTTTTTTTTTTTTTTTTTTTTCTCCCCCCTGTTGTACTATTAAATTATTATTTAATTTCACAGTTGCATAATTTAATGTGCAATCATTAAAATTAACCAGTTTCAGATCATTAGGAAATATTTTCTCTTCTCTTGTTAAAGAATAAAGGAATTCAAAGTGTAAACCATAGAGTAAGAATACAATAAAAATTTGGGCTACAAAAAAAGATTTTGACATTCTTGCCCTTTTAGCTTTTTACTATATTTTGAGCTGAATGCAACAGCTAAACTAACTAAATTTAAGTAATTGAAAAATGCTAAAAGATAAAATACTTACTTCCTTAAGTTTATTATCTTTTAAGTTTCCCGTGGCAGTCAGCAGAGATGTGTTCAAAAGGTTTGAGCAACAGCAGGCAAATCCTGAAAACATCAGCCCCAAGGAACTATTTCAGTTTCCACAAGGGACACTGGACAAGTAATTTGTAATCCCCCTTCATCCTAAAAAGGGATACAAAGCCTCAGGCCTCCTCCATTTCAGATCTGAAGAGACAGCATCCTTTTTGATGTGCAAAACGGGGGGGAAATGTTAAATTAAAAATACATTTACAAACAGTACTATCAAAGTAGATTTTAACTTGAAATATAATGGAATTCATTTTCATGGATCAACTGCTCTCAGCTGATTTAAAAAAAAATAAATAAAAAAAAAGTTTGCGTTTGTGGAACATAGTTTAGCTTATGTGATGTAATCACTTGTTTTATTTGGTCAGTTTTATCAGCTTTTTTTTTTTTTTTTTTTTTTTCTTCACCCCGTGGTTCTGGCAAAGAAAGTTCATTTCAGTGCATCTATGAAAATGCTTTACTACCTTAAAAATAATCTCTAAAAATTGAAAGCTTAATGTGAATTGCATCAAGTTCTCAAACTGGATGGTATAAACTAAACTGATATTCCAGACATACTAGGAAGTCCTGAAATACCAGTCTTAATATCTGTTTGTTTTCAGAGAATGTTGTTTTTAGGGATAAAAACATTGACGGAGCTTCAGAGAAGAGAGAACAAGATGTGAAATGCAAGTCATGTGTCTGGTTCCTTACAGGTGATGGTCCGCAGTGTCGAGACTATGTCATCTCACTGGGTGTGGTCAAACCACTTTTGTCGTTTATCAATCCCTCCATCCCAATCACCTTCTTGAGGAACGTCACCTGGGTTATCGTTAACCTATGCCGAAACAAGGATCCTCCCCCTCCCATGGAAACAGTACAGGAGGTAAGGGGATGTCTTTGTATACTAGGTAACATGTACTGTTATTGTATGTCATATTTGATATATGGCACTGATTAGAAGATGATAATGTATTTTTGGTCAGCAGATCTGAATATGCCAGTGCACAAAGATCATGTTTAGTTTTCCTACGAAAGAAAGGTTATTCATTTAGATGTTGAGCGAGATGAAGAACAAACAAAAAGCTGTTGTGTGCTGATTTAGAGTTTTCTCTTTGCAGTTCAACCTATGTGAGTTAACATGATACCATTTAGATTTTTAGGATGATCACTTTCACAACTTGCTCTCACTTCTGAAAAGTTACTTAGTTTGTCATCAATTATTTTCCGATATTACTATCTTTTGAATGTAATAACATAATAGAATTGATCTGATTTATTTCATTTGCGTTAAACTACACATGCCTTATTTAAATACCTTAAATAAACAAATACAGAGATGAGTTCAGATACTGTCATTTTTGAACCATTCAAAGTGGGTTTTAGTAGTAGTAGTATCATGTTTTAACATCAGATAGCATAAGATGAACTCCCTTTTATACTTACAAAATTATTTTATAATAAAGGGTAAAATCTGAAGGACTGATGAATGAAGAGAATAAGAGAGAGAAGAATGGATAATGTGAGGATGGTGAACCAGAATACGTATGGGGGATGTGTAACAGTGGTGAGATCTGCAGTAGGTGACGGATGCATTTAAGATTGGATTACATCAAGGATCAGCGCCGTGCCCATTCTTGTTTGCAGTAGTAATGGACATGTCGACCAACAAGGTTAGACAGGAGTCCCCAATGATGTTTTCTGAAGATATAGTGATCTGTAAAGGACAAGCGGAGCTGCAGGTGTCAGAATTAAAGATGCTGAGATTTTCGTTGGGTGTGACGAGGATGGACAAGATTTGAAATGACATATTAGAGAGACAGATCAGGTTAGATGTTTTGGAGACAAAGTTAGAGAAGTAAGGTTGCGTTAGTTGGGACTTGTCTAGAGGAGAGTCAAGGATTATATTGGGAGGAAGATGTTGAGGATGGAGCTACCAGGAAAGCGGAAAAGAGGAAAACTAAAGAGGTTTATGGATGTGGTGAGAAAGGACATGCAGGTGGTAAGTTTAGTGAGAAATGCAGAAGACAGGAAGAAATGGAAACGGATGATCTACTGTGGCGACACCTAAACGGGAGCAGCCGAAAGATGATGCATGAAAAACTAAAAGGCTCTATAAATGATGTGCTGTACTGTAATGTTCTTGCAGTCATTTGTTAGCTTTGACTTTTTTTTTTTTTTATATTCAACTGCTTGTTTATAGCCAGGGTGTTACTCATCATATATTGTCTGTGCTTTACCTTCAACAAGACGAGCTGTTTTATGCATTTGGACAGCAACCAATGGTGCTCTGATTGGCAGTTTGATTTCTAGCGCAAACACATAACACAGACCTTTAATGAGGGGCAGCCTGATCATTTTTCAACTCTGAGTGAGATGGCAATAAAGGTTATTTCAGTTCCCTTTTAGCTTATTGGAGGTTTTTGTGAATGTCTTAACTGTGGCAAAATCAACAACCCACAGCTTTGTGTGACTTGTTAATGTATTCTAAATCCTTCCAAGTGTTTTTCGACTTCTCACTGACCTGACCACACCATGTGAAATCCCTGCATTACCCTACCTGCTGTTTTGAGATGTTTCCATCTTCTTTCATCCCAGCTAGGGCTGACTGCTCCTCTAGCCTCCATGCACCCTAACTGACAAACAGCTCTCAAACAGCTGAACTGCTTTGAAAGAGGTGGATTGTGACAAATAATCCAGACATGGCTGTTTTGAGTTTTAATATGTGTCCTGGTCTATCGGTGTGATCAGAGGATCCAGCTTTGAGATGAAAGGACACTTATTGAACCACCCACTGCAGAGAAGTCATTAGACAAGTCTGTCTGTCTCTCAGAAATGCATAAAAAGAAAGTGCACCTGTGTAAAGGCTAGTCAGAGGAATACATTAGATTGACTTGGAGTTGTTTCCTGTTTGTGTCCTGATTCAATCTCTCTCTTTCTCTCTCCCTCTCTCTCTCTCTCCCCCTCTCTCTCCCTCCCCCTCTCTCTCTCTCTCTATCTCTCATGCGCAGATCCTGCCTGCACTATGTGTACTCATATACCACACAGATATAAATGTAAGTAGACTGCCTTTCAGTCAATAATTCTAAGAATTTATAGATTTGCAACTTTACAGCAGACTAGGAGAAAGCTGTTTTTTTTTTTTTTTACATTTGCAAGCAATGTAAAATGTCACAATGTGATTGTCTTTTTAAATGTTTTATTCTTGCTCAACATCTTGCTCTTTTTTCTCCTGTTCTCCATCTCTTGCTTTCTCTATCTCACCCCTGTTTAGATTCTAGTAGACACAGTGTGGGCTTTATCATACCTAACAGATGGAGGGAATGAACAGATACAAATGGTCATTGACTCAGGTGTTGTTCCCTTCCTAGTTCCCCTACTCAGCCACCAAGAAGTCAAAGTTCAGGTAAAGGGAAAAAAAAAACCAAAAGCGTCAAATTCAAGTACAAGTCATTCCGTTTTCCCTGCTAGGTTCATTAACCACATGTTCTGATGAGGCAGGATTTCCATTTACCTGACAACTGAATTTTTTATTTTTTTTTTCCTTTTCCATCATAATGTTTGCACTGTAACCACGAGTCACATTATTATAGAAATCCAGACATGACTTTAGTGCTCATAACTTTTAGCAAGGAAATTTGAAGTTATATCGAAAGCTTACTTTTTATTAAAGCATGAAAATGAATAAGGGATAGTTGTTTTCTTAATTCTATCTCAATGCATTTTAAGAAATAAGGAGTGTCTGAAAATGTGCTTCATCGTATGCTAGTGTTTAAATATTTAGTTTATTATAGCAGTACTTCCCAATCATTTCATGGAGGAATCCTGCTCTGCGCATTTTAGTGCTTTCCCTGCTTTAACACACTCTCTTCAACTCAGAAAGGGACTTAATGAGTTGGGCCTTTACTTCCAAATGCATCTTGGTTTGGAGAAGGTTCAGTGTGATGCTCGTTTGGCCATCTAAGAACCATCTTTGTCTTAGGACACTTGAGAAACTTAGCGTTGATTATTTTGATAATTAAAGAAAGCATTAAAGCAGGGAGCCTCAGGGGCCAGTTTGGATAACACTCTGTTAAAGCACTAAGCGCATTCCAAAGCTCTAAACCATTCATCTTTCTTGGCAATATTGTTTATTTATATAAGAATATAATTGCATCTTAATGGTTTCTAACCGTGACCCTCTGCTTTCCTCACAGACTGCAGCACTGAGAGCAGTGGGGAACATTGTGACGGGAACAGATGAACAGACTCAGGTCGTGTTGAACTGTGATGTACTCTCTCACTTTCCCAATTTGCTTACCCACCCCAAAGAGAAGATCAACAAGGTGTGTTCATGCATACACAAACATGCTCACATAATCTCATAAGTCTTCCTTATCTAGTGTTAGTGTGATCCTTTTCCATTAATGAAAACAGGTTGTTAAAGAGATCATCAAGTTGCTGACCAAACTTGCATGGTTCATTCAAGATACCTTCTTCTTTTCTTTCCACTCTTAAATGGACCTGGAGTTGATCATGAAGCAGCTAATTCTTCTTGGAAACAATTATCAGCTTGATCAGCTATATGAATACAAGTCCTTAGAAGCTTTGTGACCTTTCTGAAGGGATGGAAGTTAATCTACATTTGTAGAAACCCCCTTCTGATCAGAGGATTTTTTTTTTTTTTTGTACCCCACAGGAGGCAGTGTGGTTCCTGTCCAACATCACAGCAGGGAACCAGCAGCAGGTGCAGGCTGTGATAGATGCAGGCCTCATCCCAATGATTATACACCAGCTGGCTAAGGTAACACACACAGCACAGTCAGTATCCTCTACTTATGTTAAAACATGTACATATGTTCCTGTCAAAGGTTCTTCAGTCTTTAGTTTTAACTAGATAGAGTGCCGTCAAGTCAGTATTTTAGCAAAAATGTTACCAAAATTGAAATGAAAGTTAATTTAAATGTACTTACCTGTTTTATATTACAGTTTAATTGAATATAAGTGAAAACATTTTTGTGTTCGAGTCAGTGGATGGATAGTCAATTATTTTGTAATTGATAAACATATGTATTTGTCAGCCTTGATTTTACTCGTCTTGCCACTCATTCTTTGCGTCTCTGTTTGTAAAGGGTGACTTTGGCACACAGAAAGAGGCTGCATGGGCCATCAGCAACTTAACAATAAGTGGGAGAAAAGATCAGGTTTGTGGTTGAATTAAAACATATTTAAAAAATATATATTGTCTAAATATAGCCCTTTTTACACTTTAAACTTAGGATATTGTGAAGGTACTGTTTTACTGGTACATTTCATGTTTTTGAAGCCTTTTAACACTATTTTGCAGGGATGGGGGCATTCAGCTTCTTATTTTTTCAGTCATGTACATAAACATTTTTGTCGCTTTTGTGCTGACAGTTATACAAGGGTGATTCTTCCAAAAATTTCAAATGTGTTCAGCTTCACAAACTGTAATCCAAAACATGATTTCTGCCAGTTCTCCTTTTTGCCAAATTGTATCAGTCATGCATAATCTGATAAAAGGGTTTTGATAAATTATTTTGTTGTCCAAATAACGCCCAGAAATTTTGAAACGTGATTGCATTTTGGATCGTATTTCTCAATTCTGCAGCAAAACTGCTTATTTGCGCCTCTGAGCGATTATAGACTGAGTGGTGATTTTGAGCGATTATAAACAGCATGCATAATAACTTGACGATTAATCAAATGTAATAGACATTTTTAAAAAATCAGCCTCTGTTTAAAATGTTGATGACCATACCCGTCACAGTTTGTGAAAATGCTCCAACCGTTTATGCGGAGTCTCTTTATGAAGGCTTTTTTAAAATTCAAAATTTTTTTTTTTTTTTTTTTTTTTTTGGATGACTGGCAGGTGGAGTACTTGGTGCAGCAGAACGTTATCCCCCCTTTCTGCAACCTGTTGTCGGTGAAAGACTCGCAGGTTGTGCAGGTGGTTCTGGATGGTCTTAAGAACATACTCATCATGGCCGGCGAGGAGGCCAGCACCATTGCTGAGATTATTGAAGAGTGCGGAGGTAAATAGAGCAGTGATATCTATAACCTTGCTTGTCATGTTATCATGTGCAGTGTGCATTAGTGTCTAAGATTGAAGGGCTTTTATTCAGAGAATATGTGCTGTCTGGTGTTAAGTCTTGTGTATTTTATGTATATCCATCAGGACTGGAAAAAATCGAAAACCTACAGCAGCATGAAAACGAAGACATCTACAAATTAGCATTTGAGATAATTGATCAATACTTTTCAGGAGACGATGTAAGTGTGGGATTACCCTTAAATATATATTTTTTAACAGTAAATATCTTAAACTCCTCATGGTTAAAGGGCTATTTTTCTAATGGTTTATTTCTATTTTACTTTTCAACCTTCTTTAAAAAAAAAAAAAAAAAAAAAAGCCGCTATATCAAATAATATATTTAGTTTTATCACTTATTATTCTTACAGTGAAGGGGTATAAACCGAGTATATTTATTTCCTATGTATTTATTCGTTTTTGTCCATCCTTAATATCTTACTCATTTTTCCCTAGATTGATGAGGACCCAAGTTTGATCCCTGAAGCTACACAAGGAGGCACCTTCAACTTTGACCCAGCCTCTAACCTCCAAACCAAGGAGTTCAAGTTCTAACCGAGCCAAACCCAGAACTTGAAGACGGCGGGAACCCCTGCTGCTCAACGCCCCCGCCGCCCTCCACACAATCCAACCATCACCGATCAACCAACAACCCACTAACTTGTTTGAAAACAACCCGTCAAGACGCTACAAAAACCTACAAACAAAAGCTAGCACTGAAGGATATGAGAGCGTCTGTCTCCAGCGTTACCTTAAGTTGGAGTGAAGTCTACACATTTCATAAAGAGGAGGATAAACAAAACGCACCTCTTTGGTCGTACTGCAGTTGCCAAAAAAGGTTTTTGCTGTTTTTTGCTCACTCGCACATACACAAACACACAGACTTGAGTCATATGTGTGCATGAACATTTCTAGAAATTTCTAACGTTCTACCAGCCATCATATCAGCCGATGAGGAAGATGGGAGGGGGAAAAAAGGACGATCCCAGAATTTGAAGGCAGGGATTTTTTTTTTTTTCTCTGTGGTTTTTAATTTCATTCTTTTTTTTTTCTTTCTACAAATTCTTCTGATCAAGAGGTCACATCCCCACTCTGAAGTTTATTCTAGAACGCCAGACAGACACTCAAGACATCCAGCCTCTGCTGTGCTAAGCCATGTGAAACCCACCCCCTTTCTCTAAGGAGTCCTTTTTTTTGTGTGTTTTTTTGCTTTTTGCACATAAGGGGGAGGTTCCTTTCTTTTACACATGTGATGTGCAAGCAGAACTTAGAAGCTAGCAACAATTTTTTCTGTTAGTTTTTTTTTATAAATCATCATGAAACTATAAATCTTATACAAAAAATGGGAAAACATTTTTTAAAAATCTGTAAATCGCAAAAATAAAGCAAAACATGCAGAAAGGATTTCTTGTTCAACACAATCAAGTCACTTAACCTGCCTCTAAGTTTCTATGGTGTGAGAATCCAAGGCCATGTTGGTGGAGAACCAGACGGCATCGCTTTTGAACATGGGAAATCAGATGCAGAATGCCACCATCCTTACTGGGTGTCTATAGACTTGGCAAATGGAAGAGGCACTGGATTATTCCATATATTGAGGAGCACCTCTCTATACTGGAGTCATCCATGGTTTTAACTGCTTCATAACAGCAGAAATAAGTTTCAGCACACAAAGAAAAAACCCAAAAGGCCTTCTTGACCAGATCCATCTTTTTCTCTCTTCTCCCCCCTCAGAGGGAATATATTTTCTCTAAGTTAAAAAGCAATTAAGGCTTAAATCATTGGCAAAGAGATACTTTGCAGAAAAGAAATGACTGTGATTTTATTTTATTTTTTGTGATTGGTGGAGCTTCCACATTTGCAGCTTTGATTCAGTCTTATGCACACTTTCAAATTGTGTTTTTATTTATATATATATATATTATATATATATATATATATATATATATATATATATATATATATATATATATATATATATATATATATATAATAAAAATACAACTTTTTGTGGCTAATCATTAATAGAAAGAAGCATTCGCTTTCCACAAACTAAGGAAAATGGATGTCCATGGCAAAGCTGTTTTTTGTTCTTGAAATTTATTTGCTACAAAATATAACTGTACAAACTAAAATAAAATCTCTTGTGTAATGTATAAATTAAAAAGCTGCCACACATGATAGATGTTTGTTGGGACACTTAAGAACAATAACAACCTTGTGTTACGGATTCACAATTAATGGGGACTTTTTGTCTTTTTTGTTTTAACATTCACTTTGTGATGACAAACAATGGAAATGTTGGAAATGGGATTTCTAACTGTTGTGACTGGACAATTCTTAGTTTTTGTTTTTTCTCCCTGTGCATTTATTTGTAAAGGGATGTATGGAAAAATGAAAATGACATTGGAACTAATGTAGTTGTGGTTTGGCTGCAGACTACTGAAGACAAGGATTCGAGGAAAAAATGGCGACCCCGGCATTTCAGGAGTTGGCCATTTTATTGTTGATGAACAAAATAAAAAGCCTGCACAGGTGAAACTCATGACCTAAACACCTAGAAAAACCGAGCCACTTTAAAGAATTGAGAAATTTTTTTGTCTTGTATCGGAATTTGATACAAGCTTGTTCCTGGTTGCAAGATTTTTACTTGCTGATTAAAAAAAAAAAAAAAAAAAAAGAATGGGGGAAAAAAAAAGCATCTTCGCATTTTGGCCTCTGATTGTTTATATCTTTTTATAAATTTTAGCATTGAAATACTCTTTAAGGTGGCTCATCTGTAATTTTTTTCAGCTCTTGTGCATATTAAAGATAAAGAACGAGTTGAAAATCATTGTGCCTTTTGTTTTTCATTTCATAAGCTGAAAGCAGAGCAAATCTTTTTCTTAATAGTTAACGCTTAGCATTGGAGCTGATTTTAGGATGGGGTCTCTCGAGTGTCCTGTCTCCGTTTCTCTGGAGTGTTATTTTTGTTTGTTTTGTTGGGTTTTTATTTATTTATTTTTTCTCCCCCCACCCTTTCCAAGCCATTCTATGATAAGGCTTTCTGCTGTGCTCTGGACTATATGGTAATTCTGTTTTAATTCTACTCTTATTCTCCTGGCTGACTTGTAACTGGTCCACTCCATTTAATTTTGCTTTTATCCTATGCACTACTACTCTCCACAATTCTGTTCTTATCCATCCTTTCCTCGCCCTTCTAGAAACTTTCCATAATAGGCCATACTTCACTCATCACTCCCTCAGGACGTGCTTTATGTATCAATTATCCTAACCAAAATAAACTTGCTGTTAGCCATCTGTTCTTTTTTGCTCTCTTCTGATTTACACTTAAAAACAGTGGGGTTTATTTCTTCTGTCCTTTTACTCACTCTGAGTTCCTTTTCTACCTTCTGTGCTTGTTGATCCCACTGCCAAAAATCTGTGTACATCAGAATCTTAGTCGCGCTGGGTCTCGTGCAGGACCTGTTCTTGCTTTTCTTTTACTTTTTGTAGAGTGGGATTGATCCGATCTTAGCGTGAGCTTAAACTCGCGACCGCCACCAGCTCATAATTGTGAGGTCACATTTTCGTAAATCTTGCATGCATGATCTGCACAATTAACATCTAACACAAAAAGTTGTCCTTTTTGATTACCGCGGCAAGTCTTCAGCAGCGAGATCTACTCACTTTTCTTTAAAGCATTTAGGAGTTTGTAGATATGATCACATTTGCCATTGCATACCACTTTATTTCCTGCAGCTGCATTTTTGTAATCAAAGTCTTTAAAACCACCTTCACTTAAACACCAAGTTTAGTGTCTGAGCTGAGAAGTCTACACTGGTGTTCCATAACAAAATATAATCATCTTACCATTAGTGCACATCATGTTTGCACGCCAAGCCTGTAAGCATAGTCTGTAGATTAACCCATAGCACGTTTTAAAGGCTTTCACAAGGACGGCGGCACAGAAAGTTTTAGTAAGGCTTTTAGATGCTCGCCTCTCAGATCTGATGTTATAGCTGTAGGAAGAGATGTGTAAAATCACAGAAATGGAACGATTTAAATTAGTGGGCTGAAATGCAAATGAAATGCTCTGTGCATTTTACCAGGAAACGATTGACACCAGTTTTGATGAATAATCTCAAATAGTGTTTTCTTTCTCTCATCGGGGTGAGAATGAGCCTCAGACTTGCTGGGTGAATTGTTGGCAGTGGAGGAGGGGATGCTGTTGGCTTCTTGTGCCGTTACCTAAACTGATGGTGAGAAATGCAATAGTTCTGTGCTAATGTTTCACACTACCTGGCCCATGAACGCTGTATTTGAACATTTCACATTTACATTGCAGTAGACACTCTCAACCAGAGCGACTTCCAATTCCTGATTACAGGGACCGTCCCCCTGGAGCAACTTGGGTTTAAGGGTTTTGATCAGGAACCCAGTGGTGGTAGTGCTGGAGGTGGGATTCAAACCTGCAACCGAGTATCCTAGCACTAGACCACCAGCACCTATGGGCTGCTAGGAGGAACGAGGGGCTCTTGATACAGCTTCTATAGCAGCATGTGGTGCAGGAGCAGTGCCTCTTCCAACGATGCGCCTAGTTTTCAAACGATGATTAGTTTGAAAAAGCACATGAATCAGTGTAAAGTTAGGAACATCTTGCATGAGGCTTCTGGGGCTTTATTCTCTCGCAGTATAGATATGGCCACTGGAGGTTCTCTGTTTAAGAGTGCTGATGACATGGGGTGCCAGGTGCGCTGTCCAGGGTCCTGACTTCTTACGTCCCAAGACTGATAAGTAACACCTGAAGTGCTGTGGCTGGGGCTAGGAATTTCATCCAAGCTCAATCTGAACATGAATTTAAACTCTGGCCTTGGCGTTGGCCTTTTATCGTTGACCAGAATATTTTCTGTTAAAGATTAAGATGATTATAGACCCCTTGTCTCAGCACCAGGGTGCAAGTCAAAACAACAGTGTGCTGCAGCCTAAATATTAAGAGCAGGATGAAAAAAATTGCTTTATTTAGTCGTTACATTTTTAGGAAGAATGTTTAGTTTAGTGTTATTGTGGCAAAAATATTTAAATGGACATGCAAAAGGAAGATGAAGTTACTCACACCATGGGTGTCCAATCCAAAGTGGTCGCAGATTTTCATCCCACAGAAGTCAACTCCTGATCAAGTTTTAAAACTGAGACCAGTGACTTCAACAAGTAAAATCCAATTCCTTATCTGGCGCATCCTTTTATCACAGTGATTTTTGTCAGTCAGTCAGTCAGTCAGTCATTTTCTGCCACTTGTCCCAAGGGGGGGGGGGTGCTGGAGTCCATCCCAGCTCACACAGGGCGAGGACGGGGGACACACCCTGGACAGGTCGCCAGCCCATCGCAGGGAGGAGCATGACGGGACGGCACCTTGCTCAAGGGTACCTCAGGACAACATATTGGGAAGGGGTTCGAACCCCCGATCCTCTGATCGTGCAGCCAAGGCCCAACCACTAGGCCACCGCTGCCCCTTCGTGATTTTTGTTTATTTATTTATTTGTTTTGACCCCACATCCCACAGATTTTACATCAGTGGAAAACTAAATGCCCACACCTGATTTTTGGGGGGAAGGACCACCACACCAGACATAATTTCTTACTTTTCCTGCCCCTGGGTTTTTTGTTTGTTTTTCCAGCAAGAGGGATTTCTTAGTTAAGCCAGACAACGTAACTACTGGACAGTCCTCGGGTTCAGGCCTAAGTTGTCTCTATTAACTGAGAACTCCTGCTTGTGAAATAGCCCCCTGATTAGGGCCTTATTCTAATAACACACCCAAGCATGGACTTTAGGCGCCAAACCTTGGGACCCGCCCACTTGTGTAGAGGGGGCGGGATTTAAAGTGGAGCGATTGCAGCGACAACCAATAGGAGTGGAGTAACGAGCCCGTTCCTGGTTCACCCGTTACAGATCAAAGTACCACGGTTCTGTGGCCGTACAGCGTGAAGATGAATAAACATCCTTTCATTAAGGATGACCGAAGCCTTTGGCGTGGACGAGCCCGCGCTCTTTACCCGGGTGACGGCGGTCTCTCTGCTCGCCTGCGCCGCGCAGCTCGCCGCGGGTTTTATATTCGCACAGTTGTGGGGCAGAAAGTGTTCATCCACGGACAGATGGGTGCTCGTCTGGCTGTTTTACGACGCCATTGTGCACATCACTCTGGTGAGGAATAACCTGGACTGTTTTCATCACAATAACAAACTGTGTCTCACCTGGGCTCATTTTCTTTGGACAGGAGGGTCCTTTCGTGTATTTGTCGCTGATTGGATCGGTGGCAACTTCAGACAGCATATTTGCAGAGCTTTGTAAGTGTACATTTATACAGCTTTTTTAATAGTAACGTACTAATATTGTTTAATAAGCTCAAATTAGTCGCGTAGGTTTGTCCATTAAGGCGAGAATAGAGATCCTCGGCGCCATCTAGCGGTGAGTGGTGGTAGTGTGCAACCTATAGCGGTGCATTTATACAAGTGCATTACATTCATTCAAACTGTTACATGTGAAATCTCCACAGGGAAGGAATATGGTAAGGCAGACCAGCGCTGGCTGCACTCAGACCCCACCATAGTATCCCTGGAACTGCTCACAGTTGTCTTGGATGGGTTTCTCGCACTTCTTCTGATCTACGCTATTGTCACAGACAAGCATTACAGGTAAGACAGTTGCCGACAGTATTAGTTTATTCAACATATATTTAACCAGGAAATATCTTCAGATTAAAGTCCATTTTTTTTGCAAAAGTGAAAGTGACCATTCTCATCATTGTGAGTACACGGCACAACACACAGTGAACCACAACGAAATTACACCTCTGCAGTTAACCCACACACAAACACGTGAGGCAGGAGGCAGCTATTGAAAGCGCCTGGGGAGCAGTGATGGGGATGGTACCTTGCTCAAGGGTACCTCAGGGCCACCTACTGGTCTGGGATTTGAACCCATGACCCTCTGATCCTGGGGCCTAGTCCCTAATCACTAGGCCACCGCTGCCACAAGTGACTGTTTGTCATTGTGAAACACAGCACAACACACAGTGAACCACAATGACTCTCTGCATTTAACCCATACACACTGTGCAGCAGGGGGAAGCTATGTCCAGTGATGGGCACGGTAACTTGCACAAGGGTACCTCAGGTCTACCCACTGGTCAGGGATTTAAGTAGAAGGCAGTTTTCCCACAATCACATTGCAAATTTAAAGAATACCAGTGCTGCTGTCTCCTCAGGTTTAATGTAGGCCAAGAAACCAAACCATAGAGCACACAGTTATGCAGTGAACAGTGAATTAGATATTCACGTAGAGGGTATCCCCATGATCTGGAACATTTAAGAATATACTAACAAAACTAGAAAAACCTAGGTTTTCTGACCTGTTAGGGACATTTTTGGTGAAGTAGTTACAAAATCTAGAACGCTTTTTAGGCTACAGGGCTTTGCACTGTAACTGAGATCATATCCATGTGCTTCACTGCTCCTGCCAAACCAGCAGTTTCTTGTTTCTTGGCCTTTGAGTTCGCCTGTGCCTCGGGGGACCTGTGTAAACCTTTTCTCCTCCCTCTGTTCCAGGCACTTTGTCCAAATCACCCTGTGTGTATGCGAACTGTATGGAGGCTGGATGACCTTCTGCCCAGACTGGCTGATAGGAAGTCCTAATTTAAATACCAGTAATAGGCTCTACCTCTGGGTCTACCTTATTTTTTTTAATGGTATATGGGTGGTAGTGCCTGGAATGCTGCTCCACCAGTCGTGGAAAGATTTACAGAGATCCCATCACAGCATGATGAAGCAGAAGCAGAGCTGGAAGAAAGGTCTATAGATGTTAATGCACAGTTAAAGAAATATTCCTGCATTTTTCATCTTATTCTTGATCTACCACATCTGTAGCATACAGTTACCACAGACGTGTGTGCAGGTATGAACAATACAAATCTCAGTTATTATAGTCATAACAGAAGTCATTAAGTACAGTATAAGATACAGACGACAGTTTCAAGATGAGAGTGATGTGAAGGAATGCCTCGCTTAAGACCATTTAGAACACAACCTGTAGAAGAGCGGAGATGCTAAAAGTAGTTCAGTGCTACTTTCCCAGAATGCATTCTGATATTCATGATGATCAGGCAGAGTCTGGAGAACACTGCCCAGCGCTATACATGCAACAAATAACTACAAATTCAATTTTCCAATTTTTTGGTAAAGAGGTCAGATCAATATCAAGCACAATCAAAGTAATGATAAAAAGCTTTGATTCTGTTAGAGCAAGCCAAAAAAGCACTGCCTGAACATTACAAAATACGATTGTAACTACCAACAAAAGCTTATGTGGCCCATGGCATAACAAATTCTACTGAATACCAGAAGAGATCAGCACAGACTCCTATTTGCTTTTGCCAAAAGGCTGTGTATTGACCTTTTCAACGTCCATCCATCCATCCATCCATCCATCCATTTTCTGCCGCTTGTCCCAAACGGGGTCGCGGGGGAGTGCCGGTGTCCAACCCAGCGCACACAGGACGAAGGACGGGGGACGCACCCTAGACAGGTCGCCAGCCCATCGCAGGGAGGCGCGGGACGGGGACGGCACCTTGCTCAAGGGTACCTCAGGGCAACCTATTGGGAAGGGGTTCGAACCTCCGATCATGTGACCGACGCCCTAACCACTAGGCCACCGCTGCCCCTCCTTTTCAACGTAATAATCAAAAACATCAAAAATCTATGTAGAAATGAAAAAAGAGTGTTGCCATAAGCAAAACCCCAAAAATGTCAAGCAACAGGAAATGTTCTAGTTAGATTATATTAAATATAATTGGTCAGTTATTAATATATTAATTTTACCTAACAATCCAGTATGGTGCCATTCATTATTGAGCTGACCATATATAATTTGTTTATTTCAATTTAATTTAGAAATATTTTTGACTGAAGGTTTCTTTTAACATTTTGGCAACTGCCTATTGACTTGAAGTCAACAGGATTTCATTTAGTTGCTGAGCGAGGAAATAAATCAAATTTATTGCGTATGGCAATTCAGTGTTTGCCACAGATGAGCCATAACGTGATTATAAGCTGCAGAACAGTGGAAAATTTCTCTGGAGAGCTGACGAGGGAAACAGAACCTGATGATGAACTGTTGCTGTATCCTGTAACACATGACTCGTTGAATAGTTGTAATTTCAGCTTGATAGTTGACTTGTCTGAGTGTGTCTAAAACATGTCAACCATACAAAGGATGTTCTTACAATAAAGCAGTTTACAGTTACTTACAGTACCTTTGTACAAAAGCATTATCCGGTAATTTAACGATACATTTCATAACTATTCTGTACCTTAATGCTGTGTGTTTATTAGCATTATATATTTTTTATGCCATTATTGGCTTACTTAAATACATCTTGTCCTGATGAAACCTTCTACATTTATGTTTTTTCCGTCAGTTTATGTACAAACAATAAGGCCCTCTTTCACTCCCCCTTCTATGTATACAAATTTCAATAAAATCCAGTGTTCATGCAACTTATTTCCATATTTCATCATGTAATACAGCCCCATGTGCACCAACTCATCGGCCTATTGTTAAATTGTTTATTTGAATAAAAAGCAAATTTTTAAAGACGTTAATTTATAAATATTGGTCTATATATAGATTCACCTCTATATGGTAAAGTAAAGCTACAGCAGAACTACTTCTGAACCCTTTCGCCTGTTCAGTTTAAATTTTGTAACCATTTTCATTAAAATAACAATATTAAATTACTGGTTAAAGAAAAGGTTCAGAAATGACTTCAGTATTGGCAGTAATAATACTTGACCCTTTTAAACAATAAAGCCAACATTTAGCCATTCAAATAATCCTTGTCATAAGGTCTGCTTCTCAGTTCTTCTTTATGAGCCTGGCAACAGATAGAAAAGCTTGCTGGACTCCAAGTCCTTTCAAGGCACTGCATCCTTGGATCTCCCAAACTCTGTCTTTGTAACTTTCCATATCCAGGTTCTTGGACACTTCATTGACTGTCATCACATTAGGCAGGTCTGATTTGTTGGCCAGGATCAACAAGGGAACACCTTTCAGTTTGGGCTCATTCAGGACTTTCTTCAGAGCTTTTCTAGCCTCCTTTATCCTGGAGTGGTCACTGGCATCCACAACAAACACCAGAGCTTTGCAGTCTTCCAAATGGTTGGCCCAGCTGGCACGCATGCTCCCCTGCCCCCCTACATCCCAAACCGTCAGTGATGTCTGTTTATCCAACTCCAGCATCAACACATTGAAACCTATAGTGGGTGAGGTTTCCATGACGACCCCTCGGTAGAACCTGTACAGCAATGTAGATTTCCCAGCTGAGTCCAAGCCCATCATAACCACATCCTGAGTCTTGATGAACTTCTTTGAAAACAGGGCCCCCATTTTATCCTTTGTTTACCCTGCTGTCACAAAAAGCAGAGGCCTTTTTGAAGAAAAGTTCAATCAGACAAGAAGAAGCCCTTCGGTCTGCACTGGGAAACATGCAAAACAGAAGTAAAACCCTGTGTGGTGCTGCTATCATAAGCAAGTTGCCCCACATGAGGCAGGTTGTGTTGGTACCAAAAACCAAGTTAAACAAGTTCAACCACATTTTAAGGTGAAGGTGTGTCCTCCTATAGTTAAGGATGTTTAGTTACCAATACACGTTTTGCAATACATATTTCAGATGAAAAATGGGTAGGGTTAGAGGATTTGAGGAGCTTTTTGTGTTTTATGTGAAAAAGGGAAAGAAGAGAGAGAGAGATATTTTGCTAAATTTTGTGTAATTTGTAATTCAAGCATGAACATTCATGAGGTGCTGCTGGAGTGGATTTCTTTTCTTTCAGTGATGCCCAGAAAAGGAACCAAAAATACTATTAGCTTCCTTTATAGAAAATCAACTAAACACGGAGTATTAATGACCTGTAGAAACTGTTTATAATTTTCATGTTTATCAGTTCTCACTGTGCACATTTTAAGAAAGTTAATTTTGACAGACAAAAGAAATACTTTTTAAATGAATAATCTTGACAACCTACAGTTGAAATGAAGCCAAATGAATGAAGCCAAACCCTTGCGATCCATTAATTTCTTGAAATCCAAAGAGAAGCTGGAGTGCAGATGAATAAAGATAAAATATGACAACTAAGGCATTTTACATTTTTAACCACTACAATGTTTTGAGCTGGTAATAAACTGTTTTAAATATTTTGCTTTTAAACAGTATAAATGCATTTTCTAAAATTATTTTACATGAAACCACCAGATTAAGAAGGGCTGATTACTAGATTGATTGCTAGACTGAAAGATGAATACTGCATTAAGTCTAGGAAAGCTGATGAAACTGCAGTCAGAATTGGCATTTGAAGGTGGTGATAAAAAACCCAGCAGCTGAAGAGGTAAGTGGATTTTTGTAAAGAACTTGTGAATAGAGAGAAGTGGCCTAGAATCTGTTGTTTAATACATTCATGACAAGGAGTTGCATGCAATGCATTGAAAGCCACACTATTACACAATGAGAATGTGTCATTTCTTATTTAATATTTTACATTTATCAACGCTACAAACAACCCCACGGATGTCTGATTTGTGAAGTTTCTCTGCAATGTTACTGTTGGCTTTGATTTCATTCCAACTACTAGGTAAAATTTTGTTGGTGAAATGGGCCTTTAATTTAAATCCTAATATTTTCAGCAAGCTTTGTTTCATCTCATTTTTCTCTTTAAGTAATCGGTGTATAAAGTTGTGCTATAAAATATGTGATATCTGAATAATTCTCCAGGTTTACTGAAGATAATAATTTTTTAATGTAACCTTGTTTGTGGGGGACTTTTATTTTGTATACTGACCTTGTTTGGGGAGTGACGTAGGTCTTTGTTGCTGCTGCTGCTGCTCAAACCTCAGGCGGCACAGAGGAGGGCGACGGTTGGTAATACTGTCACAAACACCTCCTGTGCTCGTTTTAGGTAGGTCCGGTGTCTCTTTCTCTTTAAAAAACGGTCTCTGCCATCTTTCTCCCTCCTCTCAGTTGGCCTGGTTCCGTGATGGAGCGGTGTTGTAGGTCAGTATCCAGGAGAACCAGCTTAATGCTTTGGCTAACTTGGACACAACGAGGAGGCAAAAATAGACCCCTTTTCTGCTTTTGCTTTCTCAGAGTGGTTTGTGTCAACTGCTAACAACCCCACACTCTCCACAACAGCTAGAAAAGCTTGACTTAGCTCTGCTGTTAAATGCTGTCAAGCAAGCTAACCAAGCTAGCTCGCTAGTTAGCCAACAAGCGATGTAAACATTAGTTAAGCTCTTAATTTTAACATCCTGGCAGTGACACCGTCGAGTCGGGGTTGCTAACGGTGAGAGGCTTCTAGCAGCGACAGGTGAGCTGTACTGTTGCAGTGGGTTTACTCAGAAATGAGGTCAGCTTGGCACAAAATGCTGCTTTCTGCAGAAAGCAAGCTTTGCGCCGTCTGTGTAGACTCAACGTTAGTCCACTTGCTGGTTTTGTTGTGTGATATTTCATCAGTGACAAAGGACAAAGAGGTAACCTGATAGTAGACATCTATCTAGAGCTGCACCATGTATCGTTTGCTCATCGTCATTGCGATATCAGTCTCTGTGATACTGAAACAGCAGAAGACTGCAATATACAAATAAACCTCTGACAATCAGTTCGTTTCGTCCGGGGACCCATCCCAGCTCCAGGTCAGGGTTCACATAGTCCAGCAAATGATTGTGACCATTTTTTTTTCACCATTAAAAGGACTTAAAAAAACCACAACTAAAAATCACATTGCAGTGACAATATGCAGCCGAACAATGCAAGAATCACTATGCAGCTCTGATCCTGTCCAGCCTCAGGGCAAAGGTCAACATTTAGGATGGTTTAATAATAATAATAATAATAATCCCACGAATGGGAAATTCGCTCTCTGCATTTCACCCATACACACGTGCAGCAGTGGGCTGCTATTGAAAGCGCCCGGGGAGCAGTGATTGGGACGGCACCTTGCTCAAGGGTACCTCAGGGCAACCTACTGGGAAGGGGTTCGAACCCCCGATCCTCCGATCATGTGGCTGACACCCTAACCACTAGGCCACCGCTGCCCTTTACTCTTCACAACGTGTACAGCACAATGAAATGGCGTCTCTGCATTTAACCCATCCAACCAAGTGTAGCAATGGGCAGCCATAAACCTTACGACCAGGGAGCAGCGTTGGGCGATGATATCTCGATCAGGGGTAAGCTATTGGTGTGGGACTCAAACCCAAGACCTTCCAACGTTGGGGTCATGGCCCTCACCACTGGGTTACCACTGCCTTATAGACAATGTTAATGCATGGTTTCAAACCAGGGACCTTTAGGTAACACATTAGGCAAGTAAGATAACTGCTACTGAAACTGGAATATCAGGGGGAAATATTTTTGGCAAAACCCAAGATCGACCCAGATACCTTTTAGATTAAAATAACACACATATTGAAAACGAATTAAACAATCCAACTTGTCCAAAACTATAACAGAGTGGTACACCTGCATTATATAGGTTTGTCTAAAATTGGATGACTTAATGGTGTACTAGTCCTAGATTGCCTTTCCATTGCAATAACTGTTGTTCATGATAATCAAACATTTACTATCAAGTTATAACAAGTGCTGTTTTTAAAGATAATGCAATACGCATGCATCTTTGTGTTTCTCCAGTGTCAGCAGTGACCGTAGCCGGAGTGTGTCCTCCAGTAGCTGTGCTGCCCCTGCCCTTGCCCCTAAGGCTCTCTCCCCCATCCCCTTGAGCGTCAGTAGTGTAGCCATGGTGGATGTAAGCAAGTGGCCCCTCTTCACCCTCATGAGTGCACAAGACATTGCCTCCATACGGCAGGCATGTGTCTTTGGAACATCTGCCAACGAGGCCATCTACATCACCCATGATGATGAGGTAAGTGGGAGATGTGTTGTGTGGCGACAGGGTGTGATGGCATGACGTGCTGCTACCCAAAAAATGTACAAACGTATGCCGTAAAGTTACAGTATGTGATGAACTGTCAAATAGCATATAGGTATTTTTTAATTTAGAAAACAGCTTGGTGTGTTTTGTGGAAAGTCTGTGAAGATTTAGAAATAAACTTTGCACAATGTCTTTATGAGAAAATTGTGCAAATTTGATTTCTGGCCATAATTTAAAAAGGCTCATCAATAGCAGTTGCACCATAGAACTCAAATAGATTATATGGAGGTAATTTAGTTAAAATCTGACCATATTGTACCAAAAAGAATTTTTTAAAAAGAAAAAAAAGGACACATCATGCCTGCAAATTGGTTTCATTTTATTGGCCTACTTCTTCCCTTGTGTGTAAGGCAAGTCAATGGCCCAGTTGTTCATTCAGGGCACTTATAATGGATGCTTAGGAATACTTGTCCTAATTTTATGGTTTCTTCTGCAGGTATATGTGTTTGGGCTGAACTGCAGTAACTGTTTGGGCACAGGGGACAGTCAGAGCACAATTATTCCCAAAAAACTAGACTGCCTGAGTGGGAAAAAGGTAGTCAGTCTCAGCTATGGCAGTGGGCCACATGTACTACTTGCAACAGAGGGTAAGATGGATTGTATGAACACTGCTGTAGTGCTCTATTTACGTCAATTATTAACTATCTGTCAGATATACAAGTAATTTAACTGAACAGAATCATTAAAGGATAACTGTTTAGGATATTGACTTTCTTATACAATAACATGCCCTAATAACACTCTAAAGATTCCACACTATATAGCTCACTGTAAATGAAAGCAGTAGAGGAATACGCTTTCTCTTTTAGGCATAGTCAACATGCCAGTTGACAACTGGTCATAGATGAAGAGATGCTTTTTCATGTTTGAAGTTGTCACCCCACTTCCATGGACATCATTAATAGTTTTCAGGCATGCTGTTACACACTATTTCACCTGTTCTAACAATGATGCATCTTTTACAGAGGGAGACCTTTATGCATGGGGGCATAATGGGTACAGTCAGTTGGGCAACGGAACAACCAACCAGGGAGTGTCTCCTGTGCTTGTGTCCACTAACCTGCAGAACAAGAGGGTGGTTGAGGTTGCTTGTGGGTCACACCACTCATTGGCCCTGACCCACGATGGGGAGGTGAGAGATAATGAGAGGCTAAGCATGTAACGCACACAGACTACTGGGCTAGTTTTTTAGTTCGGCATTTACTTAGCATACTTTGCTATACATGTCTGCTGGATCATGTCAATTATTAAGTGCAAAAGTTGCTTACTTAAAGTAAAAGCAGTGAGTGAGTGCTTCATTCTACAGTATTTCATTCGTAAGTCAGGAATGCCCACCAGCTTTAGATAAATAAAAAAATCAACATGAACAGATTTTGTCACTCTCTTCTATTAGCTTGTTTCATTCAAGTGTAATTACCACTGATCCATGTTATGGAACACCTCATAGCATCATAGTACCACCTGTACTGTTCCCAGATTTGTACATGACTTGATTCGCTGTTCTGTGTTACAAGAGAATTCTTGTTACCTGCTGATTTACTTGTGGTATGTTTCAATGTCTTAGCTAATAATCCTACCCCAAAAAAATCCCTTTCTCATTTCCTTTCCTCCCACATCCCTTTTCTTTCTCAGAACTTCTGATTGTAGGTTGATATATGGGTCAGTTCCATATTAAAAAGCATTAGATCGGATCTTGGTTTGAAACACCCCTGCTTCCACTCAGTTAGGGCAGTTAGCTATTCAGCAGCATTGCATTTGCTTCAGCAGAGATCATGCGACACAGTGGGCCAACCTAAAAAGGCTTTTGTTCTTTTTCAGGCTCCAGAAAACAAAACAGTATAATGTGTGTCTCTGTTTGTTAATCTCAAATTGTAGTTCCGTTTGTTTTTGTTATTTCTGTGCACTATAAAATCTGCCAGTATCCAGCTATAATATAGTGTGAATACGCTGTTCCGTGGCTTTATTTCAAGAAAAGGGTTGGTAGAACTTGGCTTTACTTTAGTTCAGTCAATAACAAACAAGGGCAACAGTTCCTCTGTGTATTGACTTTTGCAGAGGTGGGATTTCAGTACTTATATATATGATACATTCTATTTATCATTTCAAACATTGTTTGGACCCTAAACAAGTTACAAGATAGCATACTTGATTTAAATATTTGGTTGGTAATGGAAAAACAGCTTGATCACATTATGAAGGGGGGAAAAAAATTAATTCTGTAATACATGTAGCCACAAATATCCCTCCAAGCAAAGTAAAGTAGGTCATATACTACATGTTGCCTTGCATTAACATGAAAACAGTACATATGTTTGTACAAAATGTATAAATTTTTTTTCTGTTGTTCTCTCAGGTGTTCGCCTGGGGCTATAATAACTGTGGGCAGGTTGGCTCAGGTTCTACTGCCAACCAGCCAACACCACGTAAAGTTTCCAACTGTCTACAGAACAAAGTGGTGGTGAGCATAGCCTGCGGTCAAACCTCCTCCATGGCTGTGTCAGATAACGGGGAGGTAAAAATAAAACTTTGTTGGCTTTTCCTAGACTGGTGCAATGCAAAATGTGACCTAGAAACCATTAACTTGGCCTAGAAAACATCCTTTGTTTTAATGTTGACACAGGATTAACAAATTCCTTGTAGACTCTCACTAGATACTGTGACCTTTTAGACTCAGGTCTGAAAATAATTGCTAAACATTTCAGGCAGATGAAAGACTGATTGAATGACTCATTATATATAAATATGTATATATCTGAAAGCAAGAAATGAAAATAATATTGATCTGATTGTATTTAGTACATGTTGAGCTGTATATATAATTGTCTTAACATACATTCTTACATACAAAATTCTAAATAGTTCTTGCCTGCAACTAAAACATTTCTGGTGTGGCATCTCTCCAAAAGGAGGCTGTATGGTAACTTTATTTTCCGAAGATGAATTCTGTTTTTTTTTTTTTGGTGTTTTTTTTAATCTGTTGACTGTGTTTGTGTAATAGTGTTTGACTTACTGTAGTATGTTTTCCTTTCAGGTATATGGTTGGGGCTATAATGGTAATGGACAGCTTGGGTTGGGCAACAATGGGAATCAGCTGACTCCATGCCGCTTAGCAGCATTACAGGGACTCTGTGTTCTACAGGTAAGACCATAGTACTGCTACTTGCCCCACTACATCCCATTGCTGTGTAGAAAATAAAAGACTGAAGAACTAACGCCTTTTCACACAACAAGCATCGGTCACATATCTTGCCTTCATTCTCAGTTGAAAGTCGGCAAACAGTGGGTTTGATGTTGAAAGGTTTATAAATGTAGTGTTTGCTGCATGAGGTTTATGCTGGCATCAGCACAATTAGTTGTTGCCTAGTGAAAAATGCAGGGGCACCTTATCCTTAAGTTAATGGCTCTCTGATTTTAATTGCAATCTTTTTTCTTTATGTGCAAAAATCTTTATTTTTTTTCATTAATTAAAGACAGATGCATTTTCTAGCTTTGGAAATTATACAGATTGTACCTGTTTATTGTAATGATGCATTCACACAAAAATGTGGCACGAGAACCAGTATTTTCCCTTCAGTATGTGCCTTCTGTTTCAGATTGCATCTGGTTACGCCCACTCACTGGCACTAACAGATGAGGGTCTTCTGTATGCATGGGGAGCCAACACTTATGGTCAGCTGGGTACAGGCAACAAAAGTAACCAACTGAGCCCTGTTCAGGTCATGGCTGAGAAGGAGAGGTGTGAAATGAAAAAGTTTCTGTCTTTATTACCGATTATTTCTTTTAGGGTTTTTTTTTTTGTTGTTGTTTTTTACTTCATTTTTTTATATTTTTGACATCAAAGAGAATTCTTGATTATCTTGTTACCTTTTGAGGGGTCAGATACAGTACTGTGGAAACATTTTAGGCAGGTGTGGAAAAAATACTGTAAACAAAGAATGCTTTCAAAAATGGAAGTCTTAATCATTTATTTTTATCAATCAAAAATTGTGGATGTAGGCTTCCTCACATCCTTCTGTCTCTTCATGTGATCCAGACACACTGGATGATGTTCAGATCAGGGCTCTGTGGGGGCCAGAAGAATTGATGCTGGTTTGAAGGCAAAAGGTAGTAACACCAAATATTGATTTGATTTAGATTTTTCTTTTGTTCGCTCACTTTGCATTTTGTAAATGGATAAAAATAAACAATCATTAATTATATTTCTGAAAGCATTCTTTGTTTACAGCATTTTTTCCACACCTGCCTAAAACTTTTGCGCAGTACTGTATATGTGGGTAATATTTTCCTGGGAAGCCTTAGGTTCGAGCATTAATGTTAATGCTACTTTGCCCTGTACCACCTTCTTAAACATTTTTGCAGACCAAGTACACCCTTTAAATGCAGCATTGTTTTTGAAGGGCCTCTTTCATTGGTTAATCCATTCTCTTACACTGCTAAACTGTCAAATCCATTTAGGATACAGGTGCTACCTTACAATTTTCAGACTTTACAGAGCTTCTGCTAAAGTGTAGGTGCCAGATACCACAGCACATCAACAGAGGTCTTAGTCCACACTTTGTGGGCACTTTAGCAGCATAAGGTGGATCTGCAGTCTTCACCAGGCTGTTGTAGACCTACACCAAGACCTCATCTCTCCATGTGATAGTGCTTTAGTTTTTAGTAGTTAATCGTTTGCTCCTTATTTCCCTATTTCTGTGTGAGGTGGGTCAGAATTGAACCTGGGGTGTGGTAATGAGGTCACATAGAGTTAATAACGAACAATGTTGTGTGCATGGCTGCACAGAGCAGAAGCAGATCTCGGTATTGTTGCGTCCTAAAGCCATTTCCTCTCGCAGTGCTGGGAAGTTTCCCCCTCTTCCTGTTTTGAGTATCATGTGATGATACTTTGTTCTGACTAAGATATCCTGATTTTTCTGTAAGAATAAACATTTGATCTAGTAGTCAAACAAATGCCAAAAGTGTTAATAATGCTAATAACAAATACGTTTTTAGCTACAGGCATTGTACAAGTAACTCATGCTAGATATTTTTTTTATTTTTTTTTTTTATTATTGTTGGCCAAGTTGAAACACAAGTTATATATTGAAGTATTTACATTGAAGTCCTGCATCAGATTTATGTTATTTTCTGTTTCCATTTTTCCTTTCCTCTCTTGCCTCCCGCTCCCACCTCCCTTCGCCACCTGTGCTCCTTCCCTTTCCTTTACTCGGCTCCTATTCCTAACCACTCCTATTTCTCCTCGTCCCGTTTCTTCATACTTGTCCAGAATTGTGGAGATTGCTGCCTGCCACTCCACTCACACTTCTGCAGCAAAGACTCAGAGTGGTCAGGTGTACATGTGGGGTCAATGTAGAGGTCAGTCAATCGTCCTGCCCCACCTCACACACTTCTCCTGCACTGACGACGTCTTTGCCTGCTTTGCCACTCCCTCTGTAATGTGGAGACTCTTGTCCATGGGTGAGTCTGGTCTGTGTTTAATAAGTGTGTTCTTCTCTGAGTTCTAGGTTCGTTTATCTTGAGCCATTTGCCTTGCACAACCTAAGCTGAACCCTCAGCTGAGTCATTGGTCATATTTTTGGAGGCTGCTTCTAAGTACAGCTGAATGCAGGTTTTCAAACAACACTAAAACTTTGAAAGATATTGCTTGTGACAAAGACAAATAATAGCATATGAATGAGTCTTTTAATCCAGCGCTTTCATACTTTAAGAGAAAGCAGTAATTGAAATTATTGCTAACTAAATAATTTACTAACTTTTATACTTTTTAAGTTTTTAATTAAAGCTGTGTTATGTTTGCCAAGTTCTATTTATTCCATGTTTTCTATTGACAATTCATGGATTTCCTCTAGGAGCTGAGCTGAGCACTGTGTGGCTAAATTATATTTAGTTCTAATGAAAACAAAGCGCCTGTTTACCTTCGTCTAGTCTGATGAACACTCACACCAATGTTGTTCTGTTAGAGCACGATGACTTCCTGACAGTGGCCCAGTCTTTGAAGAAAGAGTTTGACAGCCCTGAGACTTCAGACCTCAAGTTCAGCGTAGAGGGCAAATTCATTCATGTCCACAAAGCAGTGCTTAAAATCAGGTGCTTGCTCAGCTCATTTCATTCCACTGTATTATTATTAGGATTGTTCGAATAGGTGTTGTTGTTTTATTATTAGTATTAATAGTATTAACGCTCATCTGGAAAGATAGGAAGTCAGCGGAAAAGAGGAAGATTCCAGCCTGATGGAGCTTACTATAATTCCATGCTACTGTGCTCCTAAACTGGATAAGTGTCTAATTTTGGGGACTAAAACAATTTGAAATCCCTTTGTAGATCACAAAATAAAGTTTTGTTTAACTGTTGCCAAGGCTGCAATTTTTTTAGTGAGCAGTATATATGTGTATATTTTCAGTTGAATTATGTACTTTTAGTGCATATGTCCAGGTTCGCACATACGGTGTCCTTTAGTGCTAAACTTATAAATGTCAACAATGTTTCTAGTATAAACAAACATTAAAAGTAATTATAATAATAATGACTCAGGAAAGAATAATAACACCGTAAATTGTGTTATTGCAGCATTGCAGGTTCAGATTTGTCCATG
Organism: Hepsetus odoe; assembly: GCA_017165825.1. Lineage (NCBI taxonomy): Eukaryota > Metazoa > Chordata > Actinopteri > Characiformes > Hepsetidae > Hepsetus > Hepsetus odoe. The sequence continues at coordinate 14,313,080 of CM029386.1, forward strand.
AAAAGCTCAGTTGTTGCCAGTGTTCTATTTTTGTTTCACTTGACCACGTTACATATTTGTAGAACAGTTCTACTTTGTATAAATGCTTGTGTGTTATTTTTATACATGCATTTCTGGGCTTCTTCTTTAGCAGGGACATTTTGTACATGTTCAGCAGTTTATGACTGTGCTGTTTTGTTTAAGTTCATAAATCTAAACTTAAAAGGCTTTTTTTTTTTCTTCTCGTTAAAGTTACATATGGAAGGATTAAAAAAAAATATATATAATTGTGTATATATATTTCCACTATCTTGGCCCTTCAATAAGAGCTAGCTATATATATATATAATATTTATTTATCAATTTATTTATATATAAATAATAAAATATTTTTTATTTGTGTGTTATTTCCCTTATTTATTTATTTATTTATTTATTTATTTTACTTCATTACAGATGTGAACACTTTCGATCCATGTTTCAGTCCCACTGGAACGAAGATATGAAAGAGGTCATAGAGATTGATCAGTTCTCTTATCCTGTCTACCGCTCCTTTCTTGAGTTCCTCTACACAGACACTGTAGATCTTCCCCCAGAGGATGCAATTGGTGAGTCCAAGATGTATCATCTGAAAAGCTTGATACATGCAAGTAGGAGAGATGTTTCAGTACGGGGCAAAACTTAACATTATTCAGTGGTCGCCTAGTGGTTAGGGTGTTGGGCCCATGATTGGAAGGTCATGGGTTCGTATCCCAGACCAGTAGGTTGCCCTGAGGTACCATTGAAAAGTATCACCACCATTGCTGCTCCTCATGGGCTGCATTTGGTTGCTCGCTGCTGCACGCTGTGTATTGGTTAAAAGCAGTTTTTGCATTTTGTTGTGGTTTACTGTTTTTCACAATGGCAAACAGTCAGTTTCACTTAAAAGGAGTTTGTCATTGTCAAACAGGCTGCCATGCATCTTAATAATGCTAAATATTCCAGAATTTTAGAAGGTGAAACAAACAAAACAAAAACAAAGAACAATCTGCATGATGCGTAATCATCCTTAATCCTCAATAGTTGTGAGTTTGATGATGCATATTTAAATTCTGTTATTCTATTCTATGTTCTATATTCTATCCATGCCTTTTGTAGTAGGATATGACTACGTTGTTTGAACTGGCAACATTTTGCGGTGATAACTCAACAAAAAGCCTTTTTCTTTTTCCTCTATCTGTGCATCAGTTTTTAAGTGTTTGTGAAAACCGCAATTACTGAGGACTCTTTTCTCCCATGCAGGACTGCTGGATCTGGCAACCTCGTACTGTGAGAATAGGCTAAAGCGTCTGTGTCAGCATATCATAAAGCGAGGCATCACTGTAGAAAATGCCTTCTCCCTGCTGGCTGCTGCAGTCAGATATGATGCTGAGGTATAACTAAACCTGGGTCTGTAACTGTGGTTACCGGAGACACATAAGTCAGTGGGAAAACTCCCACTGAGAATAAGCAGGGTGGGAGTTTATTTTGGGAACCAATATTTAGTACAAATATAATTAGTACATATAATAAAGAATACAAATGGGCATTTTGCATTTAGAGGAGCATGGCACAGGAGACATGCTGCGTCCAGATTTTGTTGAGTCATTTTGTCTAAATATATTGGGTTTGACATTCTTAGGTCTTCAGCTTATGCATAAATGTGGTCTGGATTAGCACTAAAAAGAGTTTAATGGGTTTGAGGGTTTCAGCCAAATACATGGTGATCTCGTCTACATTTACGGACAGACATGAACCCAAATCATCATAAGTTAAACATATAGCAAAGAAAATTTTGGTATTCATCAGAAAGAAAAAACAAAAACAAAACACATTGGGTTCTAAATGAAAGTTCATTATCATGTTTCTGAACCTGTCCAAAATGTTTGAGCCCTGAGATAAAACATTCCATGTGATGAATCTTTTTTTTTGAATTCCCTAAGGATCTGGAGGAGTTCTGTTTCAAGTTCTGTGTAAACCACCTGACTGAGGTCACCCAGACCGCAGCGTTCTGGCTAATCGATGGGAACATGCTGAAGGAGTTTATCTGCAGAGCCAGTCGCTGCGGAGCTTTCAAAAACTGACCCTTTGGCCTTAAGCCAGCCCCACATTCGCGCACAGTGACACATAAGCCAAGGAGCCCTGTTACTGCAGGCAGTCATCCGCTAGAAGGCACTGTTTTGCATTAATTGCACTAAGTTTGCACTATTGATGGTCAACCTTCAAGGCAGGAAACGCTGCTGAATGGAATCTGCTTAAAAGACTTCCAGTGCAAAACTAAGCCTTGGTGAATTCCAAGTCATTCCAAAGGCGTCATATTAGCAGTGCTGATTTCTACAAAGTCACCTGCACGGTTTGAAACCATCTTGCTAATTTCCCATCAAGTGCATGGGCAAGGTTAAGCAAGCATGCGTTTGTGGATCCATAGATGCATTTTAGACGTTTGTAGTTTTAGGAATTCTTAAACATGAATATAAGCAAATTTGTCAACTAGAGATACACCAGCCCTTGATATATTTTGCTGGGTCATGGTTCAGAGTATACCTGTTACAGTTAAAGTTGAGAGAAACCTCAGTCAGTTTGCCACTGAGCACATCTGATACTTTATACGTTATCCACACTATTTAGAATTTTATGACATTGAAAACACTTTTATACAAATGAGACACGGACACTGTAACTGGTGTTTGTACTGTTACGGGAACTAAAAAGTGAGAATTGCATCACCTAACCAAACATTCAGTTGACCTGGCATCTTCTGAGAAGTAACTTTACATTAACTTTTGGTTTAAGTTAATGTAATTTAAAGACGATGGAGATAAAAGGTTTCAGATCAACTTGGGATATGGTAGTTGCTGGTATTTGGTGCAGTGCATTCATTGGTCAAACAGTCTTAACATTGCTTGTACATTCCTGAAAGAAAAGAATCACTTTTAATATGCTTTTTTTGAGTAGATGACGGTTCACTATTGCACTTTCTCACAATATTTCTTTGTTACTCTTAGTTTACATACTAGTTGTATCTGGAAAATGACTTGAGGTCTCACTACTGAAAAGTTAGAGCTAGAATCAGACTTTATCTGTGCCCAGATAGTCTAAACTTATGTATTCTTGTTAAGAAACCAGGGTTAACCTGTGTACATTTAGATACTAAGCCAGAAGAAGGAGCAGGTGCTCGGCTTTAATGAGTTTAAGAAAGCGAGTCAAAGTACACCAGCCTCTAAACAGAGAGGCTGTGCTTTAAAGACTTGAAGACATGTTTGCCGCTTCAGTAAATTGAAAAGATTTTCATTTTGTATGGCTTTAGGTTTGTGCTGATCATTGGTTATTTTTGGATTCATGCACAAAGGCCTTCTGTTGAGGATTTTTGGCTGCTCTTGCGAAGAAGCGGTTTGTGAAATGTATATATTGTATAGTTTTTGCACTATTTTGGAGAAATTATTTATGTTCTTAGAAGTGCAGCAGTATTATGTCATGGAAATAAAGCTTTTCTTTACAGTTTGGGTAAATCACTTTTTCAAGTCTTTTTCTTTTGCACTTTAAACCTGAGCATTATCCAATATTATAATGTTAGCATTGTTTTGAAATAATGGGAAAATAGCTGCTGGATTAGCTGCCAACAGGAAGATGTATTGGATCCATTGCTTTTTGTTCAAATGTTATTATACAATACATGGAAAAATGTACTTACTTTCTGGTTTTCTGACTTTCAGGAACTATTATGGGAAATGCAAAAAAAGCAGTGATTACTTGCTTCATTTCATTGCATACAGATTGAACCCAAGATATTCATGGGTTTTGTCTGGTAAGCATCATTTCATTGTTGGACAGTCTGGAGAGTCCTTTTTGTCTTTGGTCTGGAGCACAAAGTGCCCATTTCTTTCAAAAAAAAGATCAGAATACTGATTTGTCTGACCACACTACACATTTCCACTGTATGGGGGTCCATCCCTGAAGCCATCTTGCTCAGAGAAGCTGACATTTGTCCAGAAAAGGCTTATTTTTGAACACTAGAGTTTGAAATGGCATTTGTTGAAAATCCACAAAGCCCTTCTTTTATGTCAAATTATCATTAAATACCTCTTGATCACCTTTTTGAAATCACATCATTACTTAATAAGATTTAACTTCATTAAAGGCCCTAAATCTAGGCCCTAAAGGTCTGAAAAGCAGTAATGGGCACATTAACAAACGAAGGTAAACACAAAACATAAAATATCTTGGATTCATGCAGTCTGCAATTTTAAAAATCACCATCTTTTAGGATTTTCCATACTGTCACCTTTTTCTAATCTGGGATTATAAAGCCACTGGCACCAATTTTGAGTTAGTCCCCATTATGCTGCTTAAACTCCTTGCACTCTTCTGAGAACACTTTCCTCAAACTCATGGAGTGTCTGTTGGAGTTTTTGCCTATTTATCCAGAACAGCTTTTTAGAGGCTAGATAGAGGAGAGGTAATGTTCCCTTATCATCCACCAAACCCAGTCCCTTCCATTAGACTTTTAGATATACAGTGCCTTGCAAAAGTATTCACCCCCCTTGGCTTTTTACCTATTTTGTTACATTCCAGCCTGTAATTTAAATGTTTCTTAATCTTATTTTATGTGATGGATCTAAACAAAATAGTCTTCAATTGGTGAAGTGAAATAAGAAAAAAAAAGAAATTCTGAAAATTGGCATGAAGCCCCTAAAAAGTTCTGGTGCAACCAATTACCTTCAAAAGTCACATAGTTAGTGAAATGAAGTCCACCTGTGTGCAATCTAAGTGTCACATGATCTGTCAGTATAAACACACCTTTTCTGAAAGCCCCTAGAGGCTGCAACACCACTAAGCAAGAGACGGCACACCATGAAGATCAAGGAGCCCGCCAAACAAGTCAGGGACAAAGTTGTTGAGAAGTACAAGTTAGGGTTAGGAAATATCCGAATCTTTGATGATCCCCTGGAGTGCCATCAAATCCATCATCTTCAAATGGAAAGAACCTGGTACCACAACAAACCTGCCAAGAGAGGGCCGCCCACCAAAACACACAGACCAGGCAAGGAGGGTATTAATCAGAGAGGCAGCACAGAGACCAAAGGTAACCCTGAAGGAGTTGCAGAGTTCCACAGCAGAGACTGGAGTATCTGTCCACAGGACCACAATAAGCCATACACTCCATAGAGCTGGGCTTTATGGAAAAGTGGCACATTTTGACTTTGCCAAAAGGCATGTGGATAACTCCCCAAATGTATGGAGGAAGGTGCTTTGATCAGATGAGATTAAAATTGAACTTTTCAGCCACCAAGGAAAATGCTATGTCTGGCACAAACCCAACACATCCCATCACCCCAAGAACACCATCTGTGGATGTTTTTCAGCAGCAGGGACTGGGAAACTGGTCCGAGTCGAGGGAAAGTTGGATGGTGCTGTGTGATTTAAAATTGGGATGGAGGTTCACCTTCCAGCAGGACAATGACCCGAAGCATACTGCTAAAGCAACACTCGAGTGGTTTAAGGGGAAACATTTACATGTGTTAGAATGGCCCAGTCAAAGTCCAGACCTCAAACCAATTGAGAATCTGTGGTCAGACTTGAAGATTGCTGTTCACAAGCGAAAGCCGTCCAATATGAAGGAGCTGGAGCAGTTTTGCTTTGAGGAATGGGCAAAAATCCCAGTGGCAAGATGTGGCAAGCTCATAGAGACTTATCCAAAGTGAATTGCAGCTGTAACTGCTGCAAAAGGTGGCTCGACAAAGTACTGACTTTAGGGGGTGAATAGTTATGCATGCTGGAGTTTTCTGTTTTTACATTTATAGCATTTAGCAGACACTCTTATCCAGACTTCCATGTCCTAATTACGGGGCAGTCCCCCCTGGAGCAACTCAGGGTTAAGGGTCTTGTTCAGGGTCCCAGTGCTGGTAGAGCTAGAGGTGGGATTCGAACCTGGGACCTCTTGAGCCATAGGTCCATAGGCAAGTACCCTACCACTAGACTACCACCATCCCATACCCATGTGTTCTTTTGTACCGTCCCCATCACTGCTCCCCGGGCACATTCAAAAGCTGCCCCCTGGTGTGTGTGTGTGTGTGTGTGTGTAAGTAAAACGCAGAGGCTGATTTTTGTGTTGTGCTGTGCTGCGGTTCACAATGACAAGGGTAGTCACGTTCACGTTTCACTTTTGTCATTGTGACTGGTGATGTGAAGCTTGCATGCATCCATCAGCAATGGATCCCATTCCATGAATCTCTTGCTCAGTTTCTCAGGTGCTCAGTTTTCATGCTGAGGTCAATGCCAGAAAAAGTAAAATAAATAAATAAAAATAAATCAGCAGAGCTTTGGTAACTTTTATGCACTCAACACTTGGCAAGCCAGCTGTTACTTTATCCAGTCACTGTCTGTTCTACCTGTGACTATGGGTGTGGCTTAAACACCTGTACACGTTAAGCAGTGTGTCCCATTACTTTTGTCCATACAGTGTACATTTCTAATACACGTGCAAACATCTACGGGTATAAAGGAGCCAATTTAGCAGAATGAATTCAAGACTTGATTTTTTTTTTTGTCTCACTCACTCATTTTCATAGCCACTTGTCCTAAACAGGGTTGCATGGGGGTGCTGGAGCCTATCCCAGCTCTCCCAGGGTGAAAATACCTAGACAGGTCACCAGTCCATTATGGGGTAGATGATTAAGTCTGTTTATACCCAAATATAAGATTACAAATGGCAGACACACAAATTCCAGATGATTTTTCCCCAATCATCATTAATTTAATAATTTTTATTTGTAAGAAATGTATGAACGAAATGTCTATATGTAACAGATATTAATCAGTTTTAACGCATAGAATTTCATCTTTCAAAATGAGAGAAAATGTAATTCTAGGTTAAGAGTAGTCCATTAACCGCGCTGAGGGAAGAGGACTGGAGTCCTGCAGGAATCAATGGCGCTGGCGGGGATTTCTTAGGGCGATGTCTGGCAACCCGATGTTAAAGGTCGCGGGAGGGATCCTCCTACTTGATGACGTCGAACAAAAACAGGAAAAAGATGATGTGGAGATGAAAGGATGATCTAACAGGACGGGGCTTTGTGGATGACAGTTTCAGCTCAGCCACGGAGACTGAATGGCAGCACCACGACAATCTGATCCGCGTCCGTGCGGCTCACACTTCAGCGGAGCAGAAGACAACGACGTGAAGGAGAGCAGCACACACACCCAGACAGACAGCAGAGTGCAGGGTGAGGAGACTCGGTCATTCATTCGACTCTTGGGTGCTTTTCAAAGCTTTGCTCCTGTTAAAGATAACGTTGCGCCTGTTTTACAGACTTCCAGCTACGGTGTGCTTCCCAAAGGGGTGAAATATTTGGCAACCGGGACATTTGATCATTTATTTATTTAATAAACAAACAAATAAATAAACAAAGAAATACATGAAGGTAGAAATGCATTCCTAATGTTGTAGGGATTGTGGTAACATTTGAGTTATATCCCAGCATGCCCTGCTGCTGTCATACAGTTTATTTGCACTAAAATCTTCTCTGCTTATTTAGATTTGGCAAGCTGACAGTCCTTTCTCACTTGAAGCCATAAAGTATCCTTGAATAAATTCAAGGATTTTTGTTGGTTTGGACAAAGCTCATTTCACTTAATATTTCTCTCCTGTTTCCTGGGTGTGGATGATCTAATTAAGCACTTTTTTTTTTTTTTTTTTTTTTTCCATCACCCTTTTTAAACTCATCATTACCAGGGGTGCCAATAATTATAGAGCTGTCTATGTATCAAGCTAAACTAGAAATGAAAGGATGTTATATGTAATACAGAACTCTTAGTTACTGCGTTTATCGACCCTGCTTTGAGCAGAGAGGCTGCTGGTCAGTTTCAGTTTCTATTTCCAGCCTAAACTTGGCTGAACCTTCAACTTGGGCCGTCCTGTGAAAGATCACTGTGGGCCTCGGTCAGGTGCAAAGTTATTGTGCTCTTGGGACAGGTTGTTCCTTAAATTAATCAGCACAACCTCTTCTTCAGTACTGGATTTATTTGTATTTCTGGTGCAGTATATTAACAGTATCTCATATTTAGCACAACCTCTTCAGTTCTTACTGGATTTCTTGTATTTCTGGTTTCGTAGATCTACTATTATGCGTAGTTTCATTAACTCACGATGTCGGACGTCTTTTTAATCATAACTCTAGGAAGTTTTTGAATTGCTGAACTCGTCTGTGGATTCCTCACGAGGAGTTTGATATGTGAAAGTGAAGAAAGTGAAAACCCTTGTCATTGTGAAACACAACACAATGAAATTCAGTGACGGGGACGGTACCTTGCTCAAGGGTACCTCAGGGCAACCTACTGGTGAGGGAATCAAACCCACGATCTTCTGATCCGGGGCAACTCCCTAACCACTAAGCCACCGCTGCCCCGTGTAATACAGAGCTCTTAGTTTCTGCGTTTATCGACCCTGTTTTGAGCGGAGAGGCTGCTGGTCAGTTTCAGTTTCTATTTCCAGCCTAAACTTGGCTTAACCTGTCACTTGGGCCGTCCAGAACATTGTGGCCATCAGTTAAGTGCAAAGTAGTCCTGCTGTAAGGACAGGTTGTTAATCGGTTTAATCAAACGTGGGGGTTTATCAATGTTCAGGCTTCTCTTATCAAAATCAGCTAGAGAAATGTGTCTCTTTCAGGTCCTGGACCGAGATTATCCCAAGTTAACCTCTTCACGTTGTTGAGTCTTTGGATGGAACTTTTTCCCAAGAGGGAATCTCAGAGACCAGATCGTGAATATGTGAGTTGGACATAATTCTTTCAGTCTTCATCACGCACCTTTCAGTGTTTTCTCGCTCTAGTTCTGTAGTCCACCTGCTCTTCATGTTCAGATTGGCTTCATGATCTCACCTGAAGGGATTTATCCAGGCATAACCTGAGGTGAAATTTCTTCAAAGATAACAATAGCTAATAATTTCCATCTTGTTGTGACCAGCTCGGATACCATTTGCAGGTCTGTGATCCAAATGGGGCGCATAGCACTTGGAAGTCTGGATATAGCTTGAGCTATAGCTTCATTTATCTTTTCAGTTTTTGCCATAGACACTAACTATGTCTGACACTTATCTAGGACGGTGGCATAATATGTTATTATTTTCTAAATCACTCTTATGGTTATAAAAATGGCGTTTCTTCTTGAACAGGGAATAAAAACCCTTAGTTTTCTGTTTGTGGGGTCATGGTGTCATCCACTCTGCTCTAAAAACGTCCAAAACAGAGATGACCAACTAGTGATTGTACATGTTTTAGTGTTGTAATCAAGCTAAACTAGAAATGAAAGGATGTTATATGTAATACAGAACTCTTAGTTACTGCGTTTATCGACCCTGCTTTGAGCAGAGAGGCTGCTGGTCAGTTTCAGTTTCTATTTCCAGCCTAAACTTGGTCGAACCTTCAACTTGGGCCGTCCTGTGAAAGATCACTGTGGGCCTCGGTCAGGTGCAAAGTTATTGTGCTCTTGGGAGAGGTTGTTCCTTAAATTAATCAGCACAACCTCTTCTTCAGTACTTTCTTGTATTTCTGGTTTAGTAGATCTACTATTATGTGTAGTTTCATTAACTCACAATGTCGGACGTCTTATTAATCATAAATATACTCTTATGGTTATAAAAATGGTGTTTCTTCTTGAACAGGGAATAAAAACCCTTAGTTCTCTGAAAAACCGATATGACCAACATCATGGCTAAGAATTTGTCATGATAGAATGCACTATAAATATATATATATTTCTGGTATGGTATATTAACTTTTATCTCAAGTTTAGCACAACCTCTTGACCAGATTCACTTGTATTTCTGGTTTAGTAGATTTACTTTCGTGTAGCTTCCTTAAAGTGTAATGTTAGACGTCTTTTTTATTAGTCATAACTTTTTTTTTTTTTTTTTTTTTTTTTTTATTATGTGGTTTCAACTAGAGGGTTCCTCCCCTTCTGCTTATCCTCTTGGTCCCTCCTAAGGCTTCTTCCTCCGGCTTTAGAAGTTTTTTATCTGCTTAAGTGGTCTTTGAGTTGCTCGCCAGGTGTTTGAACCCAGGATTCTGTAAAGTTGCTTTGTGACAACAATTTTAAAAAGCACCGTATTTATCAAACTGACGTGTCTCCACTGTTCTTCCTTCCAGGATCAAACAATTCACCGTCTGTTCTGTTTGTCAGTTTATGTTCTAATCATTTCTGGTGAACTCTAGTTTGTTTAACCTCAAGCAAGTTGGTCTGCCGTCATACCTGCAAACCATAAATGCAGCTTATTGGGAGTGACGGGTTTTGATGCGGATTTACTGTGAAACACTTCTTCAGAATCTCACCAAATGGCCTGCTATTTGAAATTCAGTCTTTTGAAAGTAATGTAATGTTTGTAGGAAATTATTACTGCACTATAAAGAGGCTTATTACTTTCGGTTAGCAGAATGCTGTGTTTATCATTAAATATGTTTCTGAACCAGACCGGTTGTGATGCATCAGGTCATACTCAGAATAATCAAATTAGATTTTGTTTTTTAATAAACCATAGTGACATTCAGATGTTAGTACTTTGCACGAGATTCTTAAATAATATGGACTGTAATGTGATTTTGAAAGGCTCAAGACACCGGTTTGGTGGTGGTTCATGAGCAGAGAGTGCTGGGTTTGCATTGCTCCGGACCAGAGCTGCATGCAGGCCAGGTAGCGGTCATGAGACATGGACCCAGGCTAAAAGGCTGTGACCTCTACTTCTCCAGAAAGCCATGCTCCACCTGTCTCAAGATGATCATCAATGGTGAGCTGCTGCTGCAAACCCAGCTGCTGTTTCAGTGCAGTGAAAAGTGAAAAAGTGAAAGTGACTACCCTTGTCATTGTGCAACACAGCACAGCACAACACAACGAAACTCAACCTGTGTTTCACCCATACACACACATGCAGCAGGGGGCAGCTATTGAAAACGCCCGGGGAGCAGTGACTGGGACGGTACCTCGCTCAAGCGTACCTCAGAGCAATTGAACCCACAATCTTCCGATTCAGGGCCAACACCCTAACCACTAGGCCGACGCTGCCCCAGTGAATAGAGAAGTCTGTAATGAACTTTGCTGAATGTTCATATTAATTGAAGCACTGAGTTGCTAATACTTCTGTTCAGCACTTTTAGGTAGCTGTAACTACGCATCCTGTCAGAACAAACAGTTGGGTGCACATTAATTGAGGCATGTCATAACAGAATGGTTTTATTTAAGTAATTATTTAAGCTGAACTGTTACCAAGCATTGACCAGTGATGAGAGGAGCAACAACATTGTAGATATTCTCCTATAGTCTAAGCAGAGGAGCAATGATTTTTTTTAGTTGAACTTAACTGTCTTTCAATCGTTAAAAGTATAGATTAATGATGAATGCAACTTCCAGTTTTCTTTTTAATCCAAAACTAAACAATATTATCAATTATCTCTCTCTCTCTCTCTCTCTCCCCCAGCTGGTGTTAATAGGATATCTTATTGGCCTGCTGATGCTGAGATAAGCCTGATCTGTGATGGCAGCAGTGACCGTCTCCAGGAGGCCGTACTGGATGCTCTAGCCGCCGAGAGATTAAAATCCAACAGCAGGCCGCAAATCTGTGTTCTACTGCAGCCTCTAGCTAGCTCAATGCTTCAGTTTGTAGAAGAGACGTCCAGCAACAGTGACTTCCTGGGGAGAATTACAGCTGACGACACTTCTCGAGACATCCAGGAACTCTTTAGGAAGGAACGCTGGAGAAACTGGGATGCATTTTCTAGGAAGTTCTTAATAAAGGATGAGGTTCAGCACAGAGAGCTTCTCCGTAAGATGGGCCTGGAGAACTTCTGCGCGGAACCATATTTTAGCACACTGCTGCAGCACATGAAAGACTTGATTAAACTTTTGGCTGCTATTGCAGCCAGTGTACCAGTTCTAGAAGATGAATATGGGTTTTATGAAACAGAATGCACAACTTCTGGTCATGGGATGCTACCTCAGGAGGTTGCACGACACTGCATCCTACAAGCAACACTGCTAGCATACAGAACAGGTAAGGTATCAGGTATTTTCTTGCTAGTTTTTGGATGTCTAAATTGGGCATGTGGATCATCTCAGACATCACATTAAGCTACTTGTTCACCTCGTTTGACCTACAAACAAGATCCTTTTTTTTAATGAAAGAGATGAGAGAAGTGTTAAGTGTTATTGATTTCTTGTTTTTCTCTTTTTACTATAATTTAGAAGATCCAAAAGTGGGAGTTGGCACAGTCATTTGGGCAGAGGACAGAAGGGTAAGTTAAAATGGATTTCATGCACTGGAAGAGAATTTTTTTACTCCAGGACACAGACAAGATTAAAGGCTAATATTAAATACTAATGTAGATAGAAGGCACTGCTTCAAATAAGAACAGAATAGCTTGTGATATTCATTGTATGGTTGCATTCTAGAAATTCCTACAAAATAAAAATATCCAATGTGCTTGTTGATACAGGAAGATGCCCACCTTAGTTCAGTCTGATACTTAAAAATATGAGAAAAAGTCCAGCATTCCAACAGAAACCCTTGTCCAAAGATATATGAACAAAGGCAGATGTCTCTTAGCCCTTGCATTTAGGGCCGTCCATTCGACAACATTACTCATAGCAGTGAGGCTTCCCCTATAATGACTCATGAGATGGGAAAATGCAAGGCAAGCAATACAAGTCCGTAATCAATACTAATTCTCTCCAGATCCTCTGAGGTCCTAGATCCTCTCCTCTGGATTCTCCTCTTCAAATCACCCATCATCTTAGATCAAGACAGTGGAACAGGCCTAACCCTCACCCTAAATCTAACCCGAAGACGAAAGTTTGAGCTCTGAAACATTTGTTTTATGATTATGGTTATATTGATGAAGCTGTATTGTTGTCCTTCCAGAGGATGTAGCATCTTTTAAATTTAAAACCTCTTATTACTTCATGAGGTTCTGTAACGCTGGGGTGGTGTGTTCCAGATGTAAACGCTGAGCCAGGGATCTGTGACTGGACTTTATTAACAGAACTGAACATGACAAAGAACTAAAACACCAACGCTACAATGGAGATCACCGTGTTAATGACTGATGCGCTGCTCTGACACTTTGGGGTTTAAATAGCCAGCCCCCAAATGAAGCCCAGGTGTGCTCAGTCAGAGCAGAGCGCCTCCTACCGACATAAGCCGTGACATACCCATGACATATTCATGATGATGTGTTCTAGCCAAATACAAAGCACCTCTGTGAGGAAGAAACGCCTCAAAAGACGACAGGACCTCAAGTGAAAATTAAGTATAAAGTTTCAATAAAATTCCAACAGCATCTAGTGACCCCAGAGTGCTTATGTCTGTGGTTGGATCATAGACAGGACTTTCTTTACAGAAAGTTTGTTGACATGGAAATGGTCTCTTATTGTAGTTTTATAGTTAGACCTGGCAACCTCAGTATTTGTCCACCCTCTGGAAACCTCCAATCGTGCTTCTTCCAGACGGGTTCACTAAAGTCTGGATGTTTTACATTTCTTAATCACTGTTCTCGCAGCAATTTTTATATTTATGTTTACATTTAATAGCCACTGTTTGTTTTTTAGACTTAATTTACATTAATGTGGGCTCACATATCTAATATTTTTATACATAGCTGAGCTTATTAACCATACAGACATTTTTTAATTTGCATTTCTTTACTCAAGGTGGCTCTGATGGAGTAGACTGCGTGTATTAGCCAGCTCAATCCAATAAAACCTTTTTAATATCAGCCAATAACTATAAGCACAAAATCTTTAGATGTGACAATACAACACTAGGCTCCTGTCTACTGGAAATGGGAAGACCTATACACTTCCAAAATCTGACTAAGTGCCCAAAAGGGTTGCAAAAGCGTCAGGTTGAGTTTTCCTTCGTTTGAGAGTAATTAAACACTATATATACCTTTCTGTTTGTCCGAGACTCTTTGTTTCGTATCCTCCAGCAGTTAGAATGTGATGGTACAGGTGCCATGTACCTGGTGGGCTGTGGTTATAATGCCTACCCTGCAGGCTCAGAGTATGCGGAGTTCCCACAGATGGATGCCAGACAGGAGGAGAGGCGTCATCGCAAATATCGGTACATCATCCACGCTGAACAGAATGCACTCACTTTCAGGTGAGATTTGAGGTGCACAGTATAACGATTTTTTGTTCATACATGAAGAATTCATATTTAAATCCAGCAAACAGGGAGCCGGGACTTAACTAACATTATGTAACCTTCACATCACAGACTGTTAACATATTTAAAGTTAACAATAAAAACCAATAATGCTGACTTTAATAAAGTTGCCATAATAACCCATGTTGCTCCCAGCTGACCCTTAACAATCACCTGTACTGTTAGAAAGTGAAAGTGACTATTTGTCATTGTGAAGCACAGCACACAGTGAAACACAACAGATTGCAACCTCTGCTTCTCACCCATGCACCGTGCAGCAGGGGGCGGCTATATCCAGTGCCCTGGGAGCAGTGATGGGGACAGTACCTTGTTCAAAGGTATCTCAGGCCTACTGGTCTGGGATCTGATCAGTTAGGCCCTTTCCAACATTTTAGACTCACACCCCTTAAACATCACCGCACAAAGGTTTTAAAACTTAAATAATGAAAGAGCTTTAGTCCTTAGGCTCTCTTTAAAAAAGTGAAAGTGGCAACCCTGGTCATTGCGAGGTCACGGCACAGCAGACAGTGAACCACAACGAAATTGGACCTCTGCATTTAACCCATGCACACTCAAACCCGTGCAGCAGTGGGCAGCTATTGAAAGCACCCGGGGAGCAGTGACGGGGACGGTACCTTGCTCAAGGGTACCTCAGGGCAACCTATTGGGAAGGGGTTTGAACCTACATTTGAAGATTTCTGGTTGTTTGGGGGCCTAAACCACAAGCAGGCTGAGGTGCAGAGGCAGAATGTAGGCTGGTGAGCATCTGTACTACAAAGTGACCAAATATTGTTTTTTTTAAACTTACATTAAAAAGTGCATATGTTCAAAATGCAGCGGATAAACATTCAAAACTTGTATTCTATCTCCCACTCAGTATATCTTTGAGCATTGAATAGTCATGAAAACAGAAAAGTTTTGCCAATTATCTGATTGGTTGCAGCTCAGCTAATTTGCACGATGTTAGTTTGGTGCATCTCCGATTTCCTACCACATTGTAGCACATCAGATTACATCACATTTGTTGTAAAATACCCATATCATTGAAAAGATTTTTTTATCACCATGTACATGGTGGTTCAATGTTCAGCAGCTCCCAGCAAACAAAAAAAACCTTAAAAATCAAAAATGTCAATTGTACTAGTTCCTTTAGCTCAGAGGTTGTGGGTTTGAGTCCCAGACCAGCAGGTTGCAATGAGGTAACCTTGAGTAAGTTACTGTCCCCATCACTGCTCCCCAGGTGCTTTATATAGCTGCCCCCTGCTGTGTATGGGTGAAAAGCAGAGGTTGAGCTTTATTGTGGCTGTGTGCTGTGCCATGTTTCACAATGATAGAAAGTCACTTTCACTTCACTTTCATTGGAGGGGGGGGGGGGGGAGTACAGATCCATCTATAATGGACTTGTCCTGTAAATGAAACAGAACAGTCACTACCACCTCTGATTTTAACCTTTTATTCAGAATGGATATACATTGCCTTTCCTTTCTTCACCTCCACCATCTCCTTCTTTTCAGACTGAGCGAATGCTGCTGTTTAGTGTTGATCACACTGTTCTCCTCACATTGCAGGAGTGCTGAGGTGAGGGGGCAGGAGAACACCATGCTGTTCGTGACTAAGTGCCCGTGTGATGAGTGTGTGCCTCTTATTCAAGGTGCAGGCATCAAGCAGATTTACACCAACGACCTGGACAGCGGCAAAGACAAACACGACATCTCCTACATGCGCTTCAGCAAACTCAGCCAAGTGCAGAAGTTCATTGTACGTTTACAGTCATTACTCTCATTCCGATTTTTTCGAAAGTGCTATGATAAACTTTCATTAAGATGTAAGAAAAGGCATTCAGAGTGTTATTAAAATGCATTAGACATTAAAATGCTTTTGTAACTGGTTTTGAATATTTTGGCTCTAAGACTAAGGTTTTAGGCAAGAGTTTTTTTTTTTTTGTTTTTTTTTTTTAGTTTTTACATTTTTTGCTTAAAGTATAATTAAATGCATGCATAGCGTAGTACAAAAACAGGTTTACTACTATTTTACTACTGTAAAAAAAAAAAAAAGCAATATTCATGTAGGTTCACTGGTTATTTTTCACCGTTTAGTAAATAAAATGGCTGTATTTGCACTGTACCTCTGGAACAGTCACCACCAGTGTGGAGAAGTCAGTGAAATGTTTCTTTATATCGGGTTATTTCACCACTCTGAATGACTTTGCTTCCTTCTTAACTAGTATGAGCAGAAAGAAATCCATTTTTTCAAGAATTTCCATTTTTGGTTGAATCTGTTTCATTCGTTCTAACTGATAACGTGTAGGCTAAAGTCAGCTGTTCGTTTATTATTCAAAATGAAAGGTTTTATTATTTAGATTGGATCAATGGGCCACCAGGTTATATGACCTATTTAAGGTGTGTGTGTGTGTGTGTGTGAGAAGCAGAGATTTCACTAAATTATTGGCTGAGTTCGTCACTTTTGCTAACGTTTTTGTTATAAAAAAAAAAAAAAGAGGGAAAAATCACAAATTTGACTCTTTGAAGTAGAGCACACTAGTTGAGAAAGTGAAGTGAAGAATTGTTCTTGACATGCTTGTCTCAAATGCTCTGGTGGACGATCATACTTAACGCCACCCTACTAATGGAACGAACTTACAGGTATGTTGGCATGTATGGTGACAATATAGTATAAAAAGGCACGTCAAGAACAACAAACGCTGCTTATCTGCTGTAATCGTCTGAGGAACATGATGAAGTGTCTGACACATTAATAGACTATATGTCACGTGTATTTACATAGTATTAATGCTGTCTGTCCCTTTTTTTCCCTCTCAGTGGCAAAAGTCATCTCTGGCCAGAAGTACAGAACAAGCTGTATCACCTCTAGCAAGTAAGAGTTTACTGATCAATACTGTCTATTTGCTTAAGAATATCAGCTGTCAAAATAAAACCTGATGGGCAGCAGGGGCCTAATTATTAAGGACTGAGCCCCATAATGAAATGTCACAGGTTTGAGTCCCAAACCAGTAGCTTGCCCTGAGGTACCATCCCGTTCATGTAAAGAAATGGCTGAAGTTGCCTTAGATCGTTACTAAAATTAAAGGATAAATTCTTAAAATATTTCCGGGTCACAGATGTCAAATGTTTTTTCCCTTTTTTAAACTGCAGACGGTAATTGGAAACACAGAAGGGAAGAAGATTCAGACTGGCAGGGAAGCAAAAGACTCAAAACATGAACAATTCACAGCAGCTCCTCGTCTCCGGCACAGGATTGCAACCATGCTGACCTGAAAACTTGAAGAGGAAAGATCTCTACAAAAAATTCTCTTATTTACCCAGTCGGTCCTTACATATTATCTAACACGTTACCTCTGATGCACAAAACACACATTGTATTTAGGGTATGGGACGGGTAACGTGACGTTATCTTTTATTTATTTCACAATTTCCTACAAATCATGGTTCAGTAGTTCTAGACCACTGACCTTCAAAAGACCAATTTTAGAGACGGGCACTTTGGCGCATACTTTTGTTTCCAATGAGTTTAAAAATCAAAGAACGTTGTAGTTTGGTGGTAAATATTTTGCAGTGTAAATATGTTTTTAAGCATTGTTGCCACAAAACCCACCCCTTGTGGCAGCAGCCGAGCCTTTCAGGTTTCCAGTTGGATGGACAAACCTTTCTTTAGAATTACATTGTGCATTTTTAAACGATACAGTAAAAAATGATTGGAATGGAAACAGTGTGTGTGATTGTTGTGCAATTTAAATGATTTAAAACATTAAGGTGTTTTTCAATAGAACACCAGCACAGAGAAGGTTTTGAACCAAGCAACCAGTGATGGTAGTGCCAGAGGTGGGATTTGAACCTGGGACCTCTTGAGCCATACGTCCATAGCCAAGTACCCTACCACTAGACCACCAACCCCCGCCCACCACCACCCTCCTTAACCCTGAGTTGATCCAGGGGGACTGTCATGGAAGTCGCTCTGGATAAGAGTGTCTGCTAAATGCCATAAATGTAAATGTACTACCAGATGATTGTAACCGATCTTTTGGCATACAGTCACCACAGGAACTAGTGCTGAAGAAATACTGGGCAACGCCTCACGAGAGGCTACGTGACACAGCGGCCTTTAATTACAATTAACCAGCACAGAGAAGGTTTGCGAACCAAGCAGTCTACATTTAGCAGACGCTCTCATCCAGAGCGACTTCCATGTCCTGATTACAGGGACAGTCCCCCTGGAGACACTCAGGGTTAAGGGTCTTGCTCAGGGACCCAGTGATGGTAGTGCTAGAGGTGGGATTCGAACCTGGGACCTCTTGAGCCATACGTCCATAGCCAAGTACCCTACCACTGTACCACCAACCCCCGCCCACCACCACTCCTTAACCCTGAGTTGATCCAGGTGGATAAGAGTGTCTGCTAAATGCCATAAATGTAAATGTACTACCAGATGATTGTAACCGATCTTTTGGCATACAGTCACCACAGTAACTAGTGCTGAAGAAATACTGGGCAACGCCTCACGAGAGGCTACGCGACACAGCGGCCTTTAATTACAATTAAAATAAACCTGCATAAAGACTTACAAATTTACAGTCGTTATATTTATCCATTTTTAATGTCTGGCTTCTTTTGACAGTTTCTCCATTCTGACAACTCACTTGTTGGGGGGAAAAAAGGTCTTTCAATGTTAACAACCTAAACTTTAACACTGGTTTCTGTTGAAGCGTTTACAAAACTTGGCGGGCCTGCAAAACATCGTTTTTAGAAAGGAACAAGATAGCAGCACCTTTTACAAACACACACACAAGAGAGCATTAATTATGTTTGAATTTTCCTTTATTGGTGATATGGTTTAATTAGCATTTAAGAAGGAAGGATGCAACCATGTGGGAAAAGATTTCAGTTTGGATATGGTAGCTCATTTTGATTTTGTTTTAACTGCAGCGTCTTTGTTACATGTAAAGGTGTGACGATAATTTTGGCTCAGATGCATTTCTATATTTAATGAACACCCTACCGCAGGGTTTAAATGTTTCATGGTTCGCTTTACATTGCGCAATACTGAAAAGCCTGCTCCCAATCTGAGCTATTAATGCATGAGGAAAGGAAGCAACCAGTGCAAGTTTGATTTTTTTTCTTTTTCTTTAGAATAAAGATTTGGCAATGAATAGGCTGGGGTATTACTTCTCATTGAATTTCGGTCCAGTTTTTTTTTTTTCCTTTGTCTGTTTCTGAGGACAAAACTAATTTCAGAGAAAACCATAAAAATGGAAAAAAAAAGTGTGAAAGATCAGCATATATATGAATATAAACAAAACATTAAATTTCACATAATTGGCAAGTAATATGTGTGATAACATGGGTCAAAGACCACTTCAGCATACATGTCCCACCTGATCCGACTACTCTAATTGTTAGGTCACAGACAATCTTACAACTGAATCAACTGCAGCTGCAAAGAAATTAAACTACGGTTTCTTCATCAGCGTAACTCAAATATAGTGAGTTAAAGGTTCACTGCTTAATCGATTCAAATATGCTCAACTAGAACATACATTTCTTTTAAATTAACAAAACGGGGAAAAAAAAAAATTAAGCTCCCCCTAAAAAGATGGGTTTTTTTTTTTTGGAAAATACAAAATACAACCAGGGAAAAAAGAAATACAATTAAAACACAATAAAAGGCACCTGTTTTGTACGTTCATGTCCTCAGCTGTGTTTTAGCTACGAACCTAATCATAGTCTCGTCTGCCAAAATCACAAATGAAGACCTATAATGGCTACTGAAGAATATTGTCATACTATAGGCATGCTATAGTCCAGAAACGACTTGTACTGCACGTGTACTACAATGTAAAATTGTACAATAGTATTAGTGAGAAACTCAATTAGAGAACATACTACAGTAAGCTCCTACATGGATCCTACAGGAGGCTATTAAACCTGCTATAGGAATACTATAGCACTCAATGCACTACAGTACTACCAAAGTACTATAGCTGCATCTGTGTTGTACTACAGTAAAGAAGAGACATACACCTGTAGAAAGGGATGGAATCACCTTCCCACCCTGTCATCTGCAAAACATGATACAACAGAAAGTGCCAAAGTAGATTTTGTTTTATATTTTCTAAAATGGCACCAACTTTCAGACGAAAACCAGCTTTTTTTTTGTTTAAAACACGATAGGTAAACATGTCATCAAGTAGAAACAGAAAATGACAAGGTCACACACCCTGTTCTGCAAACATAAATGTTCTGATAACTCAAAAAATGATCTAATATATTACTTAAGCACACATTAAGATTAACTTTGCTTCAGTTTCATGGCAGAAACCTAATAAAAATACTGGTATAATCAAATAATTCTTAAAAATTATCATAAAAAAAAAACACTAAAAAGGGATTAAATGAACAATATATATATTTTGATAAATCAAATTCTGAGCCCAAAGAAAATCAGCAGTAAGCCATACAGGTGCAAAGGAAAAATGAAGCGTACAGCATCAGAGTAAAGGAGGGGGAAAAAACAGAGTAGAAAAAGAATAAAGGAATGCAGGAATGAAGTATCTAAATACTGAAGTTCTAAACTCAGAAAAATCAAAGCTTTATAAATAATTGGGGAATGCAACCTCCCTTCCTACAATTCTTCTACCGGTATCGTCTACAAAATGTACAAGAGCAACGCTTTCTTTAGCAGGCCAGAACTGTGGGTGTTCAAACAGTATTTGGAGTGGTAAAGGTTGTACAATAATCAGAATGTAAAAAAAAATGTGATGCATTTTCTTAGGTCCTGACTTACCCACTTCTCTTGAGATTACTACAACCTTTGGTTCTTCTGGGAAAAAAAAAATTGGGTGCTTTTTTTAATGTCCTATTGTGGCACACAGCTCAGATGAAATAAACAAAAACTGTTCATGAAAGAAAGCTGAAAAGAAAGCAACTGAATTCTCAGTGATCAAAACTATAATTTGTGAGCCTCATGACTAAAGGAAAGACAAATGTTTTAAGATTTTAAATAAAATTATTATTGTTAATAGATTTGTGATTTTTTTTGTTTGTTTTTCCTCAGTAAAAAGATGAGGTGCTTAATAACGCGATTGCTAGCTAAGGTTTAGGAGGCTGGCTTCTTTAAGTCTCGTATCTGTTTGATGAGGTACGTCTTTTCGTCATTAAACTGTTCGTCGTCTGTGCGGTCCTTTTGGAAGTTGCTAAGGAAATCGATGAGTTTGGTTTGATTCTTCAGAAGGATGTCTACGATGGGCTGTGTCTTGTTTGGGTTAGCCACAAATACCTGAGGCATTAAAAAAAAAAATTAAAATAAAAATAAAATCACTGATTCAATTTACAGTAAAAGGGGAGGGTACTAAATGGTTAATCATTTAAAAAAAAAAATTAATAAAAACAAACAGGAAAGCAACTTTGTTTGAGAAAGAAAAATTTCACCTTGAGATAACTATTTTAGTCATGATTAATAATTGGAACACAACCTAGAGAAATAAAACATATAGCCCTTACCTTGAAGACATGGAACGCTTCAAACTGGATGTTGGGGCTTTTGTCTCTCAGTAGATTCATCATGAGCTTGAGGTTCTCTGGCTTGCTGATGTACCTTGTCATCACAGTGAAGTTGTGTCTGTCCAAAAGGAGCTCTCCCAACAGCTGTCGGATGCACACAAACAGACACACATTTCAGTGCCAGGGCCGAAAAGAATATCCACTAGTGACACACTAGTTTATAACCATTCACAGAAAATGCAGAACACACCTTCAAGGACTGCCTCTTTGTCACATAGTTTTCAGAATGCAGCAGCTTTTCATAGTTCTCAAAGACCTGCAGAGAGAGACAGACGGCTTCAAACAAGAATACATCCAAGTTAAACAAGTAGGAGAGAGACCCAAACTCAAACGAGCATTTCACAATAAATAGGCCCATAACAAATGTTTACCACATTTGAATCCATTTCTGTGGGAAAACCAATATCTATTTTTCCACCAGCAGCACACAGCTGCCGTCACTGCATACTAGACTCTTTGGAGGGTTGTTGTTGTACAGCTGAAGTAGTCCCTACTCCTCCGTATGCAAGCTAGCAACTGTCTAAGGCAATGCATATAGCTATCTGATGAATTTAAATACATACAAAAATGTATACATATACAGCATACAAAAGGTAAAATTGCTAAGTTGATTAGTGATTAGAAACAGATCCACCAGTGTTGGTGTTCTCCCTCAGTGATGTTCATATTAGTGATGAGTCCCACATTCTCCTTCTCAGAGAATATTCAGACTTGCACAGTTTTTCCAGCACATCCAACTGATGTTCTGTTGGAATGACTGGAAATTGAAGGACTGTCATGTTCATGTGATTTATCAGACCAGACAACCTTCTTCCCTTGCCCCATGGTTCAGCTCTGATGCCCACACTCCGCCATCACTATTTGATGTCTATTTGATGAAGTGATTCAGATCTTTACATGCGCATGCTTTTTCTGCTTCCAACAGATCATCTTAAAGTACTGATTGTTTATTTGCTGCCTAATTTATCCCACCCTTTGACAGATTCTATTTTAGCAAGATAATCAATGTTACTTAATTCACCCGTCATTGGATTTAATGTTGTGGCTGATTAGATTATGACATACATTCAAGATACCACATCAGAAGCAAAATAATAAGGCTTGCTATAAACCTTACTGTGCTTCAAATTAACAAATGCAGTGGTACTACAGTTACTGTTAGTCATTTAACCTGTTAGCTGGCAAGTTAGCTAAAGAGCTGAATTTGTCATTTCTGAACTGCTGTGTGTATAGCAGCGGTACAGCACTGATATGAAATTCAGTGCAACATTCATTAAAGGCTCACCTTCTTAACATGAAAACAAGGCTGCTGTTTCCATGCATATTCAGTTTCCTGAGAAAGCAGCTCTGCATAGCTGCGTTAGGAGTTTTCTGAGCATGAAGGCGGCTTAAGCACACAGATGCAATTCTTACTTGAATGTGATTGATGGGCTCATTTTCCAAACAAACAGTACAACTTTTTTTTTTTTTTTTCTTCCCCCCCAAACAATGTGCTTGTCCAGGGTGTGTGCAGTATGGACACAATGTACTTAAATCTCTATTTTAAGGGTTGCAAAAAAATGGTAGTTGTGTATCTAGCCCTACAGAAGGGGTAGATAATAGACAGTTCAGAGATAGCACTTACTGCGTCATAGTTTTGTTCTAAATACTCCGCCACTAAAACCTTGTGTCTTGTAAGAAGGTCCTGAAAGGAAAAGAATATGAATAAATTTAGGAATCAAACTGAACCTGCTTACTTAATTCTTTAAAGAATTAAGTTTTGTTTGTTATTTTCAGACCTTGAAGGTAGCAAAAGCGTCAGAGGCTATGTCAAACGTTGACATCTCCACATAGCTGAAGAAGTCGTTAAAGTGCTCCGAGTGCAGGATGATTTTAGCCAAGGGTTCATGCCGGATGCACTCACGGAGCATGATGCCACAGTTCAGTGCCACCAGAGGAGTCTCATACCTGCAAAAGCAACAAGAATATCACAACACCTTTTAACACTGGCTACAGTATATGCCTGAAGCTATGAATAAGAGTTAATGGTTGCAATAAATTCATGTTGCTTAATGGTCTCTACAGACTAATTTCAAAATCTCATTAAAAGTCCATAAAAAGACGTATTCTGTGAAAGTCTTAGAAGGTGGGAAGCTGGCAAAGCTAGAAAAAAAAAAAACAACTAAATTTGGAAGACAGAAATATCTAAACTTTAAATATAAAATGTAACTGATTAATATTGGAAAAAGTCAGTTTAGCGAAGGAGGAAAGCTGAAGGTGAATTTACCCTTTAAGCAGGATGAAGAGCACTTCCTGATGGGAGCAGAAGTATTCAACTGTGGGGCTGCGGGTACCAATCTGCCTCCGCAGGATGTTGTTGAAGATCTGACACACGTCTTTCTTACCCTACAAACCCAAACGCACATGAAATTAACAAAAAATGCTGGAAAGATTGCTGAAAAATACGCTGAAGATAAAAAAGGAATTAATACAACTCTAACATAGTGATCTCGACAGTTGCATGTGTAATGCCTTCATTTTTCGTCGGATCCTTTAATGATTTGTGAAGCCCTCTCGAAAATTCCAAGTAGAAATGCACATTTTGCAATTCACCAAAACATGACATGATTTCATACATATCAGACAGTCAGAATGCATACAATTTACACTGGTAATAAATGGAAAAGGCTTAATACATTGGGCACCGAATTGTACCAAATGGTGGCGAGTGGTGACATCACTACAAGATCAGATGTGTGGGGTTAGTCCTTAAAGATAAAAATTCTAAAGGAAAAACACTACATTGGCTGTTGCTGCATTCATTCATAAAGTTAACAGTAAAGTTGTTGTGTTGGAAAAAAATGAAAACATGGCTTGAATCGGAAAGATGTTAGTTACTATATTGCAGAAGTAACCATCATGTTTAGCCTTGTTGACTGCAGTCCATAATGAAATCAAGGCAAATTGGCCAAATTATGGTATGTTGGTATTGCTATCTAAAGGACAAAGCAAATGTATTGCTATTTAAAGAATAAAGAATTTTCTGTTTTAGATTAGACTTTTAGATAAGGGTTACCAATGCAGGAGCAGAACAATCAATATTGAACTGTAACACATAAATTAAAAAAAATATAAATAAATAAATAAATAATAAAAAAAAAAAATCGATATGTCGATGGCAAAAATGTGCACATTATCCAGCTCTGGTAGAACCCATATTAAAACATGCCAGCAGGAGCAGTGCAGTAAGTCACCTCAAAGTCGATGACCTGCAGGTTCTCCACCAGTGAAATGAGCAGGCCGCTGTTGTACAGCTCCTGGGCCAGCTGGGCCACCGTCTCTGTATGAGGTTCTTTATCGTTGGTGCCATACAGGATCTCTTTCATTGCAACCAGACATTTAGACACTTCTTCTGAAGCCTGCGAGAGACACACGCAGACATTTGTGAAAACTGACAAAGACCAATCATACCTCTTTACTCCCAGGAAAAGCTAATCAACATTAATTTTTTTAATGAACAATTCTTTAATTTGAGGTGATATACATGTTCCTTAACATGAAGAGAGCGGTGTGGCGGTAAGCAGTTAAGTGGCTGTACACTGCAAGAGTTACACTTATTGCTGCAGCTAAAACACTGTCACAGGGTTATGAAAACCATGCATCTCTAAAATAATAACAAACAGCAAAAAATCTATGCATTATATCTGTTCATAGACCTTTAAGATTTTGTTTCAAGTTGTGAAATGTTCTCATACCTGGTTATTCCAAATGGTTTCAAACAAACAAAAACGTGAATGTATCAAATATCAAATGTCCAGTAACTAAAGGAATGTTCAGTAGACACTATTAAGGTAATGAGACATTTTTATTGTCTCTGTAGCAATGAACTGTGGGAGCAAACTCTAAGTAAATCAAGCATGATCCCCTGTTCAAAAATCACAGTTTAATAGCATTTTAATATATTGTTTAGCTAAAAGCAGCCATTTTGTTATTTGTGGATTGAAACTAAATTCAGAAAGAACTTTTAAAGAGATACAGTGAACTTTAAATAAATAATTTTTTTATATTATATATATGGAATTGATCAGATCTTATATAAATCATACCAAATAGATTTATTAGATGATAAATATTCTTACAAAATTTGCCCATACAAGAATTTCATAATCAAGCCATTTAGCTTACTGGTTCAGAAATCTGTATTTCATTGAGGAGCTGAGGGCAAGTGACTTATCAAGCAACTGCAAATTAACAGAAGGTCAAGCAGCAACTTGGCACTTTCACCTCCTTGCCATTTCTTCCCTTCTACACACTCTCTTTGATCCCTACTGAAAACTCTTTTCAGAAGTGTACACCACTCATCAAAACTTTTAAAATCCCTGCTTACACAAAATAAAACCAAATCTGGCAAGTACATGTATAAATATATTCTTCTTGTGACAAGCCTGCTTTTCAGCTAAACAAAAATTTGGAAAGTTATGAAAATGAAGAAATGTTAGATGTTTCCAGAATGATGAACAGAGCTTCAAATTATTTTACAATGATTTGGAAACTCAAGTCCATTAAAAATGTAGTTACATAAAATAAAACCAAATAAAGCATCTTTAGTGCTGATCAAGGCATTGTAATGTACTTATATGTACAGTGTCTCTGAGGTTGAAGCTTGAAGCCAATTTAATTGTAGCAGACTTAACCGTACACTGACAGTACAGTACTGTTGGAGCTTTAAAACATCTTTAAAGTGTAAATGATGTCAACAACCTCCACATGATGCCAAGTTTCTTGAATAAACCCTTTTATTTTTAATTAAATGACGATACTTCATCAGAAAGGTTCTTCAAACTTACAACTATCAATTGCAAACAGAGTTTTAAAGGGAACTAAAAATGGCTCTTCAATAGCATCAGTCCTTGACACACCTTTTTTTAAAGAATGCAGACTACAAGAAGTCGGTAAGACAAGTGCAAGTTGAGAACCAGCCATGTGGAGAAAGAGCTTCGTCCAACTACTGGAATAAGTTTGGAATAACTGGTGTAATGAGGGTAGGAAAAACAAAACCTTTGTTAGCCCGGTCAATGGGATTAATTCATACCAACACTACCAAGTTTGTCTTGGGTGCTGAAACAGCTGGGTAAAACATGTGGCTGATCTTCCTGCCGCAGGATGTAAAAAATATTTAACTCAAAATGTTACAGTGGCAAAAAATTACTGACAGCTTTTGTATTCATATCATGCTAACACAATACTGAGATAGAGATATATAGGTGGTCTAGTGGTAGGGTACTTGGCTACGGACCTCTGGTTCAAGAGGTCCCAGGTTCGAATCCCACCACCACGACCACTGGGTCCCTGAGCAAGACCCTTAACCCTGAGTGTAAATGTGTCAAATCCCCCCCCCCCCCAGACTATTCCTTTAAGTGACACACTGTGCAGCCCTAAAAAATTATTATGTAATATATTACAGTAACAATGAAACAATAGCGCTAGACTTGTAAGGGTTAAAGAAACAGGTCTGCTGGGAGCGTCACTATTAAGCAATTACAGCTTCTCTATTAGCATTATGAAAAGCAGTTGCCACCTCACCTTCTCTGTCTTCTTGTCTTGCTTCACCAGAATGGTCAGGTTGTCTTTTAAGGCTTTCACAATGTCCGTAGGACTCTTGTGGGATTTACCAAACAGTGGCATGGTTGTGGCCTAAAGTCTCTCCTCTCGTTCTCACTCTCTTGCTTTCTCCTTCTCTTTTCAAAACCTGGAAGAATAAAAAAAGAAGGTAGAAATGGGTTAGACATGGGTCACTGTACTAGCTTGCACTCTTCCTTAAAATGGGAATTAAGCCAAGGGAATTCAAGTAGTTAAGATGCCCCTCACACCACACCAATGCCCCTCACCATGGACAGCACAGCTAAATGCGTTTATACAGTTGTCATGGCAATAGAAAATAATAAGAACCAGAGTTTGTTCTCAGATTAAAAGGGAGCTTAACAATCAAAAATGCAAAATAGAAATACTTAAGTATAGCTCTGCAAAAGCAAGCGTTTGAATTCTAGCTTTTGATTACTCAGTTTAAAAAAATAGATCAAAAATTCCGTTCTCTTTAAAAGAGCAACACTTAATTGTTTGCATATAACAGCATACATTTTAAATTCTCCCACTGCTGTCTTGTAGTAAGAAACAGTCTGATGGACACATCCATTGACATCCATTTTTAAACTTAATGATTCCATCACGCTATATCATACTACTAAAGGCAGTGATGTATTATCTAGAGGTTACTTTAAATACAGGGACCTAAAATAGTAACTGTAAAACCCTGTATGATGAATAACTTTAGTGACATTTAATGAGTGAGGCCAAAGTCAAGTAAGGTTCTAAAAAAATAACAATAGTGGTGTTGTTGTTCAACTGCTATAGCTTCATTGTGATTATTTCCAGCACTGAAAATACAAAAGTTAAGCAGGCTTACAAATGATCAAAATCTAAGGCATTTCTAATCGTTTTAATGGCAATGGAAATGTCAGTGATAAAAATGTCATTCATTCAATGCAATTGCATTTCAACAGTTAAAATATTGTCCCTGTGTCACAGTCTCTTTCAGGGACATTAGCCAAGCAATCTGTAATTATATAGGGTTGATAGCTTGTGGCCACTGATTTTTTGGAAGAAAAATGTGACAGGTGGTGGTGGTCTACTGGTAGGGTGCTGGCCTATGGACCTATCAGTCAAGAGGTCCCAGGTTCGAATCCCACCACTAGCCTGCTAAATGCCGTAAATGTAAAATGTAACTGTAACTAAACATTTACAGCAACAGTTGATCAGCTATGCATATTGGCTTGGAGAAATTTTTAGCCAATTTTTAATGTGATCTTTAGCAAACTGATGCACAGCAACATTCTCTTTTTGGGTAACACCTGCAATATTTCTACCAACTGTGTTTACTTTTATTACAGAACATTGATTAAAAGTATCTTAAAGCATTGTAGTTTTTATAAATCAAATATTGGATCCGTACTCATCAGTTCAGAAAGTTTCAATCTCCTTATCAATATCAGAAAAAGTAAATTATTCCATCTCTACAAAATAAAAAGTGGGTGTGACATGATGCTGCACCGAAAGCTACTGTCTGACTTAAAATAAATTAAAGAGCAAGTTTAAAGCCAGGTCTATGAGGTGATTCAGTTCTGAAAAAGGAACTAAATGTTTTATGAAGGTTTTACCATAGGCCTTTATCTGTTTTGTCTATCTTTTCTCCACATGCTCTTATTCAGTGTCCTAGAAGTTTTCGATATAGGCAAATGAGAGACTGGCAAAGCATAAAATTTGTCCTGACAACAATAATAGTCATCATAATAATCAATCTTAAGACCACCTATATTAAAGCCATCCAGAAAGTTAACTTTGAAATTTACACTAGTACCAGACAAGAGCTTAACACAACACAAGTCAACATATAACTTCACTTGAAAAAAGTAAATGCGCAGAGACTTCACCCAGGCTGTTCCTGAAAGCAGACATGGCCTAACTTGTGACTGGTAATCCTATGAGGCGAGAACCCTAAAGAGCAAGTTTTGTGTGTGTGTGTGTGTGTGTGAGTGAGAGAGTGTGATCACTGCCCCATTCTGCCCTCCCTTGTCTTTCAGAGATTTCCCCACGCCTGCCAAAAGTCAGTCACTTTGATCATGCAACCCCAACCAGACCGTTCCTAATACCCTGTAGACCTACTCCACAGTCAAGAGGAGAGCAGATTTACCCCCATGTTATGGTTACATTGTCAAAATACAGTTCACACACTTCCAAGCAAGAGGCTGACTATCATCATCTGACTCATGTGGATGCATTATGGTAGGCATATAACTTAATCCAACCACTTTAATTACTGAATATTTGCAGGTATTCGTAGGACATTTGGATCATTTATACCACAGAGCAACTTACTGGTGAAGACTACATTTGCAAAGCTTTTTATCCTGTTCCTTCTTGTTCAAAGGTCTACAACACCAAAAAGACCAAATGAATTAGGAAATGAATTCCATTACCAAACTGCATTATTAAAACACTGGACAGTGCACTTCAGTTTCTTTGTGTATGTACCAACATAGCAATACGATCTCTGCAGTCCTTAATTACAACACAGAATTCCTACAGTCTAGATAAAGAAGGCCCTAAAGTCATGAACTGTAACTAAATTGTAACTACGACTTTACTACACATGTATTCTAGCACATAAAAACACAGGCAGTCTGAACCATAGGAATACAGATTTCTTCCTAAACAATGGTCTGTGATCAGCTTCTCAAAAGGAGAAGAGGATTTAATACTATTTTAAGCAAACTAAAACCTGACACCAGATCAGCTCTCAGCAGTTTGTACACATGCCTAGTTCCTCAAATGTGAGGCTGTTGTGTTGTGTAGTGTATACCAGTAGTCTGATATAGACTGTTTGCCAAAAAGCTCCACCTTTGACAAACAGCAAAGGCTGTGAGACTTAAAAAAAAATTGCCTTCAGTAAACTGGTGCAGTAAGACTCAGGGAAAATGTGAAAATAAACAAATTAAGAGATTCAGGAGGGGGACTTGCTAGACTGCATTAGAGATATTCCTGTACTCTTCATGCCACATTCTCTCTCTCTCCCTCTCTCACACACACACACACACACACACACACACACATATATGTGGCTACCTGAACCTGATCATAAGAGATTAGTGTGTCTCAAAAAAAGGCATTAGACATTAGTCAGCAGTCTACGTACAAACCACCTTTATCCATTCGAATAAGTTGCCGTCCTGAAGCTTATTCACAAATATACTGTCATTGAAATGTGACAGTAAGAATACTAAACTAAATACAATCATGTCATACCATTACATAAAGATTAAACTAAACTTAGTACCACATCATAAAACAGTACACCATGCCTTACTGTACTACACCAGATCACACCAATCAATAGATCATACTGTCATACTTTAGAATGCCCTACAATAATTACAATACAATAACTCAAACGATAGCATCTTTTCATTGCAAAAAACATAGATCATTACCTTCCTGTACCACAGCATATCATAAATTATACCACTGCATAGTATAGCATAACCTACCATACCGTATCATACCAGTAGATCCTAACCTTTCTGTATTCACCATATCAAACTACAGCATACACTATATAAAAGGCCTTTCCATCATAAACCACAGCAGATCAAGCCTTTCAGTACTAAATTACCCTGACATATTACAGCATACCCCACGATACTGAACAACATTCCATTAAATGTCCCACCATAATAAACCACAGCAGATCAAGCCTTTCTGCACTACATCATATAATACATCCTACCACAGCACAGTAGAGCATAGCCTGCCATTCTATATAGTAAAGCATGGCTTTCCACACTAACCACAGTAAATCTGCACTAAATCATAGCACCCCATACAATGAAGTACACATGATGCTATACCTGGCTACAGTAACGTTCTGCTAGTGGAGCTGTACGAACGCACTGTAGCCCAGAACTTGACGGTAACAGCGTGGACCCGTCGGACAGTCTGCGAGGCTAAGAATGCGGCGCAGCCTTTAGCTAACAAGCGAGAAGTGAATTGGGGATTTAGCAACGACAGACTTGCGCGAAGTGCGTTCTTGCAGCAGTAGCGCTAGCGTTAGCCGCGGGACGGCTATCCGGCTACACGGCTAAAGGGGTGCGCGCGGCGGGGATGGGATGTTGTTGTTGTCGTCCAGGCCGTGAGTTCGCGGGATTGGACGGGGAGGCGGACAAAGCGAGCGACGGTTAAAATTCAAATCCAGCTCACGTTCGAAACGGACCAGCGCAGCAGCGTTAACCCGAACGCATATGGAGAATATGAACACACACACTGGGCCAATGTTGAACCACGACGGACGACGACATACTGACGACACACACACACACACACACACACACACACAGTCCGCCTGAAATGTGTCTCGCTGCTGAACTCCTCTTTCTCTCTGTGTGTACAAACCCAGACTGGCCTGCGCAGCCTGGACTGTTGTGCTGGAAAAGAAAAGCCCGAAAAGGCCAAGTCTTTCAATAAAACACCTCACAGCGCGGTGAGCGCTCATTCGTCAAGTTTGTAACAACGTCAAGGACGACATTCACGTTTAACACACGGCTGAGGCCTGTTAGAAGCAGCGCCGCGGTACTTACAGCGCAGCGGTGTGTTAATGACTGAGCTGAGCCCTTCTCTCTCCTCCCAGTCGGATATCGCTGCTGTCTCGCTTCACTGTTACCGAGATGCCCCTTTTCTGGTCACGCCAGCACTGTGTGTGTGTGTGTGTGTGTGTGTGTGTGTGTGTTGGGCTAAACGTCAGCGGAATGTACGTATGAGCGAAGCGTAAAAAATAAAAAAATAAATAAAAACAAAAAAATATTTTTTAAAGGCGAATATATGTTACATGTAAAATAAAAGTCACAAACAAGAAAAAAACACAATCTAAATTCACGCTGTCTCCCCCCCTCCCCGTTCTTTGTATATAATGGTCAGGTTTCGGATTTTGATGTAGCTTTTATTGTTCCCTATGCACGAATGTGAAATTTCCCGTTAATAATGAATACATTTAATTATGTACGAAGGAATATGATTTATATTTCCATCATAAAACCATTAAATATTACTTCCACTTTTGTGTAGTCGGTGCTAAATTTCTCCCCTCAGAGATGAATACCTTTCTCAGCCCCTAGGCATGACGGTCTGAAACCACTGCGCCAGCTCAGGTTGATCTAGGAACGGTTTTGCCAACTTATTTGAACGTTTTCGATCGTTTGGGTTGCTCTTTTGCGCTGTTCTCAGATCAGCTGTTCCAAGTACGCAGCCATTCCTGAAGCTCTAACAACGCCGCCTCTTATTGGTGCATTGTGTTGGTGCCGTTGGGATACCCGGATGTGGCTGCGGTAACACACAGTGTAAGAATTCCGGCACAGGCTGGCTGTGTTCGAAACGGAGGGCCCGTGTATCGATTTTCTGCTGCTCATGCTGTCTCATGAATTAGTGTCTTATGATGAAGGTGTCGGTTACCGAATTGCGTTTGAGACGAGACGATGCGTACTAGGTCTTCCTGCCTAAAGATGCTGCCTTAGTAGGGAGCATGTGTTAGGTTTCGAACACAGCCAATGAGTCACATCTTTGACTCAGTTTCCTTAAAATATCTCCTCAAAGGCTGACTCTGGTCGTGCAGGACGGCACCGAGGGCCTGTGGGTGTGAATAGGTGAACACACAGTGATATGTCATGAATTATACCTGCTACTGCTAGCAAATCAAAAATAATATCAATCTCACGCTGTCTTTAAGGGGCCAGCAATGCTTGCAAGATCTTACAGCATCATGGAATTTACATCTGTGCAGAGGAGAAGAAAATGAATAGTCTCTTCACTGCTGCAAAAAAACGTTCAGAGGTTAATAGGTTATTTTGTGTTTTCTTGTTGGTACGTTTCAGCATTTTCTGGATCCTAATGGCCTACCAGGTGATCTGCCTGATCCCAGACTCCCTGAATGAACTCCCATTAAGAAAAACATGAATTCAGTGGTCAACCTCTGCATTACACACACACACACACACACACACACACATGCAGCAGATGGGCAACTATTGAAAGTGCCCATGGAGCTGTAATGGGGACGGTACCTTGCTCAAGGGTACCTCAGGGCAACCTACTGGTCTGGGATTTGAACCCATGACCTTCTGATTCTGGGGCCAAAGAAAAAGGCACAACTCACCTCATAAGCAGCATTAAATGTAACTGAGAGCCTAAATACATGGAAGCATGAATCAGAGTTAATATGGCTAGCAAAATGTTCATTTAAATGGGTTTGTTTATAAAGTGTATTTTATTCTCCTCTACCTTAGAGCAGAATTAGCAGCTTGGTGAAACTGTAACATAGTTTATTTCCAGCACGCCTGTATTTTATTGATTGACTGATGAATCTTTGACGTGGACTTGGGCAGAAACACTGCATTAACCAACCCCACCATGTATAAGCTTGAGTTTAGCTTGGCTGGTTTATGATGTGTTGCACACAGAATTCAGTGCTTTCAGGAACCAAGAGCATGAACGTACCTGACCAATAGGATGTAGGGATTTGGAAGGAGGGTGAGGAAGACATCTGACTGGAGATTAGACGCTGCATCTCAGCCAGCTTGGACATTTTCATTTCCTTTTCTAAAAGTGGCACTACTGTTTTTATGACCGTGTTCACAAATGTCATTGCAATCAGATAATGATCAAGCTGCAGTGTTAATTCTCACACATCGCTCACTCTTACTCTGAATATGGTGCGTGTGCGTGTTTGTGTTGAGGAGAAGCAGAGGGAGGGGGTGGAAGGAAAAGTAGTTCCCGTCTTGCACACGTTTGCTACAGTCAGCATTTTCAGCATCAAAGACACATTCAGTTCCATAAAAAATAGAATCTCAGTTTGCAGCTTAAAGAGCAACCATGTTTTCACTGCAACATCATTTCAACAAACAATGCAAAAAAAATTCTAAACTTCATTATCGATCTGTGCGTCCATAAAACATGCTCATACAATTTAGTAATCAGTCTGTTGAAACCATAATTCACAATAAATTAAGGCTGGAGCTTGGATTTGTACCAGGTCGAGGTTAAATTTAGGCTTTGGGCACGGTGAGGTTTAGAGTTAGATGAAGGTGAATTTAATAGTCATGGATAGTTTTTCCACTGTTAACAGATGTTAACTGCATGTGAGTCTTTTAGATAGCTAGTTTATTACGAGTTAGAGTAAAAGTTAAGGGCAAAACAATTGTAAATAATTATATTAAAACCCTATGTTGTATTAATTCTTAATACACATTAATTCATCCCAGACTGATCGGTGGTCCTGAAGTACCCTTGAGCAAGGTACCGTCCCCATCACTGCTCCCCAGGTGCACTGTCACAATATTAATTCCTACTTTTATAGAAGTGTTTTCTACCCCTGCCTCTGTTTAAACTATAGGGTTGGAATATATATATATATATATATATATATATATATATAATATATATATATATATATATATACACATGACACACACACACAAGTTTTAGAGGCAGATATGAAAAAAATGCTGTAAACAAAAAGAAACGCTTTCCAAGCCTCAAATAATGATTGTTTATTTTTTTTGATCAATTTACAAAATGCGAAGTGAGCGAACAAAAGAAAAATCTAGATCAAATCAATGTTGTTACTGCCCTTCAAACCAGCATCAGTTCTTCTAGGTACACTTGCACACAGTCAGGATTCTGTAGGATTATGGTAGGTGTGTGATCAACCAGTTTGCAAACAGGTGCTGATGATCAGTATCTATGAGTTGAAACACAAATCATCTTTAGTTTCTTCTGGCAGTTCCTTCAAAAACTGTGTTAAATTGTGCCTAGAGGGTGATGCCTTTTGAAGGCAAAGGTGGGTCTCCAAATATTGATTGTTCGATCTCTTTTGTTCATTATAGCTGTTGATTAATAAAATAAATAGTGCCTTCCATTTCTGAAAGCATTCTTTTGTTTGCAGCATCCCTTTCCACTAAACTTTAACATTACTGTATATATATGCAGTTTGTGTTAGTGAGATATATATATATATATATATATATATATATATATATATATATCTCTATATATATATATACACATATATATATATATACTATCTTATATACACCGCACACACACACACACACACAAACTCCACCTGCCAGATTCTGCCAGGATTAGCTGTAACACTTGTCTTTTTAAAGTAAGATACAGCAGAGTTGCTTGACAACACATCGGCTAAATTGTGAGAAACGAAAAGTAATGAAGGCTGTTAACGTTTCTGTGGACTTTATTCAAGCTTAATTTCTCATATTTCATACAACCTCTTAAATACATATGTACACATATCCATCGACAGCAGTCACACATACCTTCATTGCAGTGCGTATGAAAATAGAAGAAAGGAAAGGGGCAATGTGGCATGTACAGCACATGAGACTAAATACATACAGTGATTTTCTCATGTTGCAGCTTCCCAGTATTTGCAGTGTTTACCACACGCACAGCAGAGACTAAGAAGAAAACCTTGGGCTGTGTGAGCTTATAGAGAATCTTGAACAGCCCTAAAGACCTTTTGAATTTGTGCAAGAGCTCAAAGATAAATTTGATTTTGGCTGTTTCCCTTTTAGAATAAAGGTGGGTGAAAATAAAATGTGTAGAGTACTGGCCTTTCATTTCACATTTTGATCGAACCATATAAGAAAGTACAACATGGTGTAAGACAGGAAAAAAAAAAAAAAAAAAAAAAAATAGGGCAGACATTGAAACAACGCATGAAAAAACATGATTTAATATACAATGCATACACTGATACTGGAATGAAAAATGAGGTAAAAGTTATAATATCTGTACAACTCTATGATACAGGAAATCATCTAAAATATACAGCTGTTTCTGATTGATACGTACAGTGAATAGGGAAGGGACGTTTTCACAGTTGTTCTGACAGCAAGAAAACCAGGCACGATTCCAACGATCTTTATCCACGTTACATAACGCTGCTTTCAGGTGATCTACAACAGCGGTGTAGGAAACTGGATTGTAAGAAAAACGGGCCATTCCTGAAAATAGGACATTCCAAAGAGTTTAGAATTCTCAGTACAGCGCGATTAAAACCTAACCGGAAGTGCAACGGTCACGGCTGCTACAGTGCCCATGGAAGCCCACGCAAGTTGATGTTTATATGCTTGGGCCCACATTTGCTTTGCTTTCCATTAAAACTATGAAGTAATAAATGTCCTGAGGGCCATGTGCATCTTATGCACTTCAAATGAAATGAATCAGGCCATTACAAAAGTGGTAATGCCATCATTTAGTCAAGAAAAAAAAAAAAAACCCCGAGAGAAAGCCCGACTTCTTCAGTCATTCTTCGTTGTTGGGAAGAGATGAGAATGAAGCAGTGTATTAGACAGATATAGTTTCAGTGGCTTTAAGTAGAGTGCATGGAAGGAGCTCTCGGCAGAAAGTGCAATGTGTAGGAGCTGCCAACAGGCGGGCTGCAGAAGGCAGGCTGGAGGCCTCATGGTTTGATGTCCGAGAAGCTGGTGTAGGTTTCGCTGCAGCTGGACGAAGTGCTCAGGTTGCCCGACCCACTGCCTTCTAATAAACAACATGCACAGCACGTTACAACTTTGTACAAAATGCACAGAACACACACGTCAGTATGCAGTCTAACCCAGGAAATGAAAACGTTAGTGGTGCTTCATTTGCAATGCTTATTTACTAGAATTGACGCAACAGCACATACAGATACTGAAACAATGATTATCAGCTAATACTGACCTGATCAAGTCCTTGATCTAGACTAAACTACAAAGAATTATGGAAAGGAAACCGTGGTCGTGACTGAGCCAGATTTTTAAACACTTGATTCCAGTGACGAGTTCATTCCAACTCATTATGACGTCTAAAGGCAGGAAGAGAGTAGAAAGAGCTGAGCTGGTTTACCTGAGCTGGTAAGAGACTGGGAGGACTTTGACTCTCCGATCAGAGTGAAGAGGTTAGCAGCAGGAACCCAGCCCTCCTTACTGTTCTTTAGATTACGTACAAACCTGGAACAATTAACACACATACGTACATACACTTTAATGTAACAGGACGAACTCACATGCCATCACTATTCTTTTTATTATTATTATAAAAGATTATATAAATTACTCTTAATTTGTTTTGTTATTTAGCGCTTTACAAACCATTCTAAGTAGATGTTGTATTATTACTATTAATAGTTTTTAAAAAATGTTCATTTGTGTAGTGTCTATCAAAAGATAACAGGAAACAAAATGTGTCTTTTAAATAAAGTGGAAATTTGTTAGATTATATTGCATTTACACAGTTTAACAGAGTCCACAGACACTTAAAGTGCCTTCATTACTATTCAGCGTGCGCACCAATATCTCTTCACGAGAGAGATTCTCCTCAAATGCGTTTTGTTAAAAAGTATCCAATCACGCTAGGACATTTTTATTAATAAATGACAGACGGCAGCTGTCTTTAGCCAGCACCGGCTCATTTTAGATCACGCTTTCATTGTTACAAGTTGTAAATTGCAACGATATAATGTAATTAATTCTTTGCATTAAACATAATTTACTGAGGAATGTAAACATGCACAAGAATGAATTCTTTCAGCGTCACACTTCTGGGCAGAGTGAGTTGCGATGTAGTTTACCACTGTCCATCGCTGCCCTCTCGGACGAGCTCCACCATGTCTCCACTCTTCACTGAGAGGTCCTGAGCTCCTACTTTATCATAATCAGCCATCACCACATACCTGCCTGGAGACTACTCACACACACACACACACACACACACACACACACACACACACACACACACACACACACACACACACACACACACACACACACACGTCAAAAATTTTGAGTTTTTGCAGTGAAACTGTTGGACAACTTGCTGAGTCTGTTTTACTTCATTGCTTAGGCTGTGATCCACAGTGTGATGAACCTCACTGTGTGGGAAATAGTTCTGTGTGAGGTATTTATGAGCTGTAACTTTGAATAAGAAGTGAACTACAAGCTACCCTCAAACCATCTCTCAGCTCAGTAGCAGTGGAAGGGACTTTTTTCAATATGTTTAAAGATGGAAGGTCCCTGCTTTTAATGCTATCCTGCACTATGATGACTATGATGATAACAGTGATTCAGATAAGAATGTGTCTGATCTGTATATGATTATTATTATTATTATTATTATTATTTTTTTAACTCATGATGGAAGGAAATTGCCAACAGCTACAGTTGTGCTCTTGACACATTGCACCATAACGAGAATTTGCATAACAATTAAACAATAAGAAGCAGTAGTTAATTATTCGTTCAATAACTCATTAATTGATAGTCTTTATTTAACCTGTAGTTGATATAAAGAGTTATACGACGCTAAAAAAAACTTCATATAATGAAAAAGAAGTAATAGGATGACAGAGGTGAAATATCGGCGTATATTTGTGCTTTAAAGCATTAAGTGCATATTTCTTTATCTATTTAATCATGACAATGATTTAAAAGGATCATTTTGGTGCTTGATGTCATGTGAATCTTCACATTCATGTGCTTTCATAAAACAATCAAAGCTGACTCACCCTTTCTAACACTGAACACAGCACTTAACCCCAATGACCCACCAGTT
Organism: Hepsetus odoe; assembly: GCA_017165825.1. Lineage (NCBI taxonomy): Eukaryota > Metazoa > Chordata > Actinopteri > Characiformes > Hepsetidae > Hepsetus > Hepsetus odoe. Next base: position 14,352,035 of record CM029386.1, read on the forward strand.
TCTTGCCCTCTTCCTCAGGGTCAGAGTTCAGAGGATCCTCACCACTGGAGTACCCATCGTTTTCCTCTGAGGCATCCATGGAGAGAGAAGCCTTGTTGAAGCCTGTGGAAAGAAAGCAGCGAATGATAAATAAACATCCCGTGGTTGAATGAGGCCCTTGAGAGACAACTGAAGAGAGTGTGATTTTGCAGGACGGTGGAGGGATGATGGTGAAGGAGCAAAAGAAAAGCAAGAATCGTAGAGAAATTTATGCTCTTCATCGCTAAATAAATGTGGCCAGGTGAAGAGAAACCGGCTGCACACCATTGAAACACAGTTGCTGTAAATTCTCTCCGTAGCGGAGATGTACTAGGGGTTGATTCAGCTTTTGCTGAGCAAATCCCAGCTTCTTTTGAAAGTGGGAAAAGTGAAAGTGACTATTCTTGTCATTGCGAGGTCTGACACAGCACAGTGAACCACAACATACTGGACCTCTGCATTTAACCCATGCACACAAACACCGTGCAGCAGGGGGCAGCTATGAAAGTGCCCAGGGAGCAGTGACGGGGACAGTACCTTGCTCAAGGGTACCTCAGGGCAACCTACTGGTAAAGGGGTTTGAACCCACAATCTTCCGATCCTGTAGCCAACTCCCTAACCACTAGTGTTTATAAACACTCATGATTTCAGATCACCCCATAATGTGGTAAAATACTGCAATAAGTAAATTCACTCAGTTTGAGTGACATTTTTATATTAAGCAAAAAAAAATGCTTCTTGGCCAATGAATGTTCTCAAAAACTTGTTCTGATAAAAACGTTCCACAGTTTCTCGCTCACAGCTTATTCAATACACCAGAACATATGGTCTGCATGGATGCCACCACCATTCAAAGCTATGAGCCATCTCCCCCTTCAGGATGTAGGCTTTGTGGTGTGTAAAGAAATGCTGTAACTTGTTCTCAGAAAATAATGGTTTAATTTTTTTTTTTAGTTATTTTGAGTTACAGCCACATAGTTCATTATAGGTTGTGTGGGGGGGGCTTGTTGCTTAGTCAACCGTTGTCCTGGCAACAAATTAGTGACACAAAAAGCAAGATCAGAACCAGAAACCACCCAAATGCAAACTCATGACAGGCAAACACATGCAGAGTGTGTCTTAATGTAGTGCTGCTACTGCTTTACTCGAGTCTACGATCGTCACTGTGAGCCAGACGTGCATGATTCTAATGTCTTTCCTGTTAAAACAGACTCTGAGCACAAGTTATTCAGCATCATAACATGTAACAGATTGAAGTCTTTCAGGTTTCCTGCAGAAATCTGTCGGAAATTTTTTGTACCTTTGATTCTTATGAAGTTCAAATATCTGGTTACATTTTTAATTTTTACCATCCAACTGTTCCGAATTACAGGTTTATATTCATCAGCCCTGAAAACCTTACTCAACACTCCAGTCTGAGTATTCTGCTCTGTTTGTTGTCATTACCTGGACTGGTTAAGAGTCTCAGTTTTTTACCGTTTCGTCATTTTCTTTTTAACTCTGAGAAATCGGAGAAATGTGTAGGCAGCTGAGGTGTGTGTGCGTAGCTGTTGGTGTGAATGTTAGTTCCTCTCAGTGAAAGCTTTGGTTTAAAATTATGTTTGGGTATAAAGCTGTAAGAATGGAAGAACTGACAGTCAATAGTTGCTCTAAAGGGCAGACCAATTAGATACTGATCCTGATTTTATATTGTACTTAGTGTTGGCAAATTTGTGTAACTTTATTAAGTATATTATTTTTTCTTTTTTTTATTAAATTCAATTTTATGACATATAGAGTGGTCTTTGACTGTGCACAGCACCAAATAACACGCATAGAATTAGGCCAAGTTCCCCAAATGCATAGACTTATGAAAAAAAAAAGTCCAGTGTGTACGTGCAGCCACTTAAAGGAACATTTTACCCAGATTGCTTAAATTGGTATTAAAGAATTAATGAAAAATTGGTCGTATAGTAAACGGTAGCAATATTGCTGAAAGTAAAAGCAAGTCAAACTTCTGGCTGGGAAATTAATATCCTAAAACTGCACTTTGCATAACTCTAATCAGTCCCTGATTGGCCCACAGAAACGTTTTTGGTAGAGTGTTCCTGTAATCTTGTAAACCCTCCCTTGTGGAAAGAGCAGTGGGTCAAAGGTCATGGCACAGGCAGCTGCGCTGCCTCCCGCTTAGCCTGTATGAGGCTAGAAGTGCTCATCCATTTGACTCTGCTGAGGGTGATGTGGGGGCCCGTGTCTGAGGGAAAGGCAACCAATCAGAGTTTCCTCATCATTGATTCCTAAATGTTACTCCCTACCGGCACTGTTCTGCTGACTTTGTGCAATTATTCAACGTTGATGAGCAGCCTTTTCTGCTTTCAGTATAAAATTTATCTGATCATAATTCGTTTTTGCGTGAATTTTAGAACATTTTTGCTATTGAGCTTTTAGACGAATGAGCCATTTTCTGATGGGATAATCTGTACAGTGCCTCTTTCTAAAATCAGTCCAGACCAAAACACTCCTGATAATCTGAATGGGCAGATCTAAAATGTGATTCTCTAAAATGAATAAAGCTGAATAGGCAAATCCATGTAAATGCAGTGGGTTTGCAACTTCATAAAAGTGAAAAAAAAAAACAGTATGAAGAGGTTCAGGACAATACGCATGTTATACAAAAGCAACAAAAAAACAAAAACACAAAATAAAAAAACTTCCGTCTGAAGATGAGTGACCAATGAGGGGCTTTAAGGAATGGACTAATGTGACTTAAAGGGCCAGGGTACCTCTGAAGCCAAAAGGTGTGGGATCGCTCTTAATCTCATGCCGTTTGGTTTTGTGGTCAGGGCTAGGAGGAGATCCTGTCAGCCAGGTGAAAGGAAACGGAGAAAGAAAGGAAGGGAAAGAAAAAGAGAAAATTTTAGACAAGAAAAAAAGAGAAAAGTAGAAAGTATTGATGAAGCAACTGCTCTACAGTTCTAATGACTTCACTTCCTAGAAAGTGCACGTTCTTTGACTAAACAGGAAGATTCTACATTAGTGACTCAAACCTAAGCTATGTAAACTGATCTTAGCTCAGGTTATCCATCTCTAGCAGATCTAGGCTTTCTGTACTGGCCGTATACCTGGAGGACAGAGTGTGACCATGGGTAGTGTCAGGCTTTTACCACCAGGGGGTGAGATCAGCTCTGCACCAAGATTCAAACCAAGCCATGAGGTTAGTAGCATTACAGGAATCAGAAAAGTTTTTTTTTTCTATCGGGTAAAAAAATAAATGTATCTAGGGTGATAATCCTTAAACTAAATGACTGGTTTTACATCAATTTTCAAAAGAAGTTCTATGGACAGGGTTTCTTAAAGCCTTTTAACAGATGTTTTAAAGAACGTTTCCTATAAAGAGTGTGGAACGATAATAATCTTTAAAAAGGTAGAAAACATCATGTAAAGCTGTGTAACTGTAAGCTGCATAATACGGCCTCCCAGGAGACCTTTCTCCTCTTCCCCTCTTCCTCGGGGTTCCTTCTGGATGGGATAAATGACCTTGGGGAGCTTTCCTCTGATCTGACATGGGTGATTGTTTTAATTTTGTTGAATTCATTTGTTAATCGCATTGTTACTGCTCTAAAATGCCATTAGGTTTGAAAAACAGTGTGCATACTGAAAAATATATATTCATCCTCTCAAGAGTGACAGGAGGTGAGGTTAGAGACTAGAACTAGATGCCTTTTTTTTTTTAAATGGTGCATCTGGGGATATTCAGCGGAGGGCTGGTAGAGTGTTATTACATCCTGTTGGAACTGGCGATCGATGCTCTACGTTTGTACCTTTCTGACTCTTGAGGTTGCTGGCTCCCTGCAGGTAGCGCTTTGCCACAGCTGCCTGTCTGTGGTAGGACTGATTCTGCCTCATCTACAGAGCACAGAGAGAGAGAGAGAGAGAGAGAGAGAGAGAGAGAGAGAGAGAGGAGAAAATAAGGAAGAAAGAAAATAAAGGAAGAAAAGAGACACAGAACAAGAGTGCAAAGAAAGTAATTGAAAGTGGGGAGAGAAATAAGAAAGTGAGAATGAAAGACAAGAGAATCAGAGCGACAACAATTAGTTATTGGAGTGAAGCAAAGCAGGAAGAGAATCAAACAGTGGAAAGGAAGCACTGAGGGCCAGAAACAGGGTAATGATGGCAAATTGAAAGCCATCATGATTTGGTATTTCTGAGGTTTAAGCGGACAAGTTTGAACCTCAACAACTGACCCAAATCTCACTAGATGTCTTCGGATCCACATTTCGTAGATCATCTAATTTAAATAATGGAAAAGAGTGGCTAAGGGGTTCAACAAGTGGGTTTATAACTGGAACTTTAGTTTAACAATATTATCTATGCTATTTATAGAAAACGTTTCTAAAACAAACAAAAAAATCAGAGTATTACCAAATTTACCAACATGGTTATGTTGTACCTAAAATTCACTGAAATAAAGAAAAAAATATAAATAATGAGTCAAAGTGACATGTTAGCATTGCTGCAATCAGCACCGTATCCATGTTGATCATCAATAAAACCCTACAAGCAATCATTTCCTATTAGTCGAGTCTATTCATAGAGGAATATCTGTCGTTTGATTTTTGAACTTTGATCATGAATTGTTGCTGAGCATTCCTGGTCAGGGAATGAAAAAGCCAGTTTCATACAGCTGGATGGAGAGAGAAGAGGTTCTGCTGGCTCTTGTCTGAGCTTTTTTGATGAAGGAGAAAGCAGAGTCTGTGGCCGTATTAGGCTCTGCCTTCTTCTCCTCTCCTTTCTTCACAGTCTTCTGATTGGTCTTAAAGGGGCTCAGGCTAGTACTGGCGCTGTTAGAGGAGGGCAGTGGAGAAACCAATAGATCTTCTGCTGACTTGCCTCTGGGAGTTCATGACCTTTAAGGCAGCCATTTACTCAGTCTCAGTAAAAATCTGGTTTATATGAAAAGTGCAGAATTGCATTGAATATATAAAAGGAAATATTAATATTAGGAGGAGGAGGGTATTTAAACTGGAAATATAATACATTTGTGTTGTAAAAAATATAATGCATATAAATAATATATCATTTATTATTTTTTAATGCATATATATATATATATATATATATATATATATATATATATATATATATATATATATATATATATATATATATATATATAATATGCATTATTTATATAATAAATCATATACATGAAGTCCTTACCTATTACATACTTACACATAATTTACTATATTTTGCTTCATTAATGGTTTAACTTCCTTTTCCAGTTTTCTCTTCAGACCTTCTGTTAAAAGGCACAGAACTCTTTTGCTCAAATGTGATCTAAACAGCTCACACTGCAAGAGATTCATATTCGGGGGGTGCTGTTTTAGTTTAGTTTTTCTGAAAAATGATGTCAGTAACAGCTTTCTTTTTCATATATAAATACGTTAAGTGCATGAAAAAAATACTTTTCTTGTATTAGAAGGCAAAAAAGGGTAGGAAGGTAAGAAGGGTAAAAAAGTGTGTCTGACAATCCTCTGTCTGTCTGTCTCTCTCGCTCACCTGCAAACTTTTGGCAGCAGTAAGAACTTTCCGGATCTAAGTTCTGCACGCTGTCTTGATCTCTGCTGTAGTTTGCCTGAAAGGAAAGATGAAACATCAGTTTGCGTGTGTGCGCATATATATATATATATATCTATATTCTTTTTCTTCCTTTATTCTAGTTTCTAGTTAAGAAACAGCTGTTAAGAACAGATGCCTGCAACCAAGTCTGACAGGCCCTGATAAATATCGAGTCAAGGTCAGGTTGAAGGCCATTTTTAATGGTCAAGTTTGTAGCATTTCACACACTCTCACGTTTCTCCTTCTTGGCAGATCCTCTCCTGCAAACACACAAACTCTGTCTCTTGCACTTTCTCCTTCTCTCTAGGTACCAGTAATGAATAGAGTTTTGAAGAGTGTGAATGAAGCGGTAGAGAAGACAGGAGGTGTGGTGAGTTGGTGGAGAGGTCTGACAGATCTTTTCTTTCGTCTGCCGGAAGTGTGTTGAGCATTTCTGGTAGTGCAGCAATGAGAGAAACTTAAGCCTCTCACTAGCATGTGTGCAAACCACTAGTCCAGACTGTAAGTACTCTGGACGATGTAAACTTCTTCTCGAGAGTTGCACCAAATCTCAAATTTCTTGTTGTCTCCTTTGGCATTCTCTGTGATGCCCACAGCGCTCATCTGTTGGGAAATGGAAGGAGAAGAATTTTGGTATGGAGTTGCAAAATCTATTTTTGTTTTATTTTACTGATGGTGAGACCATGAACCTTTTGCTCCATAGACAAATGGTACATAGTGTATAGCATAGTGTATAGTATGTTTATAGCTGTATGTTGATGATGCAGGGAGCCTTACATTGAGCGAGTGTTTGAAGCTGTAGGACGGCGCTTTCTCGTAACCTTCGCCGTTCTCCTCACGTCTCTTACAGAACAGCAGTGCTTTCTCATGCAGGAACAGATGCCGCTGCATTGGCTTAAAGCGCGCCAGGTCCTTCACCTTAGCGTGACCTTTCTTATGCTCCGTCCACACGCTGAAGGACCCCTGCATCAGCAGCCTGCCTAGCTCACTCAAGTTCCCCTGGTGGATCACAAGGAATTATATATGACCATATTAAATGCAGAATATACAAACGATAAAATGATAATTATTTTATGTAAATGATTATTTATTTTAAATAATAATTTATAGTCAAATGTCATCAAAATAATTGATATTATTAAAATTACAGATTTTACACCAAGGGAGGAGCGTTTTACTTCTTCTATGTGAAATGAGTCTAAGACACGTTTTTGGAATAATATGTACATTTCATCTGCCTTGTCTGGCGTGCTTTTTGTTTTGAAAGATTCTATGCAACTATGAATGCTGCTCCTGGGCAACTGTACCTCATATCCCGTGATGGCGATGAGGTGCATGGAGTCGTTGACGGCTTTGAGGATGCCAAGGATAGAAGAGAGCGCCATCTGCAGGTCCTCTGAACCCTCACAACCTTTACTGTACTTCAGTAACTCCTGAAACACAAACAAACAGAATTATTTTTGCATGTTAGTGCTTAAAGTTAGAATGTATTACAAATCTAACATTAATCCCAGAAACTCAAAAGAAATGGGTTTTCTCCTTTAACTAAAGCAAATTATTCAGGAGCATTGTATCAGTGCATTTCAACAAAACAAGTATCTTTTGTGAATGTGTAAATAAATCTAAAAGTTAACTAGTGCCAGTCTGGTGGTGCGTGAGCTGTGGGTTCATAATACTTTGAGGAGGAGCTGGTATTTGGTGATCACTGCTGGTTTCCCAGCAGTGCAGTCAAGCCCAGCTTGTGTTCCAGCTTCTTCTGGCATTCCTGTAAACACACACACACAAAATAACATTGTGCATCAATAAAAACACTTTAACGAAAACTCTATCCCACCACGACAACACACAGACACTGCAAGTGACCTCCCCGGGAGTGGTGGTAGAATCTTTTCTAGCACACCTACAGTATCAAACTGATTCTTCAATTGACTCTTTAATTGGTGGTTCTCTGAGAGTCATGTTGTTGCTGTTTTAAATTGGTTGATCATTTGTAAAGCCAAATGTACTTATAAAAAAGTTATTATAAAATTATAAAGAGATTTCTCTTTTTGAATTCTTGTTAATATAAGGTACTTCAATCCTTGAAACAGTCTTTAAATCTTCAATATTACCTAAGCATCTAATATTACACAAGATAAAACTTGTCCTGTAAAAAGTGCAGCAATTGCATAAACATGCACATACGGTTGCTCTCTGAAAGGACGAGGATTACCTGGAAAAGGCACAATTCAGAGCACTGTCTCCATAGCGATTCAGAGCGAGGCTTATTTTGACAGTACTTCTCATAAATCTGAAGGTCTGTCATCTGTGGTTACACACACACACACACACACAGAGAGAGAGAGAGAGGATTGATTAAAAAGAAAACTAAGTTGCATTCCTCATTGATAAATGCTTTTAACTAAAATCTTGCTTCTCTGCTTAGACTAAAGATGTTCAGTCTACAAAATGGAATGGCAACCAATCTGTACATATGAACACATGCACAATAAAGTACTATTCATTTTTAAGCCCTCACCCTTTCTAAGAAGCATCGTCCCACAAGCTCGGGGCAATCTGTGTAGGCCTCAGCTCCTCTGAGAAGGACTGGAAGAAACCTGAGAAGATTGGTCAGAAACCATCTGCAGCTTCTCCTATGCTAATCTGAGGCCTAGAAACAGTCATGAGTTCAGTGCAAATGTAGCCAAACAAACTTCAGAAACCACACTCCAAGTTAGTTTAAATTGCTTCTGAAACTTCTGGGCTCCAAGCGAGTCAGGGCCTGGTTCAGTCAGAGTGTCGGGAAAAGCAAGGCCGATGGCTCACTTGTTGTGGAACTGGTAGATCTCTGCCATGTTGCCAGACAGAACATCCTTCTTGTTGTGGAGGGTGTTTGGATGAGGGTGAGCCATGCTGGGATTATCCATCTCATCTGCATAACCCTGGAACAGACACATTTAAATCACAATGAGTGCAACTCAACATGTTTTCTTTTGTCCTGAAGGGCGGCTGTCTATCACAGTATTATGGTTCCCTCCTTTTCAGGGCAATCCAATCATACTGGACACCAGACCTCCAGGACTGGAAACACTCACAATGCAATTTTTTCACTGCCTTAAGATGTAGCCACTGCCTCTGAAATTGGAGGCAGCCTGCAAGTTTACTTATTTACAACATCATTCTTGATGTTTTAAATCCTTCGCCATTACTTTAAGCCATTTACACCTCTGATCATGGCTACACCTAACATTGCTTAGCTCATCGCTCATCTTGTTAGCTGCCAGTGACAGTTCACCATGCTCAGAACACAATTCTGTTGCATTAGCTAACAGACACTGAGCCTAACGCTCTGAAACTGGCCAAATATGCATGGATATTGTGAAACTGCCATGAATAGCTGCCCATCTCCGGACTAAAGGACAGATTGATGCGTTGTGCTTTGTGTATTATTCTTGTACGTGCATTATTCCAGATGTAGTGACAGCTGCTCTTACCTGTAGCACACACAGCAACTCTTCCACATAAGCTCGTTCGGTCTCTAACAGCTCGTTCATTACATGGCTATAGGCAAACAAAACATACGAAAGACTGAGTGCACCACCCTCATATCAGAAATGTAGTAAAGACCACAGTCAGCCACTGCTCAAGCAGGAGCAGTCCGCCAGAGCTGGTTCCTGATACTCAGTAAAATACTGGTCAAGTACAGTACAGTGTCTTATCGTTTGCACTGACACTTAGTACAGCAGGTTCTCCTCCTCTTTAACCAAAGGCAGGTCTGCTGCACGTTCTGGAGTATTTCACCCTGTTAACCACTTTGAACACTGAACACTCATATTAACCACACACATGTTTGTATTTCAGAATAAACAGGTAGTGCTGCCATGATCACGTATTTGCTTACTTTTTTGCTGTTAATGATGTCTGATGAATTCTCCCTATGGGCTACAGGAAAAGCAAAAAAGAAAATGCAGCATTTGGATCATATCACATCAATTCACGACTGGCACGCTATTTATATGAATATTAACATTTTCACTGTTAAAATATAATATACACAAAATATATGCATTAGTTTTAATCCATTTCTGATATAAGTAGACTGAGACATTTCAAGTGGTCTTCTGGAAAATGTTCACACGGCTATCATGGCAAAGCATATTAATAACTTGCAAGAATTTCGTTATAACGTTTAAATAAGAGCGACAAAATATTTTAACCGCGTCTCCAAGGCAATGTACCAGAGCTCCACCAGATGGCAGGAGTGCAAACAAAATAAAATGTCTTAGAGCGTATAAGAGCCGCACACCCTTCCTCAGTTGAGCAGGAGTGTGAAGGATGCTTGCACAGTGACATTGAAGGGACATTGCGGCATTGCAGTTATGGCTGCTTGCTCAATAAATGATACTAAAGTCTTATGTAATGCGCCATATTTATAAAAAAAAAAAAAAGGAATATCAATCTTGAAAAATGGAATATCAATATTTGATACCATCATTCTAAACATATGCTATATCAGTGTGCAAACGGGCTCTACCAGGTGAAGTGAGTGGGGATTTGATGATTGCTTCGGGCCGCGGAGCAACCGGCTGGACCGGCCGTGTCTGTTTAGCTGCTAGCTTCTTCAGACTGATCGTTCTCTTCTCAAACATCTCCTGCATAGAGAGCTGCTTCTGGAAGACCCGCTCCACTTGCTCCTGCACCACACAAATGCCACAACCAATATGCTTTAATAATATTTATTATCAGCAAAAATATTCTGGATTACAGGTCCTTAGAAAACCATTCATCACATTTAGTAAAATCAAATTTCACCATGACAGTTGGTAGAACTTTATAAATTTCACTCAATACACAAATGTGACAAAGGAGCTGTGTAATCTGTACTATTGACTGGCAGGCTGTGTAATCTGTTTTTGCGATTGTGAAGCTGTGTAATCTGGACTGCTGAGTGTGAGCGGGGCAATCTGGACTGCTGATTGCGAGCTGTGTAATCTGGATTTCTGATTGTGAACAGTGTAATCTGGACTGCTGATTGCGAGCTGTAATCTGGATTTCTGATTGTGAACAGTGTAATCTGGACTGCTGATTGCGAGCTGTGTAATCTGGATTTCTGATTGTGAACTGTGTAATCTGGATTGCTGAAATTGAGCTGTGTAATCTGGACTCCTGAATGTCAGTTGTATAATCTGAATGGCTGGATCTGAGCGGTGTAATCTGGACTGCTGATTGCGAGCTGTGTAATCTGGATTTCTGATTGTGAACAATTGTAATCTGGACTGCTGATTGCGAGCTGTGTAATCCTGGATTTCTGATTGTGAACTGTATAATCTGGTTATGAAATTGAGCATGTAATCTGGACTCCTGAATGTCAGTTGTATAATCTGAATGGCTGGATCTGAGCGGTGTAATCTGGACTGCAGAATTTGAGCTCTGTAAACCGGATTGCTGAATGTGTGTTGTGTTATCTGGATTGCTGAATTTGAGCTGTATAATGTGGGCTGGTTAATCTGAGCTATGTAGTCTTGACTGCTGAATTTGAGCTGTGCAATCTGAACTCCTGAATTTGAGCTGTGTAATTTTGGCCGGTTAATCTGAGCTGTGTAGTCTGGACTGCTGAATTTAAGATGCTTACTCTGAAGTCACTGTCAGTACAGACTCATACTCCCTCCAGATGCCATTCAAGTCTGCCAGTTTGTGCTGATTGGCTGTATCCAAGTAACGCTCAATCTCCTGTAGTGCTGCTTCAGCCCCATCCTGAGACTAACACTTGTCAACAGGCTGAGATGCAAGTAGGTAAATTCCATCTTCACACCATTTGGTGGCCTGAGGAGAAAAGCAAGGAAGGCAGGAAGCAAGAAGAAGCAACAAGGTAAGATTGAAGTTCAGAAGAAGAAAGAAAAAGAAAGCATGTTTCAGGGATAATGTCAAATGTTTGATTTCCAAAGCAGAAATTGAATTCATGCATTAACAGCAAAGCAAATATCAGACAAAACTTTTGCTATAAAACAATAAATAAAATGTTTGATCATTATTAACCATTATTAATTATATTGTGTTTGTCATCAGAATCATCCATGGATTTCCTGCTTTACATTAACTGCAGTTTTTAAGGCCGTTAATATTAAATCTTATGACCCTATCAAACTAACTACCACCAATTATTCAGCAAACATCGCAAAAGTATTATATCATCAGTGACATTAAAACCTCATAACTCCATTGGAAAATGCTAGATGTCCTCTATGCTATGTGAAGGTTTGTCTGTGGCCTATGTTGTCTTATTATAATAATGTAGTTAGTACACTCAGAAACTGAAACCTTGCCCTACACTTAAAGGCTGTCGTACCTTCTGCAGGCTGGAGTGGAGCTCCATGGCTTTGAGAAGATGGGCCTTTTGGCCTTCAAGGACGCTCCACCTCCTCACTACCCGACCAGACTCAGAGCATTTGGGCAGGATGGAGTCCACAGCATAGTGAGAGCTTTCAATCAGACTGTCCCCCTCACTGGCCAATGCCAGCGCACGGTCCAGCACCTCCTTCTCACACACACGCACACACACACACAAGTACAAGCTGTAGAAACAGTAACCATCTCAAAAATTGGGGAAAAAAACTATATTTGTGAGATTATATTACTTATTTTATCACGTTTAAATGTCATCACAGCCACAGCTAATTACACAATTAACACCACATGAATGAAAGATAAATTACATTTACATTATATTTTGCTCCGCTTGTTTGAGTCTGCATTTCCAGCCATTTCATTTGTTCGAATGTCAAAATGATGGCAAATATGGTAAGATTTTAAATTTGTAAACCGGCGTTACAATAAAAATGTTCCTATAAAAGGAATCAATAAAAACACCAGCCTTAATTTTCATTCAAATTCAAGTGAATAAAATCATAATTGTCGCTGAACACCAATCTGGGATCGACTGATTATAATATGCATGTCCTACTCTACTTCTTTCAGGGAGCAATAGACTAAATGTAGAAACATCTCAAGATGTTTATACCATGCAATCCCGTCCTGGAGCGTTAAGAACGCACGTTCTACAGGGTAAACGTTGTGCTGCTGTACAGTGTGCTTTAATGTGCACAGTGTTTTATCTGGAGTTTATGCTGAGTTAATAGGAACCTAGTCTGCTTGCTGCAGCAAATGCTCCCTCCCCCTTCAGCATCCAGCACCAACACACACTGCAGCTTCCCTTCCTGCCACCCCAACAGCCCCCACCCCCCACACTCTCTCTCCCCAACTCAAATTACTACAAGACATATGTTTCAAGTCTACGCTCAAATCACAGCATTGCACAGTCTCTCTTGTCTGCAGTTCAGCAAGCCCCATCATTACTCTCTCTCTCTCTCTCTATGCGCACCTCTAGATCATGGCTGCGAACTGTTTCTGCATCTTTCTCATTAGATTTCCCCCTCCTTGCCCTCTCTCCTCTCTCTGCCTCTCCGTTTTAACTGAGAGCTTCGGTTTTTTGGCTCCCACATAGCTTAATGTATCACAAGCCATGTTTGCATGCTTAGGTCATACATCTTTCCTTTTATTTTAACCATGATTGCATCTTTAGATCTCCTTTCATTTATGCCTTGCTCGCATTTTTGGCCCCTCCGGCTTTCATTTAAATGAACATTTTTGGGAAAGGCTCTATATCTGTAGATCAGCCTATGAAAAATCGTGAGAGGTTCAGGGTCTGTCTGGCCAGCTGGAAACAATAGCAGCAGACAATAATAGAACCAGACTACAGACAGAGTGGCACTATCAGCTGCTGAATACTGTCAGACTGATTAATAATAATGGAATCTCATAAGGACTACAGGAGACAGTCACAACAGAAGAGTATCTCTCTCTCACTTACTTTTTACGTGGCCACAGTCCCACGCTGTCTATGATAAGATGAGCTGTCAGTCTTCCTGCACCGTTTTGAATGTACACCCAAAGTGTAATGAACTTGCATGAAGAAATTTACACAATTGTTCAGCACTGTGTTAAGTAACAGGAGTGAGAAATGAGGATATATATTTATATTTAAGAAGTTCTAAGCCTTAAGATCCTCACATAGTCTTTATGACTGACGGCCTCGTCTATAATCTGGAATCTGAAGGCCAAATTTAAATCAGCTGATAACTGCATGCATAACAGAATTCAGATTTTAAGGACAAATTGGAAAATGTAAGTGACTATTCATATCATTGTGAGTATTACACCTCTGCATTTTAACACACATACACATGCAGCAAGAGCAGCTATTGAAAGCGTCCGAGGGAGCAGTGATGGGACAGTATCTTGCTCAAGGGTAACTCAGGACAACCTACTGGTCAAGTTCAGACCAGCCTTCCTGACCCTGGCGCGCTCATAACCACTACCCCACCACTGCCCGGTATGGAACAAGCCAATTGCCATCAGTCAATCCAAGTTAAAAACCTGAAACCTGAATGTTTATAAAGAAAATGTGACGTGAATACATATGTGCACAATTATTGAGCAACTATTAAGCATAAAATTATTCGCCAACCCTCCATATTTGTTTCATCTGTAAAGTGAGAATCATAAACAAGCAAAAACATTTCTACATTAAATAAATAAATAAATCAGTAGTAATAAACCACCTTCCTTTTTCAATAACAGAGAAGTGATAATCACTTCCATTCAGCGGGCCTGTGGTTTCTTTATATATTTATGATCAACGTCTCGTGCAGCAACCACAGCAGACTCTGTTCAGAGAGGTGGGCTGTTTTCCTTCCCGTTTAAGAAGGTCCACAAGTTCTCAACAGCTCACTGGTCTTTCATCTTTAGGCCTTTACTGGCCACGCAGTGGAGAACTTCCATGCATGTGATGGAGCATCGTCCTGCAGAAAATCATGGTCTTCTTGAAAGATGCAGACTTTTTCCTGAACCACTGCTTGATGAAAGTGTCTTCTAAAAGCTGGCAGTAGGTTTGGGAGTTGATTTTGATCCATCTTCAACCTGAAAAGGTCCAACTAGCTCATCTTTAATGATACAGTCCCACCAGTACCCCACCTCCACCTTGCTGGCGTCTGAGTCAAACTGGGCTCTGTTGATCTGCCGCGGGCCATCTGTCTGAATAAATTGGAGTCACTGTATCATCTCATCAGTCCCATAGACACTTTACATGGCCCAGTCTTGATGTTTCAGCTGTTGTGTTTATGCAGTTTGGAGTTGGAATATATGCATAAAAATGATGATCTGATCAAAATGCACACTTGCTAATAATCCGTGCACACAGTGTATATCAAAATGACAATAATGACTAGGCTGTCATCTTCTGTGGGTGCGGGTTAAACAGTACAGATAGATATTACCTTATGATACTTTAAAAATCTAATGGTTATTCATACTTACACATGTCCTCTCTTCGTGGCTGGTCAGTTCTTTCAGGATGTGCTCCCCATGGGCGGGACTTATGCCCACCTCAGAGAACCCAGACAGCTTGTCCGCTACCTGATCTAAAGAGGCCCGGACCTAAAATACACACACAAATTCAGACACACACACACACACACTAATTAATCACCTTTCTTTACACATTTCTTCCACAAACACACACTGAAAAGGGGGCAGAAGGGGTCGCCATACCTCCCTAAAGTTGTGTTCAAAATTGCGGAGATGCAGACACTGCTCCAGCTTGGTCTGATGCCTCTCCCAGAAATCATCAAATGCTGTTTCTGTCTCATCCAACTGCCCCAGCAGCCTAAATGAAAAAAAGAAAGACATGATATGAATCCTGAATTCAAAGCAACAAGACCAAAGTGTGGACTGGTCAGCAGGGCTCGAAACGGCTCGAGTGGTTTAGGTAAGCTTTGGGTGGGATCGCAGGATCGTAGTGAGCCAGTTTCATAAGTTATGTTGATTATGTTGAGAATCAAACCAGTCCATACAATGATTATTTATTCTTATTAATGATTATTTATTCTCTATTGTTGTTCATTCATTTGATCAGGACTATATTTAGTCTACATTGAGGATCAAGCCTCACATACAAAGTAGACACAAATAATAAAATCTGAGACAAAGGTAGACTTCTAATTGAGTCACATTGTGTGTTTTATGTTGTGCGATTATCCATCCATCCATTATCTGCAGCTTGTCCCCCAAGCGGGAGTGTGAAGTGCGGTGTCAACCAGCGCACACAGGGGGGCGAGGAGCCGGGGCGCCTGAACGGAGTCGCCCAGCCATCGCGGGAGAAGCGAGGCCAGGGCCGGCACACCTTGCTCGAGGCACCTCAGGGCAACCCACTGGGAAGGGTTCGAACCCGATCCGCCGATCATGTGGCCCACGCCCTAACCACTAGGCCACCGCTGCCCTGTTGTGCGATTATTTATGGTTAATTTGTAAGTAATGGTTGTGGTTATGAGGCTGTATTAACATGAAGGTTTTATTAAGTTAAACATCATTTAACCAGGGCTTCCCTTAATTCCACTCCTTTAATATAAACACAGAGTTGCTGCTCACAGTTTTGTTAAACACTGGTTAAAATGGGCCCTTGCTGAGAAAAAACAATAAAAGCCTATGGTGCAGTTAATGAACCATCAACCCCAGGAACCCAGGAAGGGTCCTCAATCCCGCGCTCTGTGGTGTGCACTGTGTGTGTGTGTGTGTGCTTGTCTTTGCACAGGATAGCTGGGGTAACTTGGCCATGTCCCATTAGTTACAAGGCACATTTAATTTGTCTACTTGATAGTTATTACATAAACAGTTTTGCAGAAATATGCCCATGCACGCAAAGCTTTTTAACCGAAGGTGATTTTTCAACTGTGAAGGTCTAAAACCACTCATTTTTTAAAATCTTGTTGAATTGTTTTATTGTCTATATTCCTCAAGGCAGACAGTTGCACCAGTGGTTTGTATTCAGTGTGTTCTTAGAAACGCGAATGAGGCAAGCAACAGATTAACACCCTGATGCTCCAGCATGTAAATAAACAATGAGCATCACACACACACACACACACACCTCTGCACAGTAGCCAGGTTCTCCAGCTCATCATGGTTCATGGTGTAATCTGGCTCTGACACAAGTGGCTCATTAATACTCTCCAACAAACGTCTCCCCTGACTCAGAGCAATCTTCAGGTCCTCCTGCACACACACACAGGAAGTAGGAGAGAAAGCAAAACAAGTTCAAAAAACTATTCAAGCAAGAAAAGCCAATTCATTTAAGATGCCTATGGATTAACAATCATATAGATGTCCCCAAACCCCAGCTAAACCCAGGCCTAAAGGAGGAGGAGATCCACCCCAGTTCAGACCAGAGCACAGGTTGAGCCTTCTGTTTCTCACCTTCATCTTGTCTTTCTTCTCTGTGTGTGTGGTCAGTAGGTTGGATGTGGCCTGGACGTCGTTGGGCAGCTCGGTTTCCGCCAGCTCCGTCCCAAACGCCTGCAGGGTCTGTGCTGTTTTCTTCACCATCAAAGCAAAGCCTTCGATGGCCTGCAATAATGCATGTTTATGACATGAGTGAAGCAAGAGTCCTTCACAGAATGCAGAAACATTTCTGTGGCCAATAGAAAAATATAACTGCAAAAAGAGTGAGTACTACTGTAATTAACTAAGCAGAAATGGTAAGTGCTTTCCATTTGATAAATAATGACATGATTAATTATTTATCAAATGGTGGAAAATCATTAAATGTGTTCAGAGAAGGTCACATTACTGGCCTGCATCAAGCAAAGAAAAAAAAGTAGAATGCTAAAACTAGTTAGGAGCTGTCTAACGCATTCTTAAAGCCTGGAAGGACGGTGTCCGTGCTTCTGTCTGTGATTTATTGGAGAGACTTTCAACACATCTGAGCGGCCTTCATTCGAGGGACCTACCATGAATCCCCTCTTCCATCTGACTATCTATTAGTGCATACTGATTTATTAAAAAAATATCCACTAATCCATCTATTCATTTATTCCATCCATCTATCCATCCATCCACTCACGGTGCGGTGTGAAATCCATTTCTCATGGCAGTACTCCTGAGTGCCTCCAAGCTCCTGTGTCAGCTGGGTGCGGTCTATGTAGCTGAGTAGCTCAGTAACTGAACTAAGCATGATCACCTGCCTTTTACACACACACACACACACTATCAACTGACAGCATGCTCTGGGGGGGTTGTAATTGTCAGACTGTCAGCTAGGCAGATGTAATTAGTGTAATAATGAAGCATACTGAACCAGTAAATGAGTGTGTGTGTGTGTGTGTGTGTGTGTGTGTGTGTGTGTGTGTGTGTTTATTCATGTATTTAATGAAGTGCATAATGCAAAGCGCAATGACCGTGCTGATGTTAAAACGGGGATTGAGCCACAAGATAAGGGGAATGTGTTGAAAGTGCACTGAAAGAGTGTGTGTGTGTGTGTGTGTGTAGCAGTTTACAGGGAAAGCATTCAACTGTGAGGTTTCTGGCCAGTACAGAGGCTGCATTTAAATAGTGATTATTTTCTACACAATCCTTCTTCCGATGTTCACCAG
The DNA here is from genome assembly GCA_017165825.1 of Hepsetus odoe. NCBI lineage: Eukaryota > Metazoa > Chordata > Actinopteri > Characiformes > Hepsetidae > Hepsetus > Hepsetus odoe. Next base: position 14,370,115 of record CM029386.1, read on the forward strand.
TTGATTGAGGTTGTATTTGTCACTGTGTTTGGGTAAATTAATGTTTACTTGGTGTAACCCCGTCAACATGGAGTCGTATGATCATGCCTGCTGTGGACTCTATAACTGTGCATCTCCTTGTCAAACAGTGTTTCATATTTTATATATATATATATATATATATATATATATATATATATATATATAAAAAGTAAGACATATGTACCAATGGTCCCGAGAGGATAAAAAAAAAAAAACAAACAAAAAAAAAACCAAACCTGTGTGTGTTTGTATGTGCATAAACACTCACCGGCACCTTCATTTTGAACTCATCTTTGCTGAACTTAAAGAGGAAGTCAGAGAGAGTGCGCTGGAACAGAGTGGTGGGCCGTAACACCAACACCAGTTGCAGGTTTCCTGGGAATGAGCCCTGTAGAACGCAAACACACTTTAGAAAATCATGGGGAATAATACCTCAAGGTTCTGAAATACTGAGATATAAATGTCTAAAATGCATTCATTATTTATAGTCAAAATTAAACAAAAGGCAATAAATAAGTAAATAAATAACTATAATATATATATACACACAGTACTGTGCAAAGGTTTTAGGCAGGTATGAATATAAATAAAAATATAAATAATGATTGTTTAATTTATCAATTTACAAAATGCAAAGTGAGTGAACAAAAGAAAAATCTAAATCAAATCAATATTTGGTGTACACCTTTGCCTTCAAACAGCATCAGTTCTTCTGGCCCCCACAGGACTGATCTCAACATCATCCAGTGTGTCTGGATTACATGAAGAGACAGAAGGATGTGAGGAAGCCTACATCCACAGAAGAAGATCTGTGGTTAGTTCTCCAAGATGTTTGGAACAACCACCACCAATGAGTTCCTTCAAAGGAAACTGTATTACCAAGTGTACCTAGAAGAACTGATGCTGTTTTGAAGGCAAAGGGTGGTCACACCAAATATTGATTTGATTTAGATTTCTCTTTTGTTCATTCGCTGCATTTTGTTGACTGATGAAAATGAATGATTAACACTTCCATTTCTGAAAGCATTTTGTTCACATCATTAACCACAACTGCCAAAAACATTTGCACAGTACAGTACTGTATATATATATATATATATATATATTATATATATATATATATATATATATATATATATATATATATCTACCAAAACCAGCCTGCTTCATTATTGCCATGTGGTCTCTTGCTTTCTCTCTTTCTCTCTCTTGTTGTCATGACAACTGTCCCTCAAAGCTTTTTCCTTTACCTCCTTTAGAACTAGTAGCCCCTACAATTCTTATGGTCCCTTTTCATCCTCCCTTCGTGTGTGTGTGTGTGTGTGTGTGTGTGTGTGTGTGTGTGTGTGTGTGTGTGTGTGTGTGTGTGTGTGTGTGTGTGTGTGTGTGATTGAGTGAGAGAGAGAGAGAGAGATAGATAGTGTGAGTGAGTGTGTGAGAGAGAGAAAGAACAGACTGTTACCCTCAAAGACCCCCTATGTTTGCCAACTCTTCATTAAATCCCCTTCCACAGAGTGTGATGTCTGCTTAAATATTCATCAGCAAATCAATACACACACTGACTGATACGTGCCAACATGGGGCTCAAACTACAACACACCTCACAATGAATCGATTCCATCACAAGTCTTTAAGAAATGAGTCAATACATCATGAAATCTGAAACCTGTTCTACTGCGATGCTTTCAAGAAAGAAAGATTCAATACTTCAATACTTTTATGCATTCTCAAATTTCATCGCGATTCTTTTTTTGCATGATTCAGAATGGATTTTTTACAAATATACACACAATTCTGAACACAGTCATAGAACAAAGGCAAAAGCCTTCTTGTTTTTAATGGTCTGAGGAAAAAAAAAAAAAACCTGTCTTTTTTTTAGAAACAATGACAGAAAATGAGAACAAATATATAATGGATTATAACTTATTCTGCCTTTCATGAACTGATGCTACACTTTTACACCCATATTCCTAAATCAGGGTTCAGTATTCTGAAGGCTAAAGCTTACACACACACACACACACACACACACACACACACACTCTAGTGGCCTTGTAGTTAGGGACTAGGCCCCAGGATCAGATGGTTGTGGGTGCGACTCCCAGACCTGAGCTACCCTTGAGCAAGGTACCGCCCCAATCACTGCTCCCTGCTGCACGCTGTGTATGAGTAAAATGCAGAGAATTGTATTTCACTGTGCGCTGTGCTGTTTCACAATGACAAATAGTCACTTTCACTTCATGCCAAATGGTGCCTCACACATTCCGCCATCATCCAAATCACACACTGGAAAGCTTTCTGCTGAAAACGGTCCAGACGGGTTTTTTTTCCTGGACAGCGCTGATGTTTGTTTTGTTCTCGTCAAGCAATCAGAGCGTAGTGGGTTTTGGGGTTAACGAGCTAAATTGGCTCTGATGGTCAGAGTGAAGCAGGCAGAGTAATCAACCCCCGATCTTCCCTACAGACACCAGAGGAAAGGAATCCCTTCACGTTTTCCTCCTCTGCTCTTGTGCGCTCGCTCTCTCTCTGTCTGTCTGTCTGTCCTGCATATCTTCCTTTCCTTTGTTTCTTTCTCCTGTCATTCTTCCATTTTCCTTTCTTTATCCTCACATCATTTTGTCCTTTTCCCCTCACTTCCCTCATCCCTTCCAATTCTTCCTTCCTTTCCTCTGTGAATTTTGAATTTCACTGAATTGTTCCTGCCTTACTTTTCCATGTCTTTTGATTCCATCATTTCCATCTCATTTCACTTTTCTTTTTTTGTCCTCCCTTCTTGCCTTTGCTAAAATCAATTTTTGGTCTTTTCCTTCTTCCTTTTGTTCTCTCATCTCCGTCTTTGGTTGACTTATTTTTTCTTTCCTCTTTGTCTTTCCCTTTCTAATTAATTCTAATTTCCCTTTCCCTTTCTGATCAAATATCTACCTAACTCTCTCCATAAAAAGTGCTTTGAACCACACATGCCCTAAAATCTCAGCGCTGTGTGTGTAAAGTGCATTATGATGTGTACTGTATGCTCGGGATTTGTGCATTAAACTCTCTGGATTTTATGTTAAACATGATCCAAGCCGCTCCAAATGGAGGTGGTGTCCTGACCCCTGGCCTTTTATTACCATGACAATAAGCCGCTCCATTCGAACAGATTGGCCACGCTTGCCCTGAACATGACAGCAATAAAATCACCGATTCCATCGTGCCTCGCTTCTGCACACGCACACACATAACACACGTCCCTGCTTCTTCCAAAAAAAGCTGAGACATGTTTAGTGTAGAACAATCTGGCTTGGTGTAGAAAAACCCTTGAAGTATTTCCTCACAGAAATAGTTTCCATAAATACATCCCTGAAACTCACTCACTCTCTCTCCCTCTCACTCTCACACACACACACACACACACACACACACACACACACACACACAAGGGAAAGACCTGAAGGATAAGATGGATGATGGATGGATGATGACAGCAAAAGTGAATAAGAGCAAGATGGAAAGACTCTGAGGGACATGTGTCTAGAGAAGTGTGTGTGTGTGTGTGGGAGTGAGGCGGGGGGTAACTGAGCTCTCCAGGGAGCAGCTGCCACCACATTGATGCAACACCACTCTAATCAGCACAAAGACAGACACACACACACACACACACACACACTGAGCTTTGTCTAAATTGGATTATCTTAACAGAACACACATGTGCACGTAAACACACACACAAGCCTAATACTGTTACATTGCTTTGTCTACAGTGGATAACCCTGACCATGAAGCATCTTCTATAAATGCACATTTTTGGAGATACAAGTAAATGTTGTTGAGTGTTGATCTAATGCATTTTTGAGAAACAGGGACACATCTATACACACACACACACACACACACACACACACACACACACAGAAAAATCAGCCCTATCATTTCAACTACATGCTTAATATTGTGTCATTGTCTAGTGATGTGTAGATCTCGTGATTTATGGCTCTTAAAGGATGTGTTTCTCACATCCTGGTTCCAGACTCAACCTTCAGACGTCTGTGTCTCTGCTCAAGGGAGTCAGAGCTGTTTCATAGCTGCTAAACTGCACAAGTCTAACTGTAGTCTCCTCGCAATAAACATCATATCCAAGTACATAAACAGCAGGGAATTTAAGGCTACTGACCTAAAGCTCATTCCCCTGACCTTTCCCATCTCACCTCTGACCCTAAGCTACTGCCTCATGAGCGTTTCAGACTCTAGTGACAAGCGTGAGCTACAGGCGAAGTGCTGAGTGTGTATTTAAGCCAGTCTTTATGAGAGTCTTATTTATAGACTATACAGACTGCCCATAATGGAGTGAGTGCTGAGCCCACTGGAGTTTGGCTGGTTCCCATTAACACTTATACACACTAATGTTATTATAACCATTTCAAATGGCACACTGGTCATTTCTAATTTACTTTACCTCCAAATGTTTCATATATATTTTAATAATAACTAAAAAATACTGACCTTTTTAGCCTTTAAGTTTTTTTTTTTTTTTAATTAAACTTTTTCTTTGTTTTTATGATAGTAAAAAAAAAAAAGAACAGTTTATTCAAAAGATTTGCGCTGTCAGCAAGATATTTAGTGCCGCTTGTTAACCTCAAACTTTGAACGATGTTAACATTCAATTTATGTAAACATCTCTTTATTCCTCCCCAATATATTAAAGTGTGAAACCAACAAATGATGCTTAAAATAAAAGTTTTTTTTTTTTTAAATCTATTTATTCCAATTTCTCATGAAGTTATCTGCCTGATATTTGATCACAATTTTTCCCCACATCAGGCTTTCTGAAAGTTAATCGCATTAAAACATCACCCTCAACGTTTCCCGGCTTTCTCAATTACCGTAAAGTCATCTACGACTCTGCTCATCACTCTGGAAACATCTGAAACGACTGGTGACGACATCAGTGAGGCTGTAAAGCACATGCTTAAAAAAGAGGCTGGAAAGTCTCTTTGAGAGATACACCAGATGAGCCATTTTTGGACTGATTTCCGTCTCATTTTTAAACTAAGTTTAATCTGAACTAACACTAACAAAACGATCACGCTGTAAAATGATGTATAACAGCATATTAAACTACATTTTTATCTCCATATCCAAGGATTTAATACTGAAAATGACATGCACGACCATAACCTTGAAACACCTCCTCCTTTTAAGAACCAGCCACTCAAAATGTTCTGACGGAGACGAAAAATGTTATTTCTGGGACATTTATGATCTTAGTGAAAGTGAAAAAGTGAAAGTGACTAGTCTTGTCATTGTGAGAACACAGCACAGCACAGCACACAGTGAACCACAACGAAATTGGACCTCTGCATTTAACCCATGCACACAAACGCACACCGTGCAGCAGGGGGCAGCTATGAAAGTGCCGGGGAGCAGTGACGGGGACGGTACCTTGCTCAAGGATACCTCAGGGCAACCTACTGGTAAGGGGTTTGAACCCACAATCTTCCCATCCTGTGGCCGACTCCCTAAACACTAGGCCACCGCTCAATGTACCTTTCACAGAAGCATCGCCGTTTCATTGTATGTGGTTAAAATGTTTGGCCACAGAAAATGTCACTTCTTAAAATGTGGTCACTTTTCCACATCCGTGCTACATTTAGCACCACTCTGTGACTCTGCTGCATTTTAATACGGCCCTCCGGCCATATTTATCAAAGAATCATCAATGGGCGACTCTTGCCAGGACGAGCACAATACCCTTTAATAACCTCCCCCGGGATGGAGGGGGTGAAGACACCATGAGGATGAAAAACTGTTACAGGCTAATGGATACAGACCTGAAGATCCAGGCCAGAGCAGATCAGCAGGTTAGCAAATAAAAAAGGACCTTTAAAAAGAACCAATTCAGCAGCAATCGAGAGGGAGGAGAACATATTACCTTCTCATCCATAAGATAAGCGTTTTCTAAGAGCCTGCTTCTTTATCGTCAAACTCTAAGGGGATAAAGGCCAAAAGTCGTTATATTAAGGCCACAGAGGAACCTCTTCAGTTCTCTAAAGAATAATTCAGTTTAATTCACTTTTTTTTTTTTTTTTGAGAGTGAAAAACTTCAGAAATTTTTTATCAATGCAAGTGCTTTCCCAAGAACAATTGCATTAAGAGCTTTCAAGAACCTTTATAAAAAAAAAAAAAAAAAAAAGGTCCTTTATTCTTTTAAAGCATCACTAAAAATGTTAATAATGGAGCAAAAACCAGCTTCTTCTATAGGATTATACAAAGTGTGCGCAGGATTTTTAAAAACCTGTTTTTGATGCAAAAAAAAGACAGACTTTACATGCTACTATATACACAGGTTCACAGGATGCAAAGGGCAGATAGTGTTTTCAAATGAAATGTACTAATAATATCTTTTTGTTTGTTTAGCATATTTATTCCATTACAAAGGTGGATCTGTTCATATTGTATGTAAGACGCTACAGCTTTATACTGGGCAACAACAAAAGCAGTGGTTTGACAAAATCTTTCGTCTTTCGATTGTTAATAAATTAAGAATGCATACAACACACATATTTGCATAATAACATTTTCTAACAACACAACTGCGAAGGTGATTCCAATATGGCCGGCTCCCTGTAATATTTAAGCTTTTGCTGAATTAGGGAAGATGTTTATCTGTGTCCAATTACCATACATTAGCATCTATTTGCATACATTATGAAGCGCTAAAGTGATTTGGAAAGGGCGTCAGGGTGTGCGGGGGTGCTCCGGGTGGTTTGTATGCGCCGCAGCCTGAGTGGCTGGGAGCTGTCCACTGGACCGTGGTGCTGAAAGGTGGGGTTCAGATTACAATTTAAATGCTAATTGATTAATATGCAACAAATCCAGATTGTATGTATGATTTGTGCTGGTATTAAGGGATTTGTCTTCAGTGATTACCACACAATAATATAACAATAATAAATAATTGCTTTACAAAGAGACAACAATGGAATTCAACATTTAAAAAAAAAAAAAAAAAAAAAAAAAGCGCTAAAATTACAGAAAGCTCATATATGATGATTGCTTCAAAAGGCACCACTTGCTAATTTTTAACACGTCTGTTATTTGCATTTTTAAGCCATAGAAGATAAACTCAGCTCCCCCCTCAGCCAGTCATCATCAGTTCTCCAGCAGCAGCTGCACCACTAACAACCATTCCCAATTAGCCATATGTGCAGAGTGTGTGAGTGTGTGTGTGTGTGTGTGTGTGTGTGTGTGTGAACGAGAGAAAGAGAAGGATCGGGGTACATTTGGGAACATGGGGTGTTAGAAAAAAGGAATAAAGGGAAAAAATGAGTGAAAAGTGAGAGAGTGAGAGACAAACAGAGTGAAAGAAATCGAAACAAGTGAAAGGGAAGAGAGGGGGAAAAAGAAACAAGTTAAATGAAAAGAAGGAGAACAGAGTGATAGGAGGGGAGCGAGAGAGAGAGAGAGAGAGCTAACAGCTTTCTCATTGGTACTTCCGACGTAATGTGTGGCTAACAGGTAACAGGTGTGACAGCCAGGAAAGTAAAAGAAAAAAAAAAAGAAAGAAAAAGAGACAAAAGGTGAAAGAGGAAGCTTTCATGTATTATACAGAAATAGTTGCTGCAGGCTCCTGTCTGTGAAAGATAACAAGCCAGTAAGAAAGATGACCCACTGCTGTGCATGTTGGCTGCTAGAGTACCGTGCAAAAAACTAATAATACAAACAATGACTCCGACAAATCCATTACAGACATGAACAATCCATCAACACTCACCATCTGTGCCCACTATCCAAACTTAACACCAACGCTCACCATCAGCATTAACAACCATTACGAACGATCAACGCATATCATCTGGGTTAACCATCAAAGCGCTTATTTGTTATAAACGATTATAAATGGACTCTAAACTGAGTCTATATTCAGTCCAACATTGTCTCACATTTTACAAAGTCCGCCAGTAAACACAAGCCAAGCAAGGGAATCTTGGCTGTCACACTGAACATTTGAAATGCAGATTAGCGGGACAGGCTGATGTCTGCAATTTGTGCTAATCGAATAATAAAATTAAAGTTGCGTTTAATTTAATTAACCCCCTTCATCTACTCAGCGCACTAGAAAAGAGCTTTCTGATTATTTTGCAGCACATCAGGCAGTGCTTTTACAATCGTCTGCTCATGTGTTTGTTCATTTGTGACAAAGTCAGCATAAACTTAAACCATGACATTTTCACTGAAAGTGGAAAAAGTGAAAGTGACTACCAGCGTCATTGTGAAACGCAGCACAGCACAGCACAACACGACGAAATTCAACCTCTGCGTTTCACCCACACATACGTGCAGCGCGGGGGGGCAGCTATTGAAAGTGCCTGGGAAGCAGTGATGGGGACGGTACCTTGCTCAAGGGTACCTCAGGGCCACCTACTGGTGAGGAAATCGAACCCACAATCTTCCAATCCGGGGCAACTCCCTAACCACTAGGCCACCGCTGCCCCAAATAAAAACTGGACTTGTGCATTTAACCCATGCGCACAAACACACACCGTGCAGCAGGTGACGGGGACGGTACCTTGCTCAAGGGTACCTCAGGGCAACCTACTGGTAAGGGGTTTGAACCCGCAATCTTCCGATCCAAAGTCCCAAATCCCAAGTCTTGGTCCACTTACAAGCAAATCCTGAGCTGGTGGTTTGGCTTTTGTATCACGGTTCACACCAAACAAGAGAATTCAAATCTAATTCAAGGGAATTAGGAGCCACTCACCTGCCCTGTATGCCAACATAATCTGCCGTCTACATTTTCTCAAAGCATATCTGAGCTAGTTCAAACTATGACAAGTTAGAATTTAAAAGGCTTGTCTTTTTATTCAAATGGAGGAAAATGCATCATACCGATTGTTTTACTGCCAAATTCCTGACCAAATAAGCAGCACGCATATTTTGGTCCACTTTGGACGTCGTGAAAGTTACAGCAATCGAACGGAATAAAAAAAATGTTGTCAGAAAGACCGACAGTCTTAAGCAGGTTATGGTAAACAAACTGTCAATACAGCCTAAACTTAGAATTAAAACAAACATGTCTTTGATATCAGATTAGCCTAGCCCTGTGACCTCTCCCCTACTGACCGACCACACACACACACACACACACACACACACACACACACACCCCCGCCCCTGTGGAATACCCCCTGTGGCTGCTGCTCTTGTTGACAACACAAGAGGCCCACTAAAAGTCCGACTACTGACCAAAACAGGACAAAGCACAGTGACCACCCTTGTTGACCATAATCATCAATCTTATACACATAACCACATCAAACAGTCCTTACTTTTATCCCACTTGATCGATTCTACCTTCTTCCCCTCCAGAAATATTAAACAGACATCAACTGTGTCAAGCATCCCAAAGATGTGAAGTTTGGAGCTCAGAAAAGCCAGAACTGAGAGACCCAATATTCATGCGTATAATATTAATAACAAAGTTTCTAATTTTTTCATTAAACCAGTAAACTAACTAAAAATTCCAAATAATTAGAATAAAATTATTCAAATAATTGTTGACATTTAAGAAACAGAGGCCAAAAGTAAAAAGAAAGTGATAACTCTTTTATATAGTCATGTGAAAAGGTAGATTTTCTTAAAGAAACACTTACATGGCATTTTCTGCTCATTTAAGAGCAGCGTTCATGTCCGGAGTTTAAATTATGGGAGAGAAAATATTAATCTCACACTGGCCTAATCTTTTATTTATTTATGTTTTTTGTCAACATGTTCAGCTCATTAACTTAACTGTGATGGCGTGTTAAATGGGTTAAAAGTGTGAACTTATTTTATCCTCATCAACAGACATTTCCAAAACTTGGCAGCGGTGGCCTAGCGGTTAGGGCGTTAGCCGCATGATCGGAGGATCGGGGGTTCAATCCCCTTCCCAATAGGTTGCCCTGAGGTACCCTTGAGCAAGGTACCGTCCCCATCACTGCTCCCCGGGCGCTTTCAATAGCTGCCCACTGCTGCACGGGTTTGAGTGTGCATGGGTAAAATGCAGAGGTCCAATTTCGTTGTGGTTCATGACCTCGCAATGACAAGGGTTGTCACTTTCACTTTCACATCACTTCTAGGTTCGGATCCAAGCAGGATTTTATTTCTTCAAGGCTTTATAAAGCAGAAGCCCTGCTGCAAGTCTAACGCAGTCAGACTCCGTCTATGTTCAGAAGAGTGGGCTGGAGTGCGCTGTGTTTAAGTGATGTAGACTGGATATGAAATATTGAGAGTGTCTATAAAAAGAAGCAAGCAGTTTGTTTTGGACAAGCAAATATAGATAGAGATATTAAATATAAAATATAGAGATTTGCTAAACTTATCACAGAGTAAAGCAGAGTTTAAATGTGGCCTAGTCAAATCTCATGGCATGTTATATGTATATTATGGGGCAGCGGTGGCCTAGTGGTTGGGGAGTTGTCCCAGATTGGAAAATTGGGGGTTCGATTCTCTCACCAGAAGGTTGCCCTGAGGTACCCATGAGCAAGGTATTGTCCCCGCCACTGCTCCCCGGGCACTTTAAATATTTGCCCCCTGCAGCACGTGTGTATGGGTGCAACGCTGAGGTTGCATTTCGTTGTGTTGTGCTGCGTTTCACAATGACGAGAATAGTCACTTTCACTTAGTGTTTTTTTATTGGGCTTTTCTTTGTACGTCCAGGCACATCCATGTGTAACGTGTGTGAGTGCATGTGTGCTTGAATGTGAACACACATTCAGAGTGGCACACTCACCGCGATCCGCAGTAGTGTCCCCTTCACCGATGCCCATCTGTCTTGCCTGCGGTCGATGACCAGGATGAAGCCAACTCCTGATGCACTGAGGCTGTGAAGCAAAGCAGCATGGTCACCATGGCAGCACATTTCTCGCTCTCGATCTCACACACAAACACATACTATGGGCCTGAATTTACCCATGAAATGGAAGTGACATTAAACTCTGCTGGACAACAGAACCATTTATCCTTAAATTAAGATATTGGTTCAATAATAAAAAAAATAATAATTACACCCCACTGAAAACGACCACTCCACCCATAATATATGGTAATATACTGCAGTACACAACATACATCTTATACATTTTTCTTTAAAGCACTTTAAACACACATATGCTAGATTACAGTAATATTGTGTTTGTAAACATATTTAAGTACAGTGTAAACATGTAGGTTTTCTAGGTAAATGTTGAATTATCTCAATTTTGCACATCAAGGTTAAAGGATTAAGGTTCTTATAGGATATTACAATCAAAAGCTACTTTATGTTTTCAAGCCCCACGTTATAGCCAACACACACACACACACACACACACACACGGAGATCTCTAAATCAAGATTGCAACCGCAGCGAATTGGTGTAGAGATGCTGAGCTGGTTGCTATGTCCATCACTATGGAAAGCGGTTGTTACCTCCTACAGCAGCATTGGGCTGCATCTCCATGGTGACAGCAACAATCGGCTTACGATAAATCCACTTTTCCAGACAAAAACGATGAAGAACTTCCGCCTGATGCAAGTCTGTAGTCCTTTTATTGTATATGAAGAAGCAAGATTGAGTGCTGCAAAAATTCCGCAAAAACAGCCTTGCTCCAGAGTCTATTTCTCTCTCTCTCTTTGCACTGTTGGAGCTCCCTCTGTTTACGGCTGCCTCCGCGCTCAACCTCTCATCCAATCCCCCGGCATCAGGTGCTCCCTGCCAGCCTATCACAGTGCAGCATGCCTCTGATGGACAGTGCAACCTGCAGACTCACTTGAATTGCTAATACTGAGGGCCGGCGAGAAGGAGGGTTTTATAAGGGGATTTTATAGGCAGATACAGAGTAGCCAAGCTGGTTACCTGCAGATGCCCATAGGTTTCATTTGCCGCCATGACACCACACACGCACTCACAAGCACACACGCACACACTCCTGCATCTTCTATTCTCTAGCCGGATCCATAAAGGCTCCCTTTTGCATTTTGCACACAATTTGTTTATGGTATTAAATCATGATGTATGCAGAGCATAATACAGGGACGGGAGCCGTTTGGGACCGAGCTGCTGTCTCTGTAGATACATGTCTCCTTCCCTATAAAAAAAAATGAGCTCATCCCCCCCCCCCTTTCTTCCCCACTACCCTCCTGTCTGACCCCCTCCCTTGGCATACACTCCACTGCACTGCTGGAGGGAGAATAGAAAGAGAGGAAGAAACAGAGAGAGGATGAAGAGAGACAGAAAGAGAAGGTTGAGGAGGAGGGGTTGAAGTGGGGATGCGTTTTTTCATTAGTAAGAGTGGCAATGCTTTCCAGAGCCCCAGCACTGCAGGAGCATCAGAGCCTTCAGCACTGAAGACACGCTCCAATCCCACCATTGGGCTTCAGCCGATTATACATTATTAACCTCTATACCGACTGACAGGGAGCGCGATTTTACTCTCTGTGGTTGGACTGGTGGTGCACTTTTCTGATGCAAATTTTCAAGATTCAAATGTGTTTCTTTATACGGAATTTAACTCATGTACTGACACATTTTGTTTTTCTAGAAAAGAAATCAGTGGATGGGCTTTTACAAATAAATGCTCAAAATTAACATTAGAATCCATCACGACATACTGTACAACAATGACTGTAAAAATGCACATGCATTTGCGTCACCATTAATACACCTTCCCTCAAGCCCAAAATAGCATGTCGATTAACGCATAAAATGACGGCCCTGTCTCGGTGAAATCCTCCACCCACCCTAAAGACCCCGCTCTACAAGAATCATTTAGCAAAGCCCCACCAAATTAATCCACATCTGCAAAATATATTGAGGCTGCACAAGCTCAGCCAATTAGAACCTCCCTCCCTCCGCCAGCCCCCCAGTCCCCCAGAGAGGAGAGAGCGAGTGAGAGAAAGAGAGAGAGAAAGAGAAAGGGAGCGAGAGTGAGAGAGTGCATTTTCAACATTCTCCTACATACAATCCAGCTGATACACCAGTGATGCGTTAAACAGATCAAGATCAAACACACTAATTCTTCAGATGTTCATTCTTCATTCCTGCACATGTATTCAGAAATCCATACTCGTGATTTCTCCCACGGGACTGGGAGCCATATATTCATGATAAGCCATTATTTTAGATTTTAAATCTAGATGCGAAAATTCATGATTCAAAATCCCTGTTCTACAGCAACTGAAACCCAAACCTTTAGTGACCTCTGCTGGCAGGACTGGAGCCAATCGTGGGAATTCACAGCACACGCTGTTCAAAATCTGGATGTAAGAAGTTTACAAAAGGCCATCATGTGCTTCTTTATAACCACTTTAAATTAATGTCTTTCTCGTCGGTACAATTTTGACTGTTTCGCATACTGTGCTGCAATAAATCCAATTAACTAAGACTAATGTTGCAATGAATTAAAACTCCACTGCTTTCACCTGCAGACTTAACAGTGAGGAGTGACTTTGTCCTCTGCCTTTTACCCATCCTATACTCACCAGCAGTGGGGGTTAAGCGGGGATTAGTACCAAGTCTACAATTATGTTCACTTTGAAAAGAAAACATGCAGTCGCTATTGTCGAAGTATTGCTACAGTGTAATTGTAATTTATCATCATCAGTATAAAGCTGTAGCCCAGGACAAGTCATCTTCTTTCTGCTGCTCCTGTTCAGGGGTCGCCACAGCGGATCATCCCGTTCCATTTCTTAAGATCCTCTGCATCTTCCTCATTCAAACCGACCACCTGCGTTCTTTCTCTCAACATGCATAAAACTTCTCTTTAGTCTTCCTCTTTTCCTCTTGCCAGGCAGCTCCATCTTCAACATCCTTCTCCCAGTATGATCCTCATCTCTCCTTTGTACACGTCCAAAACAATGCAATCTTGCTTCGTCTCAAAAACGTCTAACCTGAGCTGTCCCTTTAATATAACAAGTTCTAATCCTGTCCATCCCACAAACGTCATCTTTAACCCTCCAGCTATGAAGGAGCTGCACCACTGTCTCCAACCAGTATAGCATAAAGCTTTCCTTTCACTCTTGCTGGTAATCGCCTGTCACAGATCACTCCTGCCATTCGTCACCCATGCCAACCTGCCTGAACGCTCTTCTTCACCTCTCTTCCACACTCCCCGTTACTCAGAACTGTTAATCCCAAGCCCCCACCTTTGTCACCTCTACTCCCTGCATCCTAACCACTCCACTGTTCTCCCTTTCGTTCACACTCATGCATTCTGTCTTTTTCCTACTCACATTCATTCCTCTCCTCTCTAGAGGAGACTCAGACTCTGATGTATGTCATACAAATGATACATGAACAGCACTCGTCTAGGTGTGGTTGCGCTAGGGATGGGACACACACCTTGGGACGCTGGTCAGGTACGTCAGCACATTGTGGAACTCCTGCTCCTGCAGCTCACTGAATGCAGGGAACTCTGGAAAGATGATGATGGGGCTGCCGTTCTCCCCTCGACCTCCTAGGAAACAGAAGTAAAACAGGTGTAATGGAAGCATTTCCTCCCTAGACTCCCTAGTTTCCTTTATTTGAACACTTTTTCAGTGTAAGCAGCTAAAGCACAGCACAAGCACAACTTAGAATGAATATTCCAGAAACAGAAACTGATATCAGAACACTTTACAGCTGAACCAGAAGGGGGCATTTCCAAATCTCCCAGTGCTCTACAGAGACAGTGAATCTAGTATAAGAGGCTTGTGGTCATTTTGAAGGACAGGAGAATAAAGCAGGAGGACAGTGACCAGAAAAGGCCTTATGGTTTCTGTTATATAGTTGATATTTCTCTTGCCGCATCCCAACACAAAGTAAAGCCTGAAGAGTCACAGTTGTTGTGGAATTAGGGATTATAATCCCTCCATTGGCCTGGCAAACTTGCATGTACAAGAAATTTGGATTGTCCGTGATTAAAGTGCAGCAGAATGTGTCCTTGAGCCACCTCCCTTGACCACTTCTCTCTTGCTCACTCACACACATGCAGGACTACTCTTTCTAAGATCAGAGGATTAGGGCACACAATTGGATGTGCACACCCTCTTATTCCCTCCAGCTTAAGTGCCATGCTGCTCTGGGGCTGCAGTGAGGGTTTTTCTCTCATGTTGTGTGTTTATCACAGTGATAAGACGCTGCTTAGCACA
This sequence comes from Hepsetus odoe, assembly GCA_017165825.1. NCBI lineage: Eukaryota > Metazoa > Chordata > Actinopteri > Characiformes > Hepsetidae > Hepsetus > Hepsetus odoe. The sequence goes on from CM029386.1 coordinate 14,385,259, forward strand.
CATTCATGCAGCATTAGCACCCCTTTCCTTTATACTTTCATGGAGAAGAAAATTAAACATAGAAGTATATGTGCATTATTTAGATATGCTGCAAGGCTGAATGATATGAAAAATATTATTTGATGCTACAGTAACTGAAAAATCTACTGATTTCATTTTTTTTTTTTATTCTTTGGACCTGAACAGAATTTTAGATATCTTTCTGGGATTACTGAGCAAGGTTTTAAACAAAACATTTAATACAATAACTCAGGAAAATGACCATTAAATGCAGATTGTATATCAAATGTAAATACCACTTTTTATTTATGAGGAAAAATGGGCTATGGAATCATAATGCTGCCATAATAAACACAAATTCATAGGTATAAAGCAATGGGATAAGATGGAAATGACAAACAACAATGAATATGAAAACCTAAAAATCATTTTTAAAATCTAAAGTTACAGCATAAGTCTTTAAAACAACAAAACCATGTTTAATCATTCAAATTACTGATCATTAAGCCGATTCAATGACTAATGATGAATTAAAAAATTAGCTCTAAGATAAACCTGCGTTTTGTGGACTAGAGATGGTACGGTGTCACTTTTTTCCATTTCCATTGGGAAGGTTTTCCGTTTCAGGATCTGTTCCAGAAATAAAATCATCTGCTTTTCCACATCATCTGATCCTGCATTTTCAACGGATATCAGCCCAATGCAGACCACCATTCAAAAATACACACAATACACAATAAAGCCAGTTTATGATTGGCTGAAGAGCACCTTTACAGACTTCCAGATTTACAGACCTTTACTATCAGAATACTAAAGATCAATACTGAAATGACATAAAATTAAATGAGGATATGTATGAGGGCAGTGTGACAGTGGTGAGGTCTGCAATAGGAGTGACTGTTGTATTTGAAGTAAAGGTTGGATTACGTCAAGGATCAGCGCTGAGCCCATTTTTGTTTGCAATAGCAATGGACAGGTTGACGGACGAGGTTAGACAGGAAACTCCATGGACTAGCGAGAGTGGGTAGCAGCTTGAGGAGACACTGGAGAGATGGAGATATGTTCTAGAAAGGAGAGGAATGAAAGTGAGTAGCACAAACACAGAATATGTTAATGTGAATGGAAGGAGAATAGTTAGGATACAGGGTGACAAATGGTGGAGGAATGTAAATACTTGGGACCAACAGTTCAGAGTAAGTGAAGAAGTGGGGTGGTGGTGGTCTGGTGGTAGGGTTGAAGATGTTGAAGATGGAGCTGCCAGGAAAAAGGAAAAGAGGAAGATCAAAGAGGAGCTTTATGGATTAGGTGAGAGAGGACGTGCAGGTGTGTGTGTGTGGGTGTGTGTTTGGGGGTGAGGGTTCTCTTTAGCCCTGTTTATTTTACAAATCTCCGTACACCAGTCTTCTTCCTCTCTGGGTGTAAAGGACATTGCCATACTTGAGTCATCAGCACTGCTGAAGTGCAGTGCAGCTCCATCTGCTGAGTGTGCGTGTGTATGACCGAGACTGCAGGGGCCAACACAAGGTTAATCCGGCCCTCTGTTCTGCCCCCCATCAGTACACACATAGCCTCTAAAGCGGACACACAGATGAACAGACAGCGCAAAATGAACGGAAAGCAAGCTGATCATTTTTCCTCTTCAAATATAATAATAATAATAATTAAAATCCAGACCATCAGAAACTGGACTGTGGGACGTAAATAAATTGTGTATCGACACATGTTCCAGCTCAAGGTGTTGTTACATTTTTCTTGCAGTTTTGAGGCTCTGCATCATAAGCATTTCGAACATCAACACAGTTTCAAGAACCAATCAGGACTGTTTTGTTCACTGTCATTGAAAGGATGTAACCCAAAGTTTGGGTAATAGCGTGAAGCTCTTAGTAAGCTGTACAGTGACAGTGGATGCATGTAATCATCTTTGGCTGGGCAGCAAAGAACAACCATGTTACAGATTATACAGGTATTACAGATTATCGTTAATAAACACTAGTTGTATTTAATTAGTGACATGTTCACTGGTCAACCATTTGGTTAAAGGTGACACTTAAAAGGCTAAATACACCTGCCCTCGGATTGACCGTTGCTCAACTCTGTCGCTACTCATTAGCATACAGCTGAACTTTGCTCAACTTCTGCGTCGCCAGGTGACTCGCTGCCCTGTGTCGCTCAGTGGAGACCAGGGACCAGAGGAAATGAATGCATGACTTCACTTTGTCAATGGTGGTGTGATTGCATGGTTAAGCATGCAAAACTCCTTTCGCTACATTGCTCAGCAACATGATGCGGAACGATATTTGAAAAAAATTCTAGCTTTTTGGTGCGTATTATTTTCCACATCCTGTGCAATGAGCATTTCTTTCCTTTGCTTTGTATCTTAAAGGGCCCATATGAAGGGCACATAAGGTTCACTTTTGAAATGAGTTAAGATTTAAGCACCATCATTCATTTTTACACAATTCATCTCTTAAAATGGACCGCGCAGATTTTTGTTGATGTGCTTTTAGGCTTTTCTGGCTGGCCTGCGCTGGCTGCAACATTGCTTATAACTTCACTGTGAACGGGTGGGGCTAAAGTGCTGCAGATTGAATGAGTTGCTAATATGCAAAAACTTTGGTTTTCATGACATCACAAAATGAATGACTTCAAAATGGGGTGGTTTAAGAGACTCCCAATGATGGAGACTGCAGGGCTGTCTGGCTGAACTAGGTTTAGAAGTTTTAACCACACGTCAAATAAAAAAAAGAGGACAAATTACTGGGATTAAAAACCAAGAAAAAAAAAAATGCTGATCCAGAAGAGAAGGGGAAAAAAGCAGTTTAGGGTCACAAAACGCAAGTCTGTCATTTACTGTGGGTGGAGAACACACACACACACACACACACACACACACACACACACACACACACACACACACACATCAAAGTAACTGCTCTGCCTGCACCTAAATGCAGCCCCAACACATTGCACTCCACACAGAAAGACCTTTGAAGTGTGGACCAGCGGACAGACTGCAGATGAAACCATGGCAACCTCTAATTCCAAGACACACCGTGTATAGCTCTAGTGCAGCAGGGAGTTTAGGAGTACAAAAACACACACACACTTTCCTTCAAGCACACTCAATCTCGATCTGCACTCATGTTCTCCTTGAGGCTGCACAAACCCCAAATGCCAGGCACAGACCCATACTCTGCTACACTCGTCTGAAAGCCACGCTGCCGAGTATGGCTGCCCCGCGTATCACTGTGGCAACTCTAAATAATTGAGAAGTGATCCTGGACAGGCAACTTTATCTGGCTCTAAATGGGACAAACGTAGTTACAGAGTGATTCTGCAGCTCTGTGTGTTTGTGTTTTGCCCCCCCACCCACATGCTGGGTACTATGAGCAGCTGCTATTTTTGAACCCTATCATAACTTAATTACATTTACGGCATTTAGCAGAAGCTTTTATCCAGTGCACCTTCTATTTCCTCCCAGGAGTAACCTGAAGTCTTGCTTTGGACCCAGTGATGATAGTGCTAGAGGTTGAATTCGAACCTTCTCCCTCTGGGTCCATAGATCAGTTCGAAGCACTTCAGTACTGATGGTCATTCAGAGGCTGTGGCCTTGTCTGAATTAGACATCAAAGAAATCAAAACCCATTTGGTTTCCATGTTATGGTGATAAAAAAAAAAAAAAAATTATATTTTATATATTATATTTATATATCTCTTTTAGTGTGCTCTCTCAGGAGGGACAGGCGATGTTAATTTTATTGTTCATTTCTAATGATAATTCATTTTATTTTTTTGGAGGGAACATTTAGCAAGAACTTTGTCTTTTATATATATATGATATGATTAATGGTACCCTACAATTAAAGGTTCGTTGTAATTTCAGGGTGACTTCGCTTTCGCTCGCAGAAAAGCGGGACTGTGTGAGAATGTGTTTCTCATCGTATAAAAGTCCTTGCATGCTGCCTTCATTATAGGATCCAGCATACACTGTTGATTACAGAAAACAATTCACACTGGTAGAGAAACATGCACGGATTTGTAACATCAGAGTGAAAGTGACTATTCTTGTCATTGTGAGTACACACAGCACAGCACAGCACACCACAAAGAAACTGGACCTCTGCATTTAACCCATGCACACACACACACTGTGCAGCAGGGGGCAGCTATGAAAGCGTACGGGGAGCAGAGATGGGAACGGTACCTTGCTCAAGGGTACCTCAGGGCAACCTACTGGTAAGGGGTTTGAAGTATGCTCAAATATCTGAATTTCTGAAAAGTTTGGTACTTTAAGAATATGAAATGCATCCTTAATTTTAATGCCAAAGTTTTATTTATTTACACACACACACACACACACACACACACACACACACACACACACACAAAAATAGTGTGTGTGCATGTGTATGTATATATTATATATATGTTAACCAGTTAACGGAGCTTTTGTTAATAAGAAACTCAAAACTTTTCATAATATGTAGCACTCCATATTTCATAAGTGCGTTTAAATTGTGCGAACTGTGAGTGAGTGGCGAATCGAATATGGCGAATCTTACTGCTGTGTGTTTGTGCTCAGCCTGGCACAGATACTTCTAAAGGGCACTTTTATAAATAAAAATCGCTGACTCCACTACATCTGCCACCCAGCACAGCAGCCCGACTCTGGCCTGCTCGTCAGTGCTGTTTCAGCCGGTACTATAAATACACTGCTGTGCATGAGAGCTGCGTCACTAGTAAAAACGGTGAGAGGCTCCAGTATCACTTCTATAGGTGACGGAAGGCTTCAGTCTTAAAGCGCCTCGGAACTGTAAAATAAAAGACACGGCACTTAAAAGTTACTCCATTCAAATATTCCATTTTTTGGTGTGCAGTCAGAGACGGCAGCTCATCTGTTGCTGCTCAGGCTGTGTGAACCATCCTCTAGGCCTTCATCAGTGGTCAGTTTCTGACCACAGAGCTGCTCTTGCCTGGATATTTTAGGATGGAGGAGAGGCTCGACCTAGCAGTGACACTGGTGCATGTAAAATAACTCAGACTATCAATGCTACCATCCACTACCATCCCACATCCATCCAAGTAACAAAGGCTTTAATTGGGAACCAGCAAGTCTCAAATACTCTTGATTAGTTTTCCAACTCTCGTGGAACAAAAACTTAGCCAGTGGAGCAAAAACACGGTTGCTTTTAAAGAATAAGCAGGAATATGGTCAGCTGCTATAAATAAACCAAACTCTGAGAAAAATACACATCTAGATAAGGAGAACATGTTCAGAACAACAAGAGACTTAAAGGATTTGATGTTTTGACTTTCTGAAGATCAGATCCACACTGGAGATCATCCTTTGAGGACAGAAATATCTCCAGCTAGGAAAAACAAGAACTCACTGCTCACGTCTAGCAGAAGGAAGTGTCTTCAGCCGAGGGCACTGTTAGTGCCAAAGAAACAGCCGTGAATCTGCTTGCAGTAACAGTTTTCAACACCAGAGGTGAGAGAATTTATTAACAGATTTTGAGTTGTGCAATATAATTGCATATAATTTAGTACTATTAAACCTGGTTAATGGAAATTCTGTTATTGTTTTCATTATTACGATTGTCATTACTATTAATGAATTATATATACACATTATATTTTAATCTCTAATCCAACCCTTGACTCCCTATCATATACTATATCATATACTACATCATATGAGTGGAAGCACAAGATTATTATGTGTAAAACTTTAGTTGATGTTTTAATCTATAAGCATACTCTCTGAAATCTTTCTAATGTGGTTCTGTTTTTCAGAGGGAATGGATATAGTACTAGAACAGAGTATAAGTAAACAGAGGACAGGCAGAAAGAGTTATAGGACATTTTATAGGTTAGAGGACAATACATGCATAGTTAACAATGCAGCCTTTTCTGAACTTCACTTAACTCATTCACACTGACCCAGGATCAGTAAATCTTAACCTAAAATGGATCTTTTCTATTATAAGCAGAGCTGCAGAACTGTTCTCTGATCAGCGCAAGAGCAGATTTGAAACCGAATCACTGGATTGCCCTTTTTTAAACCACAATGTTCCTGTTGCCCTCCACACTTCTTTTCTCTGAAGTGATCACACACACACACACGCACGCACACACATGCACACACACCCGCGGGGAGGATATGAGCAAACACGAACTCAGCTGTGAATTCTGTTGTGGGCTCAGATGCTAAAGTATAATTCCTCACCTGACAGGAAGGCAAAGCCTTTTTTAAGATCAGAGCCGATGTCTGCAGCACAAAGCGGACTGCTCTCCTGCTGCATGATCTCATCTGCGGAGAAGGAGAGAGAGACAGAAAGGGAGAATTAACACGATCATAGACAATATACATTAAACAACTACATAACAGGGCTCAGTTCGATTTTGGTGCTTTATATGTGAATTAGATCAGGTTCTATCAGCACTCACACTGAAATGTGTCAATCTAACCCCATCGTCATCACCATCATCATCATCACAAATGATCCCTTTACAAATATTTCATAATGAAAGACAAGCAAGGCAAAGCATGTAAACATGACCATTAAGTGTGACTCATAGTAGTCAGTGTAGGATCATGGCCTGCTTAAAATAATGGCAGACTAGACAGTGAAAATCAGAACCATTAAATCATTTTTACTGTAACCAGCGAGCCGATGAAGAGGCGTGTATATACTAATGACTCATACACACCACTTACAAAACATAACTGTGTATCTAACCTAGCCATAATATTAGTTCCCTTACAGCCAAGAATGAGAGAGAGAGAGAGAGAGAGAGAGAGAGAGAGAGAGAGAGAGAGAGAGAGAATGATAATTAGTATTAAGGGCAAAAAAAAAAAAAAAAAAAAAAAAAAAGGAGATAGACTGGGAGGGAGGGAAGAGACTGATATGAGAGGAAAATAAATAAGAAATTAGACAAGAGGAAAGGATAAGAGAGGAAGCAAACCATGTGATTTTTGCAGTGGGAGAAAAATGGATTACCATAAGCAGCTTTACACACTTCTGCTGCACTGGATGTGTTAGCTTGTGTGTCTGTGGCTTTGTGTGTGTGAAAGAGGGGAGAGAGAGAGAGAGAGAGAGAGAGAGAGAGAGTATATATGTGTGTGTTTAATGGGTTGAGGAGGGGCAGGATGATGAACAGGCAGGGTATTACTGGTACTGATGGAACAATATACTGAACTTAGACACCCAATTTTCTTTCATTATAAATATAAATGGTTAGTTACCATATTAATTACAATAAAAATAAGAAGTGATCGTGGTTTTATTGCTTCAGTAAAACAATTAATTTTTTACTGTGACAATCAAAAGAAAGTAGATATTTAAAAGATATTTGATTATATCTGATTAGAAATAGAATGCTTGTTTTCTTCTCCTAACATCACTCCAAATGTGTAGGCAGGACTGTAACCATGCAGAGATCACATTTCACACACACACACACACACACACACACACACACACACACACACACACAAAAAAGACACATACTTTTTCCGAAGCAGCTTTGAAATGTAATGCATTGTACAGTTTGGGCATGATGCTATTAGAAGGCCAGCACGGCACACACAGGAAAAGATGATGAAGTGGAGTAGAGCCCCATCAGCCTCTGAGCTCCAAAATGGAACTCAAACTACATTTTAGGATTAATCCTCAATATTTCCTCCGACACATTCCCGTGAGGTTGTATCTCCAACCCATACAACATAGCTGGTCTCACTACTGTCCTGTAAACAGCTGATTTCATTTCTCATAAACATAAAAGTACGATATAGAAAGTAGAAAAGTTAAAGTATTATTAAAAGAGTACTTTGAAATCTTTCAACTTTGCACTCAAGTACAGGGTGAGTCTTGGCACACAGCGCTTGTTTACTACAGTGACTATGACGAAGCTTCCATCTGACGAACAGGTCGCTGTAGAAGACTGTGATGAATGCTGTTGCTCGCTATCCTGCTATTAGATTTGATAACAGTGCGCTGGCTGTGTGTTTGAGTGATGAAATTCCACCTGATCGCAACACAGTGCTGTGCAAAAGTTTTAGGCAGGTGTGAAAAAATGCTGTAAACACAGAATGCTTTCAGAAATGGACGTTTTAATCCTTAATTTTCATCAATCAACAAAATGAATGAACAAAAGAGAATCTAAATCAAATCAATATTTGGTGTGACCACCCTTTGCCTTCAAAACAGCATCAATTCTTCTAGGCACACTCGCACACAGTTTTTGAAGGAACTCGGCTGGTCGGTTGTTCCAAACATGACTGTGTTTCAACCTCCGTATGACACTGATGATCATCAGCACCTGTTTGGTAAAACTGGTTGATCAGACACCGACTATAATCTTACAGAATCCCTGACTTTGTGCAAGTGTACCTAGAAGAACTGATGCTGGTTTGAAGGCAAAAAGGTAGTAACACCAAATATTGATCTGATTTAGATTTGTCTTTTGTTCGCTCACTTTGCATTTTGTAAATTGATCAAAATAAACAATCATTATTTATATTTCTGAAAGCATTCTTTGTTCACACCTGCCTAAAATAGTTACACTAAATCAACACATTTGCAGTTTTGATGACAGAATCTATTAATAACTTCATCCATCCATCCATTTTCTGCCGCTTGTCCCAAACGGGGTCGCGGGGGGGTGCTGGTGTCCAACCCAGCGCACACAGGGCGAGGACGGGGGACGCACCCTGGACAGGTCGCCAGCCCATCGCAGGGAGGAGCGGGACGGGGACGGTACCTTGCTCAAGGGTACCTCAGGGCAACATATTGGGAAGGGGTTTGAACCCCCGATCCTCTGATCATGTGGCCAACGCCCTAACCACTAGGCCACCGCTGCCCCTTAATAACTTCAGTACGCTTGAAAGTTTGCTTCTTATGTTTTGGACGGGGCAGGTTTTAGGACAGACCTGAGAGCTAAACCTCCAAAAGCACATTGCACAGTTAAAAATAGCAGCACAATCCATTTAAACTTGGGGCAGTGGTGGTGCAGTGTCTTTGGGACTAAGCTCGGTAATTGGAAGGATGTGGGTTCGATTCCCATTCCAGTAGGTTACTCAGAGGTCTTGAGCAAGGTACCGTACCCATTACTGCTCTCCGGGTGCTGGCTATTGCTGTATAGCTCAGTGTGCATAAGTTAAATGATGTGTTTCGCTGTGTGCTGTGCTGGGTGCTCGCAATGGCGAATAGTCACTTTCACTTCACCTTCATTTTCATTTCACTTAATTCATCATAAAATTTAAATGCCAGTCCCTTTCACTTCAGGCAACTTTCACAGATGAATTGAGGGGAGACTGGGTTTAGGTACCAGTTTGGCACTTCTGAGGAGAACCGTCCCTAATCCCAGACTTTCAGATGAACTTTCATTCCTTTTTCTGTTCCTGAGAAGGATCAAGGCCTCTACACACACTGGGTCACATGTTGGACACTCTTGAGACAGCAACAGATGCTTGATTGTGACTGGCAGCTCACATGACCCTGCCCTGCCTCACCTGGATAAGAGCTCACAGCTCAGGTATGGCACTTATTATTCATGGAAGATATTCAAACTAGTATTCAAAACCAGTAGCTTCGATGTGTGGAGGATCTTATATACACTGTGTGACAGAGACAGACGGTAAAACAGAAAGTACTTTGCTCTTTTCCTGGAGACTAGCACTACAAACCACATTAGCAAATCTGTTTAAGAGATATATAGAGATTATATATATATATATATATATATATATATATATATATATATACACATACACACACACACACACACACACAACTGTGCAAAAGTTGTGGCAGGTGTAAAAAAAAATGCTGTAAACAAAGAACGCTTTCAGAAATATAAATAATGATTGTTTATTTTGATCAATTTACAAAATGCAAAGTGAGCGAACAAAGGAAAAATCTAAATCAAATCAATATTTGGTGTTACTACCTTTTGCCTTCAAACCAGCATCAGTTCTTCTGGCCCCCACAGAGCCCTGATCTCAACATCATCCAGTGTGTCTGGATCACATGAAGAGACAGAAGGATGTGAGGAAGCTACATCCACAGAAGATCTCCAAGATGTTTGGCACAACCTACCAGCCGAGTTCCTTCAAAAACTGTGTGCAAGTGTACCTAGAAGAACTGATGCTGTTTTGAAGGCAAAGGGTGGTCACACCAAATATTGATTTGATTTAGATTTCTCTTTTGTTCATTCACTGCATTTTGTTGATTGATGAAAATAAATGATTAACACTTCCATTTCTGAAAGCATTCTTTGTTTCCAGCATTTTTTCCCCACCTGCCTAAAACGTTTGCACAGTACTGTATATTTAAAATATATAGATTTATGAGCAGCAGAATAACTCAAGGTTAAAGCCTTATATAAGATTCACAATAAATACCCCTAAGATATAAAAAATGTTTAAAAAAATCCAAACGTTGACAAGGTCGTTGGCTTACAGGTTCATCTTACCAACCAAACCACAGATGTCATGAGTCATAAAGTGAATACACCAATGCTGCTTTAAAATGCTCGATTTTGGTACTGAACTCATTATGATGGAGAATATGAGAAAATGAACAGTGGGTCTGATGCAAAAAGGGACAAATGACCTGCTCTTCCAAATTTGGCCCAAAGGATTTGTCTCTGTTAAAAGCTAATATTGATGCTGAAGAAACACACTGTGTAAAGGGTGTTTCTTTTTTCTGCAGGCAATCTTTCATTCAAATGAATAAATGAACAAATGAAACCATTTGTGAAGCACAAAGCAACTATGCAATGATTTTCTGATTAGGGAGATATTAGGTTTTTGCTATATGCCAGGTAGAATTGTAGCTCCACTGCAACACTCAATTAGCAGATGTCTGGCACTAAACGCGTCTCGGCCAATGAGGTGCACTTGGGAAAACTGTGTACATTTGATTTCTCGCCTTACTTTCTCTTCAAGACTGCCGCCAGGCCTCGTTTGCACTCATACATGAGAGCTCAAGGGTTCGTTCATCGGCAAGTCTGTCAGCGCCTCGCTTTTGCATTGTGTACCAACAGAGGAGCATCGCCTCGGGCGCTGAACAAAACCGCTTTCACCACAGCCAAGCAGAAAAGAGCCACAGAGCTGTAGCCTGTAGCCCAGAGTGATGTGCCAAAGCTTTCCAGGCGCCTCTGTATCCCTGTGTGAATGCGCGGCTGGAAGGCCTTGGCACGTCGGCCCAGGCACCTAAAAAAAATTTAAAGCAAGAGGAAGAAGAGTGGGACTGGTTTACACTCTGGGATACTAATGCTATTCAGCTGAGCAGCACAAGCAGGCCTATTTCTTTACAATCCCTTCCATTTTTAATGGAGGGGAGCAGGAAGGAGCCACCCTTCAAGGTTAAATTTGCCCTTTCTAGGACAATGTGGCTACCCAAGCGGTTTTTCAATCCACACAAACACCTTAAGTTCGGTTTAAAAGTAAATACAAAAGTTCTCACCTTCTCCATGCTGTTGTTTCCTGATACAGGAGAAGGCGGCTAGCATCTTTTCCTCTTGCCCCCACTTTCTACAATATATGTCCACTGTCTGCCGTGTTTACTAAGCATTGGCTACACGAAGACAGGGAGAAATGCGACACTCGCGCTGATAATTGAGACATGAAGTCAATTTGTAGCGTGGAAAAGGCACAGTTTGGAAACTGTGTCATTTTGATCATGTTCTCACAAGCCGTCCAGGTTAAACACGCGTCAGTATGTTGTTAAAGTCTGCTTTGGCTACATCGTGCCACAGCTTGTCCGGACTTCAAAAGGAGAAGAGTACAGGTGAGCATGTTGGAGGGAAGGTGAGCTATTTGCAAGCTATTGGAGCTGCTGTGATCCTAGGTTCTTGCTCTGTAAGTGTACGCATGTGATGCTGCTTTCATGTGCCATCAGGACTATACCTAAAAGTTGGACAAATGTCCCTTCAAGCCCAAAATCCGATTAGAAGGCTCAATAATACCCCTGCGTTATATCTGCCATCATCTGCCAGTGTCTGGGAGCTTTCCTGCACATCAACGTGATTCCGTGCACTAGGGGACAATGTTCAAACCAGAAAGGGACATAAAACTATGAGGAATTTCATATTTCTGTTTCTTATTTAATTATGTAAACTGCATGATTGTGACATCCCACTTCTTCAGCCAGCTGATCCTGGATCTGCACCATTTCAATGTTCCGTTAGTTTTAGACTGAGCTGAGTATGAGGAAACAACGAGACAGCTCAGAACCCTCGACATCAGACCTGTTGATCGGGAAAGGCCCGTAAGTAGTGACCTGAGCTTTTCTTGTCAAGTTTAGTCTCGTTAAAAATACTAGTATTATAATTTTGTCAGATTTCCCCTCTGAAGATGGAAGACAGGTCAAGATGTCGACACATTCCTACAAAGGTGATTTTCTACTCGTTCTTGGCTTTTTCAGTTCCAGTCATCAGCAGTGCAGCAGTTCACAAGCAGATTCCTTCGTTGGCTTGCATCTTGCTCAGTGATGAGGAGTAGGAGGGCAATTCTTTTCACCCGAACAGCAAAGCCAATCAGGCGGATCTCTTGACTCCATTAATGTGGCGCTGCTGAATATCAAACTCTCAAAGTTGCCAAAGACCACACTCAAGCTCTGATTCATAATTCATTTCTGAATTTTGGCTTGCTGTGTAAATTTCACATCCATATGCACCCAGAAAAAAAGAGGTGTTACATTCTTATTACAGGCTCACACACACACACACACACACACACCAACTGCCACAAGCAAATGTGGCCAGCACCATATTGCCCATGTCGGTCTAAGCAACAGCTAGCAAACATTGGCAGCTGTATATGTATATATATATATGCATAAATGTGTGTGTGTGTGTGTGTGTGTACACAGTAGACACAATACCGCTGCTTTTCTAGAGCCCCCGTCTGCTTTGATAAAGGGACAAATCTGTACACATACAAAAACAAAAGCAGAAAGGGAGCTGGGTGGGATACTAGCAACTGGGTCAAACGTCTTACGTCCTCCGCGCCACATCCATGCTCATGATTGGTCGACATTATTATAGTGAAAGCACATCGTGTAAGATTTTCCTGCTTTGTTTGAGTTGCACTTGACATTGGAGTCATGCACGATTAGTCATGGACTAATGCAGTGAGTCAGTTTTTACTCTGATACGACATTACTTTTGAACTGAACTGTGAACTTCAAGGACCAGTTATTTGGTTTAGGATGTGCTGAACTGCAGGACAGGGGTATAGAGACCTATGGCCCTATGCCTGTCGTTTGAGTGATGCTGTAAATACAGAAAATAATGATTTCTATTTAAACAAAATGGTGTGGTTGATTTATTCAGATCAGTATGTTCAGGTGATGTATGCAAGTATTCAAAAGCAGGACTTTTCATTTGTAGCAAAAAAGTGGAACAATGCCTTCACGCTCCAGCAGTGGGTCACTATGCTGGCCAGCCTGGGCTCTCACTGAATGCACATTTGTTTGTCGCGACAACACGCTACTGCTCTTTACTGCGTCACAGATATCCATCCAAAGATATAGGATGGTTTCTTTGGACCTTACCCATAATCTACATTTGAATTCAAATGCAGTGAATAATACCTTCAGCACAGACTAAGGATGTGAGTGGGATTCATATGTGTGCTCATCAAATCATTTTAACATTTTCCAATAACCAATCATCAAACATCTACTTTCAGATCGTCGTTTGGGTCAATTCTGTTCACTACATTGTTGAATTATAGTGTAAATGAATGTAAAGAGTTTTTCTTCCAAACAAATTGGAGCATTGTATGAATGCAGAAAAGTAATTACAAAACGAAGATACTGTGTGTCCACCCCTCGTCCCCTCTGCAGGCTGAATTCGGCCCAGTTCAATCCCGTTGAAAGAAATCGCCCCAAAGCTTCAGGGAAAGACTACAGAAAGCACAGCTCCTGCTAAGCAAAAACATGCAAATTCAAGCACATGGGCTTCAACTTGTCAGATCTGTGCTGCTACCATATTGCAACCATGGCGATCCCTTGTTGCTAAGGCTGGTGAGATTGACAGCTTGGCTCTGAGGGATAAGCTTCACAACAGCAAATGTAGCTGGAACCAGTAAGACACTTTTGGTGCCAGTCCAAAGCGGCTGTTGGAATTTAAACCCTCAGCGAGGCCAAAACTGGACCATATGGTCAGAGGGCAAAGAGGAACTAGCGCACACTAATGTCAACAGACCTAACCGTTTCAACAGCGGGTGAAAGAGAGAGAGCGAGTCTCATGCAGAGTGCGTCGATTCTGCAATTTAAAAATTTGAAAGCAAACAACTTCGAAACAATAAGAAAGAAATAAGTCATCAGATTGATGAAAGGCAAAGGTAATGTGGAAACCAATTAAAAGACTGATATTCATATAGACGAGAAAAATAACCTTGAATATACCAGGGACTAAACAAATCAAAATTCCAAGATAAAAGCTGTGATAACACAACAGGCAACCGTCTCCATTTCTTCCTATCCTCTGCATCTTCCTCCTTCAAACCGACCACCTGCATGTCCTCTCTCACCACGTCCATAAACCTCCTCTTTGGTCTTCCTCTTCTCCTCTTCCCTGGCAGCTACCTCTTCAACATCCTCCTCCCAATATGAAAAGTGAAAGTGAAAGTGACAACCCTTGTCATTGCGAGGTCACAGCACGGCACACGTGAACCACAACAAAATTGGATCTCTGCATTTAACCCATGCACTCAAACACCGTGCAGCAGTGAGCAGCTATTGAAAGCGCCCGGGGAGCAGTGACAGGGACGGTACCTTCCTCAAGGGTACCTCAGGGCAACCTACTTGTGAGGGAATCGAACCCACAATCTTCCGATGCAGGGGCAACTCCCTAACCACTAGCTGCCCCGGTATAATATGTAAACCTCGTCGCTCCTCTGGACATGTCCAAACCAACGCAACCTTGCTTCTCTAACTTTGTCTCTAAAACGTCCAACCTGAGCCGTCCCTCTAATATACTCATTTCTAATCCTGTCCATCCTCGTCACACCCATTTGTCTCCACCCATTCCAACCTGTCTGCACTCTCTTCTTCACTTTTTTCTCTTCTTCATTCACTTCCATTCCTCTCCTCTCTTTAGCATATCTCCATCTCTCCAGGTTCTCCTCAAGCTGTTCCCTACTCTCATAGGACCCTAAACAGTTCTAGACATTAAGAAATGTTTCATTTGTATACAGTCTTTACAGCATTTATTTGAGGTCCTTAAAACCTCAGTCTTTAAAGACTCTTTTAGTGAAAGTGTGAAGAGGCTGAAATAGCATAGTGGATAACACGGCTGTCCTCTCTGTATCAGACTGGAGAATAAAAGGCAAGAACACCCCTCTACACCAACAAGAGTACTAGACAAGACTTCTAACCCCGCATCATCTGTCAAACGCTTGAATGTAATACATAACTACAGGGAATGATTTTTGCCCCTTTTCCCTTGAATAGTGCACTGTGTCTGTTTTGGTGTGATTAGAAGTTGTCCAAATGAATTGTCCAATTAAAGCAATCAGATGTGCAAAGCATTTCATTTACACTGAGGAGCCATGGTCTCATTATTTATACTTCTTCAATAACTTCCAAGCATATTCTTCACATGAAACCTTTTTTGATACAGCACTTCAGCGTAGCCACCTAGTCATCACTCTCACATCTACACAAATTACATATTAGCTTCCCAGCAGTTCCTAAAACATGCTCACCAGTTACTGAATCCTATCAGGCTAACTGCAGTTCAAGGCCTTAATGAACTTTCTGCGTTTCTCCTACCTGTCATCAATTTCAGCTGTAGCCATAGCCGGGTAATATCCTGGCAGAGCAGAGACACTCTGTTCAGAGCCATGACTGCCTCGTCCCGGGACGCTAGGGGTGCTCCTCAGGTGCCCCTATCTGTAGAGCTCCATTCGGCCGTCATAGGCAGCTGAACACCAAGGAACACACACGATCCGCCTGTGTGCTTCTCATAAGCCCATGTCGACTAGCTCACATACACACATGCAGACGGGCCACTCGGCCGGCTTCAGGTTACACCCCCCACTGTTCTGACACACACTCTGACTCGCACACACTTTTCTACAGGTATGCCTGCCTGAAGGCAGCCATGAAAGCAGCCAGATGCAACAGTGTGTGTGTGTGTGTGTGTGTGTGTGTGTGCACAGCAGGGGGAGTTAAGCCCTTAATTTGCAAATAGTCTTAACCCTGTCACACACCCACATACAAGTTGCACACGTTAATCAGGCTGTGGGTAGATTTGGGTGTGGGTGTGTGTGTGTGTGTGTGTGTGTGTATGAGGTGTGAGTGAGTGAGAGAGAGAGAGAGAAAGAAATTGAGAGAGAGAGTGAAAGTGTGTGTGTATAGAGGTTGGGGGTTGGTCTCAAGGCCAAATCCTTCTGCATGTCATACTCCTCCCTCAAACTGGGTTATTAATAAGCAGCCAATAAGGAAACAGCAAATGCTCTGAAGGGGCGGAGTAAAAACGCCACCTACAGTACAGAAACCATACTGACACTCAACAGCACAGACATCCAGTTGGATGGACCGATAGAATGCCACAAAGGAAAGCAATTAAAAGACAAAGGTGAAGTGGTCCAGCTAAAAATCTACTACGAGGCAAACAAAAGCCTCGAATCTGCACTTTTCACAGAATCTCTCTCCTTACAGATGAGCTAATGTTAATGAAAAGATTTGAGCAATTAGCAGTGATTAAGCCACAGATTACAGATCATCACAGCCATTACTTCATCACCACACCACATTACTACATCATGATCCTTACTCAGGACGACCTGTTCTATTGCATGACAAAATGCATATATGTTTTTTTTTATTTATACAAAATAAAAAAAAATAAAGCAAAGGAGATCTGGACCATACAATCTGATGCAGACTTGTTACACTCCTCTTCTGCCTGCAGATGATATATAATCCTGGAATATCTAATGTGTGGCGCCACGTAATGTGGGTTGAATTTATGAGGCATCTTTAAATTAAATAAACCTTTTTTAAAACAATCACATGTCCGGGTTTTGTATGGTACGCGTGTTAGAGCAATGTATTTGGCCCTGTGTGTTTGTGCAAATAACTACATATTTTATTGTGTTAGTTTCACATATGATTTAAATGCTTGTTGAATCTGATTGGCTGAGCTGCCTTCATTGCCACTGGGATCTGTAAAGAGTGATGAACCAGTGGTGCGTCACAACGTCAAATCACTTCTCATACTGGCAGCACTGCACTGGTCCAGCAGGATATTGTACTAATGCTGAAATTTGAGAGTGGGGCTATAACGAAACCTTTGATATTAAATGTATAAAGATTCATATTCTAGCCTGTTGACACCAGGCTGTGGTGATGAGCCTGAGCCCGACTGTGGCTCCGTTCTCAGTTATCTGATCTGAAACAGCGATGTTTTTTGGGCCAGTGTCCCAGAAGTGCCTATTATTATAATTTATTTGTGATTTTTCTTGATCTCGGTTTATTACTTTAGAAGAAGCAAATCCATCAGTCTGATAATAACATCGGGGCAGTGACCACAAATATGTTGCTTTAGGAAGAGAGAGGAGAAGAGGGGTGTGGGTGCACAGAAAACCGCAGGGGGCCATTCATATACCCTCACCAAACACACACACACACACACACACACACACACACACACACAGAGAGGCTTCCAGAACAGAGGCGTTCTCATAGTGTCAGGGAGATCCCCAACCATTCTTCTATGAATGGCCCTGCAACCCTGCATTCACTGAGCCTGGGAAAAAGACACACACACACACACCCTGTTTGTTGCTGGAGGTTCCCTCTGAGAGAATGAGAGAGAGGCAGAGAGAAAAAAGGGAAAAAAAAAGAGGGTGAAGGAGAGAAAGAGGTGGTGGGAAAGGAGGTGGGGCAGATGATGCAGAAAAAAAAGAGATGAGGGAAAGAGAGAGGGAGTGGAGAGATGAGAGAGACAAATGATGCGAAAAGAGAAAGTTACAGAGTGATGACACAGTAAGATTAGAACTGTACGCTAATTGTCTGCTAAAAATATCAGTCTACAAGTGACAGCTTTGAAAACTGTTCCAAGTCAACATGGCTCACTTTCAGACCGGCACTATGATCAGCTCTGAGATGTATTCACTGATCACACACACACACACACACACACACACAGGGCTGCAACAAAGTGCATTTAATATTAATTCTGCCATTGCAACCAATTACAACCCCCCGTGTCCCTCAATAAATATCAAACAAACCCTGACTGATCAATAATGGGACACTAATTGTTATTGTGCAACTATTGTTCATCGCTAAGCAACAATACATTGACTTTGATTCGGGTTTTTTCATTTTCTATGGTGCAAATTTGAAATTTGAGAATTTGAACAGCGCTATAGCAAGGCTTACAAACTACCTACTTCTGTAATATTGAGCTGTTATGAATGTCCTGACTGTGATTCAGGAACTCATTTGAATATCTGAGTCTTCCATACATGTCTGAACTGCTGAGGCCAACGTTAGAATAATGATATACAAACTATACATTATGTACACCCAGTAAGAGATAAAGTAGAAAAATAAAGGAGAAAACCGTGGTGCAGCAGCCGACACCTGCTTGACTCTCTCCCTCTAACACACACACACACACACACACGTTCAGAGGTGAAAGGCCAAACACTACAGGGTCCATGTGACATCCTCTGCATCTCTCCCACCTTAGATCAAGTTCTACTCTCACACCCCACCCAATCAAGCATGTACACCCTTCAGCCCACCTCCACACACACACTCATACAGTATACGCACAAACACACACGAACACCCCTCCCCACCCCAGTCAGGGGTCAAATATATAAAGAAAGCCACAATAGCCCTTCATCTCCCATATCAATATCAAGCTTTATTCTAGAGTTCTAGTACACGGTTGTACGCTGCAGGCCTGGGGGCAACATATCAGGTACACCTGAGATGTGAGGTATCAGTGGGAAACGGTTTTGCAAGGAAACCAGAGAGTGGTGAGAGTACCGGAAAGTCCACCACTGCTTCTGAATTTCACCATTTCTCTTGTTTGACAGCACAAAATTGGAGCAAAACACAACGTACAGCAGTTATAACTGGGCACCCCAGTACAGCTCACCAAATAAAGTACTGATAACAGAACGTGACTAAAGACAATCAAAATAATATCATCATTCATACATTTCTGCACCAATATCTTCAAGAGCAAACTCTGCAATACGGATTAAAAGACAGTATACTGTGTCCCAGTACACACCACATCCCATATGCTCCCCCGTACAGCATTTCACACCCGCTTTCCGTCACTCGGGTGTTAAGTTGGTTGAAAGCTGGTGAAAGGAAATGAGCCCCCGATGTAGAAGAACATACTTTAGGAAATAAACAGAATTCTGTAAATTTCAAAAGATGTGTGATTAGAATCTACACAACATACGCTGATTATTGGACTAATAATAAAGACGACTCCTGCATGGATCTCAAAATGTAAAAGCTGCGTTAAGAACGACACCTTCCTGGGTCTTTCATTTCACTGAGGTCGATAAAGCACCGATGAACAGCAACAAGACGTCGGAGTGCGCCCACTAAAGCTCCTTTCTGGATGGCTCTGATGATCAAAGACAAAATGAGCTGTCCGTATCTTATCTGTTAGCACAAGCACTTAACCAATAAGTGTATTTCATGGATTCCCGCACCAGATCAATGAGGAGTCTCACTAGAATACAGAGAGGGACATTAACTTCAGGTCAGATCACTTTTCTTCACTAAAGGTTGGACTAATAAGAATAATCATCAGCTCACCGTTTGAATAATCACTAGAATAAAAACAACGCCTGCCATCACTCCCTCTACAAACAAGCACACTGCACTGCCTCTCGGGTATAATCAGGAGGCAGCAGGATGTTTTTACAGCACATGCTTCCCCTGTCTACATCGTTCAGTTATTTTAAGGCTTGAGCAGACGAAATGACAACTTACACTGATCTCAGAACATTTACCCTGTCCAAATACTAACATTAATTTAAATCCTAAAGCAGAAATGTTTGGCCCCTTCGAACAGGCTACTACTGTATTTTAATGTATTGCTCTCCAAATGCTGCGTGCATCTTTCAATAAGAAAGAAAATAATCCGACCACTAGTAAGCTTCAAATGTCTGAAGTCACCTGAGCTACTGCTTTCCACATCAAAACTAGTCTTTAAGGATTTGAGTTTCTCTGCTGTGAAATTCTGCTCCTGCCTGTTCAAACCCAAGCAGCAGCAACTGAGGCAGGACAGTGGACCAGCTGTGGAGTCTGCCAGTCCTGTCGCTGGTCCCTTCTGAAACTTTCAACCAACAGCACCGAGCCCTTCCCATCACAATAACCAACGATAGGCCGTGCGTTACGGCGACCTCTCCACCATAACAGAGAAACCACTTCAGCTGCTGTAATGGCCTCTTTATTTTCTAATAGATTTATTAAAAACGGCCAGAAAAAAAACAGGATTAGCACATGCTGAAGATAGATTCGTTATCTAATATAAGATAGAATGTTAAAACTGGCTAAACCACTTAAAAAAAAAAAACAAAACATTTAAATTGTCAATTTAACCATTTCAATTTTTTGACGAGTGAAGTGAAAGTGACTATGTCATTGTGAAAAAGCAGTGGGCAGCCATATCCAGTGCCCGAGGTGCAGGGATAGGGACGGTATCCTGCTCAAGAGAGGGCAACCTACAAACCCATGGCCTTCTGATCCTGTGGTCCCTAAACACTAGTCCACCACTGCCACGGAGTTAAAGAGAATTCTGTTTTTAGCTGACATATTCATTAAATAGATATTTTCCAGAGCTTCCTCTTTTGGGACCTTTCCTGCAAAGCAGAAACTGAAATTGAAGCAGAATTACTAGAAATGGCCAGAGTGAAGCAAATCAAAACCGAATGTGTATAATTCAGGGAAATGCCTGATTTAAACGGCTTCTGTCGATGACATACATGTGGCTTTAAAAGTGGGAAGACAACTTAAGTCTGTGCTTAATATAAAGAACGCTGGATTTAACTATGCTGGAGAAAGAACCGTCAGCATAATTCAGCTCTACTTCGGCCCAACAGGGCCAAGAACTGAGACCTTCATTGGAGGATGTGGTAGATGGTGACAGAAATGAAGAAGAAGTGGTTTTTTTTGGGTTTTTTTTACCCTTAGCTTTAAATGGCTCAGTCAGATTTAAAAAGCTTCTATATTTGGGAGATTACAGAAGCTGGTGAGATCTGAATGGGATATTTCTGGAATTTGACGTCCTGGTTCAAATCATGCAGCAAGCTTTTCAGAGCATTTTAGACCACCACAACACAGAAAGCAAGAACTGTAATGTGTTAAAATCACAATCTGGCCCATTTAAGTGGAAATGATAGCATTTAATACACCGCATAAAAGGCTGGGAATGTGCTGCTGTGTTTCCTGCGTTCTTTTAACCCACACAGTGTAGATCATCAGACTACCTGAAGTTCCTCAAAATAACTTTTCTGGTCAAAATTTTCTTGATGGTTCGTTACAGCTTCTACGTACAGCTTCAAATGCCGACAATACCATAAGATAAATGTAGTTTCGTGGACCAGATTTCTGATGCGTTTTCTTATTTAACGCTCCCAGGAAACCTGCAGAATCAGCAGCCACAGACTGTTTTAGAATGACGTGTAGGGACGGGATTCTTAAAAGGTGGATACAAGAAAAACACCCATGAGAAACTAATTAGTATGACCCTTGACAAATAAGCAAGTGTAGCCTAAGAGCTACTGACAGACTTTAAAGAAAGCTCTTTAATAGGTCTTTAAGGTGTGACTCTGAACGTCAGAGCCTCTGAAAATCTCACTCTCGTCACACAAAGTGAGCAACATGCGTTTTTTTCCCGTAAGACTGAAAAGAATGGATGCATACAGAGTGGAATTGACAAAATAATGACCAGTTGACAGCTCAGCTTACTATAGATTACGATAGATCCTCTGTGTCCATCTGTTTAGCTGCACTGAAAAGCAAGTCTTTTCTGAGTAATCCGCGCTAGAAGAGTGAAAAAGCTTCGTTTTAATCAAATGCAACAACATGGGAAAGGATGGAATGGATGTCAATCCAACCATCGAAACTAACGGTGTATAAATATCTGGCATTCATTGTTCCAGCACTGTAGAGTTTTAGAAACCGTCTGTGGCATTTCACAATTTAATTGTTCTTTTTTATTTTTGTTATTTCCGTGTCATATGAAGAGCGAATGAGTTTGGGCTCATTCTTCATGGCCAGGCGCGTGACTGTCTACAAAAGAGGAAATGGCCATTCATAATGGTCAGTTTCCTGCCTGGGGCTGAAAACCCCTCCTGCAGCTCAGCCTTTTGATGTTGATCTACAATCAGTTTCTGAACTTTCTGAGGCACCATTTCCCAATTAGCAATGAGCCTGTCCTGGTCAGGGATCAGTGCAGTCTTATCAGACACAGAGGACCTCTGGGTCGCTGCAGCATCATGAACTCCAAGCTGAGATTCGGTTACAAAAACATTTGAGTTTCGGAGAATTAAAAATACGCTCTGCTGTGACCCTTGTGCACATGACTGGAGCACAAGGCTGATGGAGCAATTCTGGAAAGCCAGCATGAGACTGCATGAGATGTAAACAATTTTTTTTTCTAGATCGCCATGGTTGGCATGTCCTCTCCACCCAAGTCATTTAAAGAGGCATTTTACAGGGTGGATCATGATTGTACATGCACGTAAGCATCACATCCAGAAGCATCTCTCTGTTACACACACACACACACACATATATATAAAAATGACCAGCTCTAAACAGTAAACTGGACAATTATCAAAATTGAGCCAAAAGAACCATATTTTGCAGTACTGATGAGGTTTAAGTCAGAAGGCTACACGAGAACTACTCGAGCCCTTCATATAAACTGACAACTGCGGTAAACCACTCACATAAAACTCCCCATTACATCATAACGCGGTAGACAAGCTCCAGGAATATGTGTAGCTATATGTCTTGTTATACATTCGGACATACACTATGGTTATAACTAAATAACCATAACTTAAGTGAGGTTTTGTCAAAACAACAAATGACAACGTGTCCATGTTCCAATGTGATTTAAGCAAACATAAATTAAAGTCGGCTTTCAATTAGCCTTGACCGTCGTCTATGCCAATTGTCATAGGAGTTATGCCAGCATGAGAGCGAGACGAAAGTAGCGTTAATGACATGGGACACCGGTCAGAATCCTCCCGGTCATATTTTTTTGTTTGTCATGAACGGGTAATGTATGCGTCATGTAGCTTTATGACTAAATGTAACCAAAACTACAAAACACCCTCCCTCCTCACCCCCAAACACACAACAAACAAGAAACGAGGGCTAAATTGAGAGTGAGTGTGTGAGATTTAGGCACCTGTGTGACAATGACCTCAGAGGACCGTCAGTGCATCACCGGGAAAAGCACCAGACAAACCACAGCAGGATACTGTCTACAACACCCATCACATGTCTGTGTAAACACAAAAATATCCAGAAACATCCCCTGGGCCTGCAAATAAAAGCAAAGCTGCATCAAATACTTCCTTTTTCATAACCAGGGGAAATAATGCATTTCCTGTCATTTCCAATTAAAGAACCCTTTGTTATTTATTAGGATTTATGATGAAAGAAAAGCAATACATCGTCCTACTTGTAAGCTTGGACGCTCCGTTTGTTTAACATGTTTACTTCTGGGAGTGTCCTGTCCCAATCCTTCTCTATCTTTTTTTTTTCCCTCTCTAACTTTCAACTCACTGTCTCTTTCACACAAACACACACACATTTCTGTAGAAATTCCAGGCAGCCAATGGCAAAATCGTCTCCGTCCTCCGTCTCGTAGGTCGGGTTGCACTGGTGAGGGTGATCGTTAGTCATTAGTGGTTTTGCTACGTACCAGGGGATCTGATGCCCCGAGGACACCAAACACACTTTATCTTCTAAATCACTGTCCTGATGTCTCTGCTTGGCATTTGGTCTCCGAGCATGAGTCACTGTCCAGCCCTTCGGATTGGACGAGACTGCACTTCAGTAGAAAAATAACTCAAGGTGAGGTCAGCGATTTTTCGTCAGGAAACTTTTTATCGCGTTCAGCAAAATTGTCCCCTCGTTCGGGCGGCACGAGCATTAAACAGAGCCACCGAAGCAATTACTTCGGTTAACACAACAGCCTGGAAAAAAAAAAAATTAAGAAAAAAAACAAGAAAAACACCCATTGTGTTTCCATGTAGTGATATTTGGCTCTTAAAGCTCTTAAAAACAAACTTAATTAGGACATTAAAGGCACTAATTATTTCCTCTAAATGTCTATAATTTGTGTAAGAGGGGGAGCTCTGAAAGTGAGCTCATTAGACAACAACAGAACAGAGAGAACAAAAAGAGAAACCAAAGAGAAAACTTCTTTTTCTCTTCAGGAAATTCAGACGATGAACTTGTGACGTCTGAAAAAAGTCCAAATTTTTCACGGGGGTGAATGTGTTCAGTTAAGAGGGACGCGTACAATGGAGTGAAAGTCCACTTTGTCACTGCGAAAATGGGAACAGCCTCCAGCGAAACACAACGAAATGCAGCGGGCAGCTATTTAAACCGCCCGGGGAGCAGTGATGGGGACGATAACCTGCTCAAGGGTACCTCAGGGCAACATACTGGTCTGGGATTCGAGCCCACGAACCCACCACTGCCCTAATGTTGAATATATAACCCCCCACCAAGACCTATTATGGCCCACTCAATAAAAAAACAGAGATATTGAACATCCATACGTTCATTTATAAAGAAGCGTTTTAATACATTAAATATAACTGAATATATATTTATTAAATTAAGGTAGTACATAGTAACCTGGTAAACAGTTTTTGTGCTTCAACCTCCTGGAACGAAGTACAGAGGTCTTAATAATGTTCAGCTTATATGAGAATGAATTAGTTATGAGAGACAATTGAAAGCCATTGATAGGTCTTTGGAGAAACAAACAGAGAAAAATATCAAGCAATTCTTTGCCTTTGAGAGTTTTCAAAGCAGGAAAATAAAGTTAAAAAGGTAAAAAGCCACCTCAGAGTACAGAATATGGTGCAGTCTGTTGAGTTTGTACGCCACCTGAAGCCTTGTCTACACGAGGAAGCCTTAAACTGGTCTCAGGACAAACAGGTGAACTCACACACCCATGGTGAAAAGTCTACAGGACAGGCAAGGGAGGGTGAGGTAGCAAAACGATAAGCAAGCATTAAAATATCTGCCAATCAAAAGCTGCAGGTTTCTCCCGAAAGACGATGAAGGGCCAAAGTTTGAGATGGAAATTTCCTTTCTGATACAAACAGTGAAACCTTGAGCATCACCAACACTGATTTTTACTAAAGGACTTTCCTTAAACTTTACTTAAGATCAGCGTCTAATGATTCTTTCTTGCTCAGATTACTCTCTCGAGTGAGTGCGTCTCGATCTGATTCATTATTTGTTCTCTGCAGTGTGTAAACCGGCACGATACCTATTAATAACGATCAAAGTCTCTCCAGAGTTAGAGTTTTTCTGAGCCCATCTAGGATTAAGTGCTGATGACAATAACCTCTGGTTTCCCACCGTCTATTTATCCATGTTATTCCCATAGTCCAGAGCAAAACACACATTTGGGTAATGAGAGAATCTGAAAAGGAGCGAGAGAGAGAAAGTTATCTATAAAGCCTATTAAAAGAACCCATATAACTCTGTCATTAATGAATTCTCTTAAGCTCTGTACATTATTCTGGACAAAAATCTTTTGGCTTCCTACTAGTTTAATACACCAGTGAAAACACTATTACCAAACTTTTGCATACGCGCCCAACGGACATCCTATTCCTGAAACACGGGTCAGTAAAAATGGTAAAAAAAAAAAAAAAAAGAAGCCTTCTAACACGGAAACATTACATGAAAATGTTTCATTAACCTGGAAATGCAAATGAATATACAAAACGCTCAGACTCACTTGATTCCAGCGGCATCTGCACCCAAGCGAAGAACCCAGACAGTGGATTAGAAGTGATCTCCGCAGCAGCTCTTAGTATTACTCACTGTGATGCGCACCAAAAAAACGCTTTTACACTCGCAACTGTGTGTCCTTCAAGTCAGAGTGCATACACGCACGCTCAAACGTCAATTCAGTGAAAGAAACTGAAGGACTGAAAAATAAGGAAGACGTGAAAAAGGGAAGGATCGAAGATGGTAGGAATAAATTAAGAATTTCTAGCAGCTGGACATGCAGTCACACTCAGCACATCCGACCACAACTCGCGAGAAATGTAGAACTGGACTAAAAAGACTGGCACTTAAGAAGTGCCCTTGGTGCAGGGAAGAGTGACTAAGTGACACATGCAATAGATTTACAGCGGTACCTTGACTTACGAGCGTCCCAGCTAGCGACTTTTTCGAGATACGAGCCGTCTCTCGGCCGTTTTTTAGCTTCGAGTTGAAGCTGAAATTCGGGTTACGAGCCAGCTTCAGATACCCACCACTAGATGGCGCAGTGAACAACTTCCGCCCAGCATCCCGTGTCTCGCTCGTTCACGTTAAGCAGTTCGCTCGCAGTGGAAGCGTCAGTGTTGAGCTCGCATTTGTGCTGCAGTTATTTTACAAAACTTGTATGCATGTATCCAAGCATGTATCCGAGGAAAGTGAGCGCGAAGGACAGCGCTGAGGAGAAGAAGAAGCGGATGATGTGCATTGAATTAAAGAAAGAAATGATCGCAAAACATGACCAAGGTGTGCGTGTAGTCGACTTGGTGAAGCAGTACGAGCGCAGCACTTCTACAATCTGCACCTGAAACAGACACACTGGACAGGTTTTATTGAAAACCCCGACCTGAGAGTGAGGAAAGCCTGGAGAAACGGGCAGAAATCAGCGAATAAGATTCAGTTATTCAGCCTTTCTCCTCCACCTTCGTCAGCATCAAGTCGTCAGATCTCCAAGGCGAATGCTGCACATTATACTTAATTAAACCAGTTTATTGCAGTACATTCTGTTGTCTTGTTTTTATTATTTAAAAAGATGTAACAAAAAAACTGCTGTGTTTTTTTGGGGGTCCGGAACGGATTAATGGCATTTCAGCTCATTTCAACGGGGAAACTGATTTGACATATGAATGATTTGAGTTACGAGCTCCGTCATGGAACGAATTAAACTCGTAAGTCAAGGCACCACTGCATATATTTATAGTAAGAGAAAGCATAATCTGCCTGATCGCTGTCTACCTATTCACAGACTGTTGATCTGCAGTACTATTATTTCTGTTATCTGCCGTCTTGGTTACTTTGCTGTTACTCTGAATCAGAGACTCCCTGTGAAGTACAGGATCCGGTGTAGCTTAAGCAATATGTGGTAAAGGTCTTCTATAAGACTGATTTTACAAGGGGTTTGTGCTGAAGGTGGTGGCGTGCACACACTGCTTGTTATTGCACTCTCCCTGTTCCGTTGGGAAATGATGGTTCAGCTCGAGTCTCACTGGTAATCAACATCACGAACGACTGCACTCGCTTACGGCGGCGGCCAAATCAAAATGGTTGACTACATTAAAAAGTAAACGTATAGATCATGTGCACATTTTTAAACAGATGCTGAATTTTGGCTTATTCATTTCATGCATTGGAGCTACCAGGCTAAGGATCTGTAATAAAGGCAGCACCAATCAATCAACCTCATGCATGCCGTCTCATGTTGTTCCCTATCGGCACAATGGCGGACTCTTACTGATCAAATGGACGGAAATACAGTTTACGATCTTGAAAGTTTACAAGTCTTACCTAGCCATTTGTCTATTTATATAGAAGCAAGCCTGTTATAAAATGCCTTGTTGAGAATACCCAACACCCCTTCATGGTTAAAGCCAAGTGTGCGTTGGTTTAGCCAGGAGGTCTGCATGATAATTATTGGAGTACGGGCTACATTTTCTTTATAGTTCCAGTTCAAACTAAAGGAGCAAACGTAAAACATCACACATCAGCCAGTGGGGGACATCTGGCATAAGGGGACAAAGTGCCTGTTTGATTTACTATCCATCTAGTCTGGAGAATCTGGTTCTAGATGATGTTACTTAAAACAGTAATGATCAGCTCAGTCTGTCATGTAGATCTGATGATGTGTCTCTGCAACACCATAAGCAAATAATGACACACCGCATATCCTCCTATTGCAGGAATGACGCAAGATTTATAGAGCACAGCTTTCTCTTTGCTGTCTTTGTGTATTTTTAGGCCACTAAAGGGGGGGGTATGCAAAAGACAGGGTCTGGAAGACTAACCCCACTGATCATGCCAAAACAAAAACAACACACACACACACTTAGTGAGAAATGGTAATCAGTGTATCTACTACACATCGCAGAACTCGCTGCTCGACACAGTATATTTTGCTCCAGCAGAACTTCCCCATGGTAGGCTACTCTTGGCTTGAGAGCGGCAAGCAGTCATGAAATTTGTTGCCATTCCAGGTTTGCCCCATTTGCTTGCAGCTCAGAGATCCCATGTGAGGGAAAACATTCTGCGGCCAGCAGGGACAGCTGGAGACGTCTAACAGGACACTGACACAGAAGGTGTATCTCCTAAAGGCACCAGTAGCATCAACAAATAATGACTAATGTTAAATAAATAAATAAATAAATAAATAAATAAATAAATAAAAACCTTAACAAAAATGAGAACTGCTGAGAATTGAAGCTAAAAGAGCACTGCCGCCTCGGATTGCTGAGAGTTTCATTTCATTCATTTGCAAATGTACATTAAGGGGTCGGTAAGGAGACAAGTCTGATGAAAGATCCAAGTAATAATCTGGTAAAGGCATAAACCCAACTGAATAAATAAATTTAAAAAAGTGAAAGAACAAAAGCATGATACGGATCAATATAATAATGATCAGTATTCCTTACACCTTTACCATCCATGTGACTCAAAAATTCATCATAAGCAGCAGATGGTCTCTAAGCAGCTGGGCTTCCACAGAAACGTACAGTGTGGATATGCTCGGAATTCTTACATTTAATAGTCCATATAAAGCCTTTTTGAAGCAAACATTCAAAATCTGGCTGGCGACCTGTCCAGGGTGCGTCCCCAGTCCTTCGCCCTGTCTGCGCTGGCTTGGACTCCAGCATGCCCCCGCGACCCCGTTTGGGAAAAGTGGCAGAAAATGGATGGATGGACGGACATTCAAAATCTGGAAAATTGTTTTATTCGGACAAGCCGTAAAATTCTGCAAGGCAAACTTCTTATTTTGGGGTAATCCAGTTAAACAGCTCTAAAAACATCTAAAGCTACAGTCTACAGTACTTACAGGATCTAACAAGCTCTTGGTTTTTAGTGACATTGAGGCCCTAGACAGTTCCTGAGCAAGACAATGAGAAACAAAGCTAAATGAAGCAACTAAGAGACAAACTGAGAAGATGCTAAGAAGACTCACAGTGCAGCCAGTCACAGGAAACCATAAACTTGTAGAAGCTCTCTACCTCCTCTAGAGAAATCTTCACGAATCCTCCTCCTTTCACCATGGGCTGCAGACATACCTCACACTCGTTTTCCAGCATCTCTCTCAAACATGTGAAACAAATCAAAAACAAATGAACTTCTCGTTCCTCTTCTTACTCACTCACTACCTGTCTCACATTTTCAGCTTCTTTTCCCGTCACTGACTCATTCTTCACCTGTTTCACTATTTCCTCTCACTTGGTTTATCTCTCTCTTCCGTGCTCAGCATGCTTCTCTCTCGCACACAAACACACCCTCATGTACAGCAAACGCTGTAGCCAGTAGCGTTCGGAGTGGGAATCCAGGCTCCGCCTCTTCAGAGCTCAGGTAAGATTAACGGCGGTGAGACAAAAGAAGCGCCACCCTTTGAATGAGTGTGTGGTTACATACCCCTTCACATGTAACGCCAGACCGCCAACATCTGCTTTTCTTTCCGGGAGGGACTGAAAGTAAATTCTGATATTCTTTGATCCATTTTTTTTTTTTTATCATTCACTCTATGGTGAAATGTTTTTAATAAACAACTGGCTTATATCTACACTCCTTGGCCATTTGATTGGAAACACCCATTTCTTTCCAGATGGAATTTCTGTGCAATTTTTTAGGCAGCCACTATTCCAGCTGAAAAGGGAAAGGGACCACGACAGGACCAGCGTTGACCAAATTTTATGATATGTGACCCCAGAATAAGCACTAGGAAGACGCATCAGCAGTGCAGTAAAAAATAAAAGGCCTCCAACTGCAAAAAAGATCTACCAAAAAAGTGCTTCTAATAAAGTGGCCTACAAGCCCCGCCAAAACGATGCACATTAGCATAACGCTACCATATCGAGGTGTGAGGCGGTGTCTTTCCATTGATGGACAGTACTGGGGCTGCAGCTACAGGTGGGCTACAACGTCTCCATTCATGTGTAGATTCACACATTAATGCCGAAGTCAAATCAGCCCTTAAGATCACTGCAGTCCAAGGTTAACAGCGAAAAATGCAGTGGCAAAATAGTGTGTTTACCTCTGACAGACGTCTGTACATACTTGTGCTGCTTTCTTCTAGGCTTGAAGAAGCACTGAAATGAAGCGTCCATAAGTAGAGTTGTAGACTGACGGTCCAGAACCACTGCGTTGTGCTTCACACGTTTATCCTGTTACAGCACAATACAAAGGTCGAGTGTGTGTGTGTGTGTGTGTGTGTGTCCACTGGTCGTACTATGCGTCATACTTGCCCCATATTTAACAGCCTCATACCCAAGAGCCAATACTTACGCACAGCACCCTCTATTAATAATAAACTGTGGCTCAACTGCCACAGACGTATCAGAGAACTCAATACGGCATAAGAATAAAGTCATTATTCATTTTGGCATGATGCTTTCTGCTCTGATAAACTATTTCACAATATCCTGTTCTGAGCAGTCATTTAAGAATACTGCACGAGTGCATTCGCCATTATAAAGAGATCATAATTGCTTATGCATGCATTAACCGAGCCACTTATCCCATCCATCCAAGGTCAGGCACAGAAAACACACTCACCCCAGAGGGGTATTTATCAACTCCAATCTACCTGACGTCAATGGATTGTGGGAGGAAACCCAAGCAGACTCAGGGAAAACATGCAACCTGACTAATGTAAGGATCCTGCGGCTCCAGCTGGCAATCAAACCCAGAACCTTCTCATTATGAGGTGCCAGCACCTACCCCAGCGAACCTGTGATACTATCGGAGAGTGTGATTCTAACATGAAACTGTGGGTTCTTTTCTCTCCTTTCCAGTTACAGGTTAGATGGGTTGGAGACCTCAGGCTGCTGCTGACGAAGAGGAAAGTGGCAGAGCTTGAAGTTAAACAAACCCAGATATGTGCTGGGAGCGATAAGGCGGAACAGGAGTGTTTTATGGGGACGACTAAGGTTGGACGGCTTGGAGGCAAAGTCAGAGATTGCGTTGGTACCACATCACAAAGAATGACTATGAAAAAAGCACCAAGTTCCTTTGGCTCCCATGTTCAAGACTAGAAGTTCAGTTCCTCTTCGAGTCCATGACACCAGGTAGGCAGAGATGCATGCAGAATTTAGTAGAGTACACTGCTTCAAATGGTAGGCTGGAAGCCTTAAACAACTCAGAAACAGACTGGAAGAAATAAAAACTCTGTTTGAAGTGGTTTTGCTATGGACTAAAAGAACTTAAGAACTGCTACCAGTAGATTAAACAGCGGAATGCTAAATAAACAGAACAAGAGCAAAGGATTTAGAAGAACAACAACAAAAAAAAAGTGCTCTGTGGGAGGCGCAGTCAGCAAATGTGTTTTTAGGACTAAGCACAATAGAGATGTGCATTTGTTCAGCAGTCTTCTTCAAGTGTGTTAAAAGCAAATACGAATGCAGAAAATCAAACATCACAGCGTCCATGACATCAGTGTACAGATGGACATTCTTTGCAGGAGATAAAGAGAGAGAGAAAAAGAGAAGAGAGGCTTATGGAAAGAGATTTAGACTCACTCACGCAGTTTAAGAAGCACCTCGGACATCTGTCAGAGTTTCTGTTCAGTTCCTCGTCTGGTCGCTCGCTGCTGTTGCGGAGTATAAAGCCCTGTCCCTTCGATGTTGAGGCCATTTCCTGCATAAGTGTGTTTTTCCTCCACACATGGCCCTGAGCACTAACTGTATTAATAAATCTGCTAGTTCAGCTCCTGCTCGGAGTTTCCCTGTATGTGTGTCTGCATGAAAGTGAAAGGGACTATTTGTCATTGTGAAACACAGGAGGAAATGCAACCACTACTTTTCACCCATAAACACCACGGAGCAGCAGCTATTTAAAGCACTCAGCAGTGATGGGGACGGTACCTTGCTTGAGGGCACTTCAGGGCAACCTCAATATATATAACTATATAACTCCCTAACCACCAGGCCACCACTGCCCCTCCGCTGATACCTTTCTCAGCTGGCTCTACCTGGATTGTGCATGTGTATCTTCTCCCACTTACTCCATCTTGAGGAAAGATGCACTTGTTCGTAAATGCGCCACTTTTCTGCTGAAAGTCTGTGTTCTTGTGTGTGTTGACAGGAAGGTGCGCATCACCGAGTACGTGTGCCCAAAGGAACACGTTCGGCTGAAAGCCAAGGTGTGTGTTCTTGTGTGTGGGCAGGAAGGTGTGCGTCACTGAGTGTGTGTCCGTCCAAAAAAAACAGCGGTCAGAGGCTGGTCAGCAGTTTTAGAGTGCCTCTATCTGCTGTAGTGATCCTCGCAAAGCCACACCCCCTGAGAAAACACTTCAGCCTAAAGAAGCATTATCGGTTTGAATGCATTTAAGACATTTCATTTTCCCCCTGAAGTCCGGATGTGAAGTTTGCTATAGTGCCATTTACCAAACCTCTCTTAAACAGGCAGTTTGTTGTTATTGTGACTTTAAATGACCTTCGGTGGGCCATGCTGTTTTATACATATCAGAAATTATTATTGATCAATTTCTAATCTATATATTTAACTACACACAATACCTTAGAAACACCTCCATCTAATCACTTTTCTTTCTGACACATTTCTCAGACACACCTACATCGTCTCCTTTCCCTCACAGAGCACATCCCATCTCACTTTTTCCTCCAACACACATGCACATGCATCCTCACCGTTCCACTCCCTCCAGGAGTTCCTGCGGCTGTAGGTGCCGAAGCCTCCTCCCTGCAGAAGCGTCACCGACAGGCTGTTAAGAAGCTGCGAGAGTCTGTTCAGGATCCGCTGAGGAGCCTCTTGGCCCTCCCGCAGCAGCTCGTGCAGAGACATCGAGCTTGCTTACTCACCGAAGTTGACACAGGCCTGAGCAGCAGCGGCGCTGACCCCGCACAGCACCCGGAGAAGTCCTGGTCAAGCCGGTGGCAGGAGAACAAAGCAGCTCCAGGTAAAGAACAGGAAGGTTTAAAGAGCAAGTGTAGAGTCCAAGCCAAGAGACGGGGGTCCGATTTGACCTTGTCTCGGAGTATTGCCAGCTTCTCCCTTACTTCAGGCGAAGGCAAGCTTTTTCCCCTTCCCTTTGCTTTGAGTCAAAGTTAAGGCAAGGCAAACGGTCCAATTTGTCCTTATTCAAAACAGAATTACAGCATATCAGTCTTCTCTCTTTGCTTTGCATAAGTAGTGCATTCCAGCTGACATTTTCCTTGTCTAGGCTTTAGTTTAAGGGCATCAAAGCAAGGGGATCAATTCCAGGTTTATTCCAAGCAAAAAGAATAAAGCAGCGTTTCTTTTCACTTTGCCCTTAGAATAAGTGAATAGTCCAAGACAATGCAAGACATGCGGGTCCAATCTGATCAGAACAGAATTACAGCTTTATTATTATTATTATTATTATTATTATTATTATTATTATTATTATTAAGGGCAAATCCAAGTAAGAGAAGATTTAAGGGGAAGTAAGCAGTTCAAGTCAAAGCAAGCCAAGCAGGTCCGATCCAGCTGGTTCCGAACAGAGAAATGGCACAGCAGAGCTCTGTCCTCACCTTTCTTTGCTTCAAATGTAAGCGAGTGGTCCTTCACGTTCACTCCCGACAGAGTTACAGGACATCCCAGTTTGCTTCTTCATTAAGCTGATAGCTGGAATAATCCAGTGGATGCGTTTCCACGGTGAGAAGCATCTTCGCAAGTCTTTTAGCCGAGACTGGTGCCGGTTCTCACGCTGTCTCACTCCCCCCAACACCACACACACAAACACGTACACACATCCCTGCTCTCAGTGAAACACAGAGCTGAGCAGAGGAAGAGAGGGGTGGGCGATTTGCCGGGACGTTTTAGCACAAATCCCCATCTGCTCGGCTAATTATACCGGCAGCAACTGCAGCCGAGCAGGCGGCGCACGCATGCACACACAATCTTTCGCATTCTCGTGCGCCACTTAGGGGACAAGTCGACAAACTTTCTTGCGAACTGTATAGCAGGAAATGATCAATTCGATCACTTCATGGACCCAGAAGCTCTCACGGCTGTGCGGTATACTGCATTAATATAAAGCGTTTTACTAAGCTCGCCAAAGTTTTTCAGCCTGATCCAGCACAAGTGTTCAGTCAGTTCTAACAGACGTTGTGAAATGTTACTAAGTAGTGTAATAAAAGTGGAAAGAAGCTGAAGATACAGCTGCTTTTACTGCATTGCATAGAATACAGACAGATGGACACACAGGAAAACAGAGACAGACAGATAGACAGATGCAGGAGACCTGAAAAAAGAAAGATAAGCCAGCTTAGTGCACACTGCACCTGTAGGCTCCTCTGTATCCTATGCAAACAAACACACTGACACACTGACCTCACACTGAAGACTGAACATATAAAAGTGTGTTCACATGAACATTGATCAACATAATAATAGTGGATAATAATAACATTGTTATTAGATTTTAAATGATTGCATAATTTTAATAATCTCTATTTAATGTACTTTTTTTTTTTCATGCTCATAAATCCCTTGCCTGACACCATAAGTTCTCTCAGAGTTGACTTAAGCAGGTTTTTCTACATCAAATGTATAAATGCATTAAAAGGTAATAATATGGATCTAATTATTATCATTAATTAATATTATATTATAACCATTACCAATAATAATCAAACACTTCTTTAATGGGAACTCTCTCGTAATTCAGCATTCATGCTGGAGCCTATAGATCCATACATTAACCCATTTGGGGAAAGATCATCAAAAAGATGTGATGGCGTACAGGGATAGTTCCCTTTGGACTTAATTTACAGATTCTCTCTCTCACACACACACACACACACACACACACACACACACACACACACTACAGTCATCTATTAATTAGTACAGAGCTCCAGCATTTATCAAGTCCCTCTCACTCTCTCTTCCTGTCTGTCTTTCTCACCCGTTAAAAAGGCATCCCGGCCTAGAAATAGCATTAAATGTGATATTAGATGGGAGAGCAAAACAGTGAGAGCCAGTGAGAAGGAGAGAGATGAGAAACAATCCAAGCAGATAAAAAGGCAGAAGACAAACTGAATTCTTGGCAGACTCTGGATCCATCACCCCTCAAGCATGTAATTTCCCTTCTTCACCCAGTGTGTCCTTTTCTATAAACTATCTACAGCAGTGGAACAGAGTCCCTCAGCCTCCCTCCAGTCTGTCCATTTTCACAACCAGATCTGAGAGAAAAAGACTCTACCTGCGTCCCTCCAGACCCTAAAGAAGAGAAACGAAGGTGTTCCATTATAAACCATGGCAACAGTGACACCGTTACCGCAGCAACATCATCTACCAAGCACAAAGTTGGGAGGCCTGATGGACTCCTGTTGACCCATCTATGCTCCTCCCATGCACTCGTTCATAGAAAGCATTTAGGCGGACAGGCGTTTACAGACTGTGGGTAAAAATCTCTCCCACAGGAGTTGAATTCAGGCAGACTAATACTTTTTTTTTTTTTTTAAATGTTAACTGGACAGCTACAGCCTTTGCTTAGAGCCACTAATTGAATAATTTACAGAGAAAGCGAAAGGCAAAGCTGCCGTCAGTATGAAATCCATCAATACCTGCGTCATTAAAGTTAACACTTAAACAAAATCATTACTAGTGCAGTGATTTATCTAAAAGAATTTTTCAGTAGTTTCACATCATCTTCAAGGCTGAAAGCATTGATGCTTCAGCTTTCCGCTGCTACTCTAGCTAAACCTAAGCTAGACTTGAATGAAAGTGACCGGTCATTGTGAGACACAGCACACAGTGATCTACAGCGTAATTCTTTCTCTGCATTTTACCCACACGTAAATCCTGAATCCAGGGAGCAGTGCTGGGGACAGTACGGGGACGAATCCCAATAGCTTGACAAGTAGAACTTGGGAAATGGGACCAAACCCAGAACCTTCTTGCTGTGAAGGAACAGCCCTGCATGAAAGTCTTATTTTAAGACGGGCCCTTTGCAGCAGTCAGGGATAAAGGATGATCAGGCCTTTGCTTGTGACCTCACACGGCAAATCTAACAGAACAGTGGATTCGCGCACACAGGAGCTGAACTCTAGTTTCTCTGCGAGGGTGAGCAGTCAGAATGCAGGAGGAAGAAGAAATGTGATAATTGCACAGTTCAGCCTGGGACTTTTCATGCTAATTAGATGAGAAAGGTTGTTAGGAAGGTCCCAATCAATCGACAGATACTTGCAAGCCTCTGCAGCATGGAGAGGAGAGGAATTTTAAATCGATTAATGCTTCAGGAAGAAAAAAATAACAGAAATTCAAAGCAGGTAAATCTGTCTGCTACAGCTGTAAGTAAAACTTCAGAACTTCAGGTGAGGATGTCACCTGAACACCATTTAAACTGAAGACTGAACAAGGCGAGTGCCATTCTCAAGATAAACTGCAAGAGAAACACTGTTGTGGTTTAAATGGGAGTTTAAAAGTAAAGTGCGGACTCCTTTCTGAATGAGGCACGGAGCAGGGCAACCAATCAGAACAGAGGACATTTACATATCTGTCTTAAAGGGTCCTACTTACAGTGCAATGTTTGTTTCTTTTACATCCAAATATGAAGGAGATTTATTTTTACATGTCCAGTTTCCAACCTCTCTTTAATCCTGGTCCAAGGTTTGGAAATAGTCGTGCAAAACTGACTTTTGGCCGGCTTTGTTAACCAGAAAGTCTTAAAAGCAAAAAAAAAAAAAAAACTATACAATTTTAAGATAAGGATCTATAAGGCAGTTTGGTAAACTCAAGACTAGTGTAAGTTCTAATCTACTAAATCTGAATACAAAACACTAAGGACGGCTCACTATATATGCATGCAGACATGCGTCATTAAAAAAGTGGAATAATTCCATTAAAATATTAAATCCAAATTATTCACCAGCAGGTAAGGGCATGACTAAAGCAGTTCTTTTTATCTGGTGAGGTGAACGGAGGGGTAAAACACTCATCCCCACTTAAAGGACGACCTGCTTCAGTACTGACTCCGCTTACTTAGCACTGAACTGAGTGCGTGGAGGTGACTGTAGAGCGTTTCTGTTTTTACCTGCAGGCATCTGTATGTGGGGAAATAGGACAGTGAGAGAGAGAGAGAGAGAGAGAGAGAGAGAGAGAGAGAGAGAGAAATCCCAGTCGGGTGGTTATCCACACTGTCTTGCCCACATAAAAATACAATAATCAACATAAAACAATGCACTGCTGAAAAGGAAACACTAGACCGCTGGAAACAATCCCTGAAAAAGAAACCTCTGCCCCTCAGCTCCAGGAGGGACGTCAGCACAGGTGGAAATACTGACACCTGCATAAGCTCATCTTTGTAACCAGTCCATGTTAACAGGCTGCCGTTTCTGCTTAAAAACTTCTCAATGCACATAATTCATCTGTAGAAAACTTTTCTGATAGTCGCAGGCAGTGCTGGAGTCTATCCCAGCTCTCACTGGGTGAAAGGCAGGGAAGCACCCTGGACAGATCGCCAGTCCATCACAGGGCAGACGCACAAACACACTCACTCACTAGGAGGCAATTTAGCATCTCCAATCCACCTGGCGTGCATGTCTTTGGAGTGTGGAGCTCCCGGGAGGAAACCCATAAAGACACGGGGGAGAACGTGCAAACTCCACTCAGAACGAACCCGGACCGCCCCGCCTGGGAATCAATCTCAGGACCTTCTTGCTGCCCACTGCACTGTCACCCATTTATTTTAATGGCATTTATTTTTTATGCTACTTATAGAAATGTAGAAATTCTTTTATTTTTCTAATGTGTGTTATACGTTCACGATGACAAATAGTCACTTTCACTTTATCACCATCTCCTCAGCCTGCAGCAGCTGAACTCCGCCCATTTAGACTAAAGTTATAAGGAGCGTTTCACCTCTTCACAGTTCTTTGAACGAGACCATGCACTTCTATGGCGGCCAGCTGCTTTATCCTCATGAATCAAGTTCAAAGCTGTAGATGCAAACTTCAGACGTGCCAAGTCTGATCAGTGACACCTGGGATGAAGAAAATCATTTTCCCCTTTCATTTCTACAAAGCTATTTCTGCCAGGTCAGTAGGTATGATAGTCAAATAAAAATGTCACATTTTCCTAGTTTCTCGATCCTGTATGCAGCAGAGATCAGCGCCCGGCTGCAATCAGGCAGCCGGAAAGCAGCGGAGTGTGTGTAAATGGAGATGCTCACCGTCAGCATTAATGTAATACTGTACAGGGTAACAGCTCATGTACAATACCGCAAAATACAACCCAAACATTACAGCATTTCAAACACACATCCACACACACACACACTCCAGCTCCTCCTACCGATGCAGTGTGCGACAGCGTCAAGCCTCCTGAGGAGCTCCTCCAGAGCCATTTCACTCATCTGCACCCACAGGAGCATAGTGAAGAGGAGGCAAAGGAGAAGGAGCGATGAGAGGATGCTGCTGCGGTGGGAGAAGGGGAGAGAGGGACAGATGACCAGAGAGAGAGAGAGAGAGAGAGAGAGAGAGAGAGAGAGAGAGAGAGAGAGAAATGAGGGG
Organism: Hepsetus odoe; assembly: GCA_017165825.1. Taxonomy (NCBI): domain Eukaryota; kingdom Metazoa; phylum Chordata; class Actinopteri; order Characiformes; family Hepsetidae; genus Hepsetus; species Hepsetus odoe. The sequence continues at coordinate 14,424,269 of CM029386.1, forward strand.
CAGAAACACTGACACACATCCAGACACAAGAGCTGGGCAGAATCAGCGCCTGCGCACCCACACACATGGCTCAGCAAGACACACTGCAAAGTCACCAAGCGTACATGCTCAATTCAGCAGCAGCAGAGACACACGGGCACACACACACGCACACACACACACACACACACACACACACACACACACACACACACACACACACACACACACACGCACACACACCCCTATGGATTTGATAATGCGCAGACAGGCTCTGGCTTATACTGCAGAGCCAACACTAATGCCAACACTCACACCAACACTAATAAGTCCTGCTGCATGGAACACACACACACACACCAGTTACAGACCAAAAATGCTGTGTTCAGGCATGCATAAGTGTTTATAAAGTGTAGATTTTGATGATAAAAGAAGGATGAGCAGAACTTCCATTGACCTCCTGCAGGGAAACATGGATGTGCCACACGTCACCCAACTCCAGCATCTCATTTTGAACCTGAGGACACCGAGTTCCATTAAACAGCACGCACACACACACACACACATTAGATTATGGCTGTCTGATCATTCAAAGCCAGTGTCTGCAGCAGCAGCAGTGTGTGTGTGTGTGTGTTCTGAGGAAGCGGGGATTGTGTCACTATAATTTAGATCTTCTCCCTGATAGCTAAAGCAAAGCACACATCCTCTCTACATCCTCCTCAAATCAGCCTTAAAGACCTGATTCCAGATCAGCCATGACATATCACTCATCACCCTCAAGGTCAAACACGTGTAAACATGACTGCTCTGGGATCAGTGCCGTCTGACCTCTGGCTACTTCCCTGTTAGGGATGGTCCTCTTCACATCTTTGAGGCAGGACATAGATTGTAGTCAAATTTTTAAAAAAAAGAAAAAAAAGAAAACAACAAGAATTTCCTTTCGTAATCCTTTTAGAACACAAAACCAGACCATGGCTCCTCACATTATTCTCTTCATTCACCAAAAAAACACAACTCTTTGCTAGTTGTGCCACCGTGTGGTCTAATGTGGCAGTTACTCAGTCTTTAGCTCTCACTACAACACAGAACCAGCTCTGAAGATGTGACAGTACAGCCCATCTAGGAAGCACATAACGGAGGTTTCAGTAAACAATAAATAAACATAATATATTTAAAAAGCTTTCTGTTGCTCTCCTTCAAACCGACTGCCTGCATGTCCTTTCCCACCACGTCCATTAACCTTCAGCTCCATCTTTAACATCCTCCCAATATAATCCTCGTCTCTCATCTGCACATGTCCAAACCAACACAACCTTACTTCTCTAACCTTGTCTCCAAGACGTCTAACCTGAGCTGTCCCTCTGATATACTCATTTCTAATCCTGTCCATCCTCGTCACACCCAGCAAAAATCTCAGCATCTTTAACTCTGACACCTCCAGCTCCGCCTCCTGTCTTTTCGTCAGTACCACTGTCTCTAGCCCGTATAGCATAGCTGGTCTCCCTACCGTCCTGTAAACCTTTCCTTTCACTCTAACTGGTACCAACATGCTTTCCTCCTCTTCTTCTCCGTTTGGCGAACAGTAGCCCAATTTCCCCCACAACCTGTAGGCTATCAGTACTATCAGTGGAGGAAAATCTGTTTTATTGTCTGCATATTGATTTGACAAAATTTATGTCTTCCTGACATAACCCTCCCCATTTACCGGGGCTTTGGACCGGCATCAAGAAATCCTGGCTTGTGCATCCCTAGTTGCTTTGTTCTAAACTTTAAAATAAAATATTAAAACATTACCAACCTGAGATTAATGCCAACGTCTGTCCGATGGCAGTGCAGTCATTTATTTTGACCCAAAAGATTTTTAAATATAATAAAATGATCCTTGCAGGATTAGGGTTCATGAGTATATTCTGCAAAGCTTTACACAAGTCAGACCGTGGCCTTGCAGATTAAAGGTGCACATGCAGTAAATCATGGGTGTTCCTCAAAGCAGGATTTCTCACATGAGCCACATTACTTAAGCCCAAACCAGGGAGAAATTCCTATTGGACAATCCTCAACTTTCAGCTTAATTTATCTGCCTGAACAATCCTCCTTTGTGAAACACCCACCAGGTGTGCTGGGAGCAGGTAAACAGGAAGATGTCCACCAATCAGACACGTTGCATTCTTTCTCAGCTCCTTAAATCCTGCAACCCAGTTGAGCATGCCTGGGAAATAAAGGGTCACCATGCAGGAGTAAAAACTGAGATTCAGCTTGAACAGAAGCATCAAACCTGAGAACCATGCAGTCACTCCTATGATTGACAGCTATCTTGACCAATCAGGACATTACGCCAAGCCCACTACAGGACACACCCACTTCCCCATCCTCATCTAGTCTCTATAGTGTGTATTACTTCAAAACAGTGCCCTGACAAAGCCAACCTCGAGGAGACCTCATCGGATCTGTTTGCTGCCTGCTTGTCTTGCTGCAGCTCGTCCTCTTTAGTGTCGGACATGAGACTTTAAGCTGCTCAGGGTGAATTCAAGAGCAAAAAACCCCCCGAACCTGTGCTCTGCAGCTTTTAAACCGTGACATCTCACGACCCATCCAGGTGTCAGCCATGTGGTCTCCAAGCTGATCATGTGACCAAGTTTAAACCAATCAGGCGCAGCAAGCTGCATGCTCAGTTTGAAAAGGAAAAATGAAAAATTGCAAGTGGTGATGAAAACTTGGAGCAATAGAAGACACAAATCCTGCCATATTTTTTGGAAAACGTTATTTATTAAAGAAAAGAATGACAAGATGTTCATTTCATTGCATCATAGATCTATGAATTACAGACTGAAATGGAGAAGAAATGTCCACCAAAGATCCTCTTCCTGTTTGCCAGAGGCCAGATTACAAACCTGCAAATACTAGTTAGTTGCCCCACATTCGGGTGAATCAGCCCATGCTCAGTTTGAACTGCTCTGCCTCCAATCAATCTTCCAATCTTCCATAGCGACTCGTTGCCAGGTTGGACAAGATTCCTATGAGGATAGAAGTTTAACATAATCTTAAAGTCTACCAAACAATCAATGTAGTCTATGCAGGCAAATCAGCCTGCAGCTGTCACTCTTTAAACTTCACGCTACTTCCAACCTAAGAACGGGGTCAATACCAATGATCTGGAAAGCTTGTCCAACTTGACAACAGTTGCTAAGAAAGCATGCAATTGTAGGCAGGGTGAACTGAAATGTGCAGGAGGGCACCGGACTGAGCCATTGAGACTTCCCATCATGCCCTTCGTTGGAGTGCAATGAGTGATGCGAGGCATGAAAAGACTGCTGGACGGGACGTGAACATTAATACAGCATTTAAATACAGAAGAAGGAATATAGGGCCAGCTGTAGAGTCCCCACTCTTTCATAATGTCCATATTTTACAATTGCTTGAGGACATGTGGATTTACAGTGGTTTTCTGGAACAATGACATGACAAAATTTACTACTGATGTGGTGAACTCGGACGAGTTGTCTACAATTTGAAAGGTCCAATCTGTCAAGACAGCAAATTATTCATCTTTTTGCAGTACAAAGGTCACAGTCTGTTGAAAAGCAAACAAAACATCACCACACAAACACCTGAAAGATTACTACACAGGTGAAAAGTGATGAGCATTACCACCATCAAGGGAAGCAAATACTAGGTCTTGTGGTGGTCTGGGACTGATTCCAGTTCCAACTCATCACAGCCAGAAGTATCAGAGATCATGTAAAGCTGAGCAACGAGGGTCATCTTCACACACTGTTAAGTTTTAATCTGAAGCACTTTGTTAAAGGATATTCTACAGCAACATGTTCAGGGTTTCAAACGGGTATGTGTGAGTATGAAACAAAACGAACGATGAAAATCTTATCAATACAAGAATATACTTTACATATTTTAAATATTAACAATCGTGAAAACACTCAAAAAATGTCAGGGAATAAAATAAACACACAAGGAGAAACGCCATCCTCAATGTTCCTCATCACTGCTGTTGTAAAAAAAACAAACAAAAAAAACCTTCAAGATGTTTAATGTGAATGTAAACACATTTTGACTGAACCAATCCTATTGAAATGCCACAGATTTTCAAACTGAAAATAAAAAGTAAAACCAGACCAAGACAGCAGACTTTCCAGATCGTGCCCAGAAGGAAACATTTACAAGCCTTTAAGGTGACGACAACAGGGCTGTGACCTTGTTCTACTAAAAGTTCCACGCTAAAATGACTTTTGAAACATTTGGCAATGACAAGAGGATTATAGGCTGCATCTTTCTTTTTTATTTTTCGGTCATTTATTATCTTGCGTTCTGAGTATGCTCTGGGCAGCACCTTCTCAACATCGAGGTCCGTTCAGAAAACATCCACAGCTGAGGCCGAGTGTTTCGGGTCAGATGTTGGAGCTGCGGCGGCCCCTGGTGGCTCCAAGTGAGGGCCGCAGACGCGGGTCCCGTGCTTTATAGTGCTCGTTAAAGTCCAGCCGGAAGCTGAGGAACTGCAGGCTCTCGTCTGAACTGGTCATTAACAGCCGCAAGAACTCCTGAACGATGCCCTGGAAGGAGGATAGAGGGAAAGGTAAGAGAGGAAAGGAGAAAAAAAAACAACAACAAAAAAAAAAACAAAACTGTCAGAATGGAAATATTCAATTAAAGCTGAAAAGAAGAATGAAGCGCTTGGAACCCATTTTTTAAATTATCTCCACAACAACACTGTAGTTCGGATCCTTGTGCTTTGTAGACTGTTACCAGGCAGAAAGAAATGAGGGGCTTTAAAAAAAAGATATATATGTATTTTTACTATATTTATATTTAAAAATGTCTTATTTCAAAAGTTTAGTCGAGTTTAGTCAGTCCTGGTTTAAATTCCAGGTGCAAATATCATAACGGTACAAAACTCTTAGTGTCTTTGCTAATTTCATGGAAGAAAAAGAAAAAAAAGAAAGAAAGAAAAAAACAGATTTGTCAAGTGCAAGTTCTCTTTCAGCTCTTTTTTCAGCAACAGAGAACTGGCACTTGAACCAATTCTGTTAAGGATTCTTTGAGCCCTGGTGCCAACTGGCGAAGCATGTGCTTCCATCAGTTTAGAGCCCAACCGCTGAACTTTGTCATCAACAGAGGAAGGTCTACACAATGGAAGAACATGCCAAACCTGAAAAATGGAAATGGAAATCCTATTTTTCGATTTTACCTGTTTTTCAGGTTCTAAGCCAGTTTATTTTTGGTCAAAATGCTACAAAGAATAAACAATTTGGTGCCCAAACTAGAATAAAGCTGCTTTGCTGTTGGTGGAAAAGGGCTTTATGTATGTGTTTGTGTGTGTGTGGTAGAACCAGGAGAACTGGTGAAGCACTGTAAGGTGCCGTTCTTCGGCGTGTGTTACCTGGTAGAAGTGTGTGAGTAGTCTAAACTGGGAGCACATTTTTGGTATGGTGTCTTTAAAATCCTGCACTCGTTTGTTCTCCACGGCTTCCTGTTCTGCTGTCACGCCCCACTCACCCTACGAGACACACACAGCCACAGACGAAGACAGAAAAAAATTAGAGAATTTCTCAAAAAAAACCAAAAAAAAAAAACAAAAAAAAAAAACTGAAAACTGAGAAAACAAAGAAAACTGATTAGGTTGTTGCTTATTTGAAAATTCCTCATTAACTGAGAAATCTTAGTGTTTTTCTGTCATCTTTTTGGTGTATTGGCCAGGCTCCCCTTAAATGGGAACTGGCAGAGCCATTAAAGGCATCGTTAAGTATCCAAATACCTTATAGGTAACTACTTGGCCTAGTGGTTCGGGCGTCAGCCACATGATCAGAGGATCGGGGGTTCGAACCCCTTCCCAGTAGGTTGCCCTGAGGTACCCTTGAGCAAGGTGCCGTCCCCATCACTGCTCCCCGGGCGCTTTCAATAGCAGCCCACTGCTGCACGTGTGTATGGGTGAAATGCAGAGAGCGAATTTCCCATTCGTGGGATTATAAATAAAGGATTATTATTATTATTACTAATGTGCAGAAAGCACAAGTTGCTAGATTTGAACTGCTCAGCAATAGTGTCAGGAATTAAAAAGTTGCCAACTGTCAATAAAAAACAGACCATTTTAAATTTCAGAAAAGGCATTAGTCTCAATATTTTAATTTCATGCATCTTCCATATTGGATTCAGCCCTATCGATCACGCTAATAGAGCAGCACTGTGGTCTTCTGCACATTGTAAAGCATCCCCTGGCAAAACATCAACAGGATTTGAACATTTAAAGCGTACTACTATTATTTATAGCACAGTAATGACAATAATAATGTGCAACATTAACAGTGTTCTTTAGCCTGTACTCTGTGAAGTAGGAAGCTTTAATCATTTTATTACTTCGGGTTGTAAACATGCTATTTATTTCAATTTACAGCCAAGGCCTACCAAACAGTACACGGTACAAGCTTAGCTTTGCAAGATGGAGCAGAAACACTGGTTTTGTCTAAGCATCTGGATATTTCTCAGCTTCTTTTTTCAGTGCACACTAAAAACCCAGAGCCGTGATAGTGGTGCCCCCGACATCAGCATCAGTAATCAACCATGGCTTGAGAAAGTGATCATGATATTTCCAGTCTACTCGAGGCTTACTCGATTAATTCACAAGAATCTTAGATCATAAGACAAAAATGACCTCTGTAATGTCCGTCTACTGCTGTGTGATCAGTAAAAAGTGCTCGTCATGTACTTGTAGCTACAACCTTACACAGCATTTCAAAAAGCTGTGCAATGTCCCCTTGGCTACGTCATGCTTTGTACCCCTGACCACGGCGGCCTGGCTGATAATAAATTAGCCTTCACTTTGGCCTTTTAGCTCAGGACCACTCATTACCTTTATGACCTTGCAAACGGACTTACCTGAAAACATTCTATCGTTATGCTCTCTTAATCACACACTCACACTTGCAATAAAAAACCCCTGGCAGGCTCCACACTTGTTTGTTTTTATAGCACTCTTTGCTGAAGCGCTAAAAATCGATAGCTACAGAAAACGGACACCCAGGCTTGTAAAAAGGGGCGTTCTTTTATCCGAGGGCTTTCCAGGCAGGGCCAAATTAAACTGTCAATCTCAGGCAGCACTCTGTTGTCTCAGGGGGGTACAAAGAGCTATGGCAATGGCCTTGGTCTGTGACTGTGCACCCTAGAGATGAACTGACTCAACCTCACTGTAAATATTAGGAGGGAAAAAGACTCTAATTAGAATGCATGACATCACCAGATGGAAATCTGTTTGCCTCTGTCAAAAAAGCAAAAACATGTTGGATAGCAGGAAGGTGAAGCTAAGCCTATGTTCAAAGCCATGCTAAGAACTGTTCAGAACAAAGAGTTAGCCCACGCTGTTCCCCTGACACAAACCTGTGGGGTGAGCTGAAGAGGAAAGTGAAAAAGAGAAGTTTAAGATGGCGTTCGTACTGGAGGATCGAGAGAGATTCCGTAATGAATATCGGACTAATATTGTTTGCTCTAATCAATTTATCTGCTGTCTTTTCTAATCTAACAATACAAGGGACTGGATTGAGATCTGGGGAAGTCGATTTTTTTTAGTTTGAATAAAGTGATGAAGTAACAAAAAGCCTTATTTCTCTGTGCAGGCTTTCTGGAGTTCACATGATACCTGTGCAGTAAAATTCATGCATGGTCTCGTGGTGTACTGTAGAAAAAACAGATGCACAGCTTCATTCTTTTCACATAAAACATTCCGTTGCGCGAATTATCTAATGCTTAAGGTCGAGCATTTACTGTCCTTCCCTTTCTCTCTGTACCTCTCGCTCTTTCTGTCTCTTGCTGTCCTCATACTGCACTCGGAGCTGCAGCTCCTCCAGCGCTGAGCGGTACAGGGTGTCCTGAGCATTCTGGAACTCAATGATCTGGTCAAACACGGCCCGCAGCTGGTTCAACAGAGACTGCAGCAGAGAGCGCACGCACACACACACACACACACACACGCGCTAGAACTGTGCAGGTAACAGAATCAAAATACTCAACTATCTTATATTCATCATAAATTTATCAGTTTAGCATCACATGGGCTTCTTACTAAGACTTTGTTTATGTGTGTCTCACCCTGCTGTTGGAGTCCAGCAGACAGCGGCAGATGATAGTGTCCAGGAAGACCTCGTGGGCTGCTATGATGTGGTCCAGGTCCTGAGCCTGCTGCACCTTATTCCACAGCTCATCCCACGAGCACTCCAACACCTACACACACACACACACACACACACACACTACCATCAATTAACAATACTGTACGACTGTAGCTGAAACCTGATGCGAGAGAGAGAGCGAGAGATACCTCAAATGTGATGTAATATTGCATCTGGTGAATGAAGTGGACCATCTCTGAGGCCAAGATATGACACTGATGAAGAACTCCAGAAAGCTCTGTGAACACACCATCCCACACATTCAGAAGGTTATACCGCTTTCCAGCAAAATGATTTCTGTCACTAACAAAAGCATAGAGTAATAAAGCACTCATCACTAGCACTTCAAAAAAAAAAAAAGGCGAAATCCTATCCAAAGTGTGGATTCTAAAATGTGTCAGTGCCACACTTGTAAATATAAAAGGAGAAACTGCAGTTACAGACTTGTTTTGAGACCCGAAGCTATCTATGCAGAATGCAAATCAAATATGCATGTTAATATCAAGTACCTGCCCATTAAAGAGTAATGTTACAAAATAAATAATAAATAATCACATTTACAAATTGGATATAAGAAGCCGTTCTCAGCCACACGCTCGTCTTCCCGTTGTGCAGCGATGCACTCACCTGGCATGCTCTTCAGCAGTTTAGCGTTACACATCTGACTCTTCCAAATGTCCGTCAGAATGTACTCCATCCGCTTAGCTCTCCACAGGAAGTTGAACACTCGTAAATAATGGCTCATACACTCACGTGTGAACACCTGCCACGCACACATGCATACATTTTTATCTATTTTGCACAAACGTTCCGAACACACGTCCCAAATCCAGAATTTGTGAGGTGTGCAGTTGATAAACATGCAAATTAATTGTCTCATTTTTTACTAATGGCGTCCTGGACAACTTTTTCCTCTATCTTTATGTAGCTAGAGAGGATTGGTACCGTGGCAATTGGTCCATCAACATGATAGTCCAGGCTAAATACGTCCCAGCCTGTATCACCTGGAGACACCTGTGAGAATCAAATTAATAACATAAGCACACATAAATGGCTCTTTAAAAACAGTTCTAGGAAAATGTTTTTGTTGGGAATTGTAGAAACTAAAATAAGTATTTCAATCTGATTTAAAGGGCAGGTTCAAACTAAAACATTTCATAACATGGTTTTGTTAAACATTCATTACAACCACAGCCTGGGCCATACATGTACAAATACCCAGTTTAACCTGAATATATGAACTGCAAAGACTGGGGAAGCTTTTATTTTATTTTATTTTGTTTGAACAAAGTCAACCCAGAAAACCTGCAGTACCTCCAGCAGCCGCACGTCCAGTCTCTTGAGGATCTCTGGACTGTCAAACTGGGCATTGGTTGCCCGCACTGCTGTCTCTAGAATACCAGTCAGGTTGTGTTGGTAGAGAGTGGTGGCTGCCCGGGCCAGCTCTGGTCTGTTACATAAAACAGATTTAGAAAAACGTTTTAATAGATCTCACCCATCACTCCCTTCCCCCGTTTCACCCGATTCCCCGCACACGCCAGCCTGCCTACTCAAGAGTTGCCAAGCCGACCCACAGTCGTCCGTTCTTTGTTGAGTGTTAAGAGTGCATGTTGGTTTTTGCTAATAAACAAGACTGTTTTTTGGCAGTGCACTTGTGCGTCCGTTTCTCTTGTTTGCACACGCACCAGATATGACAATGAGGCATTGTTCTCAAGAGACAAAGCCATTCTGCTTGATGTGTGAGGCCTGACACTTAACATGCTTAAAAGTTCAGTCATGTCTTAGTGTCTTGCTATGCAGTAAATGAGTTTTTGCCATCACATGGGCAGTTACCATAGTAACTGTGTTAACCTTTTCCAGCCACAGGCCTATCAGCAACTAACAAAAGCAAATGTTGCTTAGTAATATCTCTGCTGTATAATGCCAAATAAATAATAGTAAATAATGACACTTTATGAAATGGACCAATTTGTCCTTCGTTTCTTGGATGTGAATTTTAACGCTGAGATGTGTAAAAAAATATTAAAATTTCTAGTCTGAACAAGGTTTTTTGTACTAGAGGTGCTACAGTGCTGAGACCAGGGTGGGGTATCTCAGTTTACAACCGCAGAACCTCAGCTGTACTGACTGATATTGTTGGAATTTTAACGTCAACAGGGGACAGTACTGCAAATGATTCTGACTGCTTTAACAAGGAAGTCAGCATCACAAAAAATGAGCAACGGAAATCTGTTATTTAGTAGACACAAAAGAGACGTTCTGAAAGTTTTGAATGTCTGTAATAAATCTAAGAAACAGAACCAGCTTTAATGGAACGAAACATTAATAAGTCTGATTTCGGGGCAAGTGTGTATGCGTGTGCGCATGCACGCGCGAGTGTGCTCACTTCAAAAGGTCCATTAGATGTCGAATGAAGTCTCCTTGGCCCAGCAGTAGGTATCTCCTCATCGCCTGGAGGTGGTCAAGCAGCTGATAGTTTTTATTCAGGACGTCCAGCAGGTACTTACTTGTCTCAAAGTACGCTGCATCAATCTTACTCTGAAACGCCCCCTCCAGATCAGTGAACAGCTCTGCCGCTGAAAGTGACAGAGAGTGGAAAAAATGAAACAGATAATACAGAAAAAAAAAGTGAAGTGAAGTGAAAGTGACAACCCTTGTCATTGCGAGGTCACAGCACAGTGAACCACAACGAAATTGGACCTCTGCATTTAACCCTTGCACTTGAACACCGTGCAGCAGTGGGCAGCTATTGAAAGCGCCCGGGGAGCAGTAACGGGGACGGTACCTTGCTCAAGGGTACCTCAGGGCAACCTACTGGTGAGGGAATCGAACCCAAAATCTTCTGATGCTGGGGCAACACCCTAACCACTAGGCCATCGCTGCTTCTTGGAGAGAAGTGAATAAGATTGTCCTGTTACATTACCAACAGTCAAGAGAATATAAGGAAGCAAATGAACAGTCAGCTGGTGTGTTGGAAGTGGAAAAATTAGCAAAAATGACTAGACAAGTGGATCAGAGCCTCTCCATAACAACAGATATTTTGAGGTGTACCTCAATATACAGTGGTCAGCACCTAACAAGTGGTTTAAGCAGGAACCACTTGTGACCCAGCAATAGTGTCAGGGGTACCCAAGGCTCACAGATGGGACTGAAGGCTAGAACATCTGTTCTGATTCCACAGCAGTTATGCTAGCTATGATAGAAAGGTGTGGGCAAAGTGCATTGCACACTAGTCAAAGGATCCATGCTGCACCATGCTAACCTCTGAAAACCCTTTCAGTGAGCATCAGAACAGGACCATGGAGCAATGGAAGATGATACTTTGCTTTTTTTTGACATCTTGTGGACGGTGGGACATCTTTGTGTGCTTCACTTAACTGGGGAACAGACATGTATCTACCTAAAAGTTGTTGCAGACCAACTACACCCCTTCATCGGGTGGGTGGGGGATGCTGTGGGTCAAGGTGGAGACCCTCTCTAAACGAAAGGTACTAAAGGCAAAGAACTTGGTCGCCTCAATAAAGGCAACAGCAAATGGAAAGTCAAAATGATCAAGATAAAAGAAAACAAGTAGAGCTATTAAGAAAGGTAACAAGAGAGAAACAGGGAGAAATGCCAAAAAAAAAAAAGTGAGCACCACTCCGGAAATACACACTCAAGGTTAAGGCTGGCACTTTGCACTGAGTGCATCGATTTGGACAGACGCTAAATAGGGCCGGCGTCAATACGGCCGCTAAAACTGCCCATTCGCAGTCCAAAACAACACTCTACTACACAAACAGATCAATCCCTCCCTCCATCTACCTCCATTCCCACCTCCCTCTTCTTCATTTTGTTGTTTATGTTGGCCGCCATAATAGCCACTGATAGTGTTATTTAAAAACAACAAATGTGGCTATTCTGAGAGACATTAGCAGAACACTTTTACATAGCTTACCGTCTTTGGGTGAGTCAGTGGATTTGGAGGCAGGCAAGATTTTACCGGGTGGCGTCCTGTCATGGCACACTTGATGCAGGAAGTTGATAGATTTGCCAATCAGCAGGACCTGGAGTGACCATAGAAATGCGATTAGACTGGTTTAAAGAGTCCAACAGCTTTACAATACAAATGTACCGAAAATGGAAAAAGAAACATAGCAAGTACTTTAAAAGATCAATGCTGGCGGTACTAAGGATTACTGCATGGCATGCAGTGTCAGAAACCACATTCGCAAGTTCACTAGAAGTTCCTTAACAAATCAATGCAATTTGAGGGAAGTACGCGATGACACAGCAGCCTGTTGAATTTAAGGAAAATTGTACTAGTTTGACTTTCACCAAACTGTTTTTTATTGCCGGGGTCAGGCTACATGAAAGTTTTGTAATATGTGATGGTCAACATGCCAGATGAAAGAAAAGGGGGAGGAAAAAAAAAAAAGTTCAAGGAGTTTTATTCAATGTTCCCCACAGTGCACAAAATAAAAATGCAATTGCAACAAGCTTACTTTAATGAATAATCATGGTGAAAGTGAAAGTGACAACCCTTGTCATTGAGAGGTCACAGCACGGCACACGTGAACCACAACGAAATTGGACCTCTGCATTTAACCCATGCACTCAAACACCGTGCAGCAGTGGGCAGCTATTGAAAGCGCCCGGGGAGCAGTGACGGGGACGGTACCTTGCTCAAGGGTACCTCAGGGCAACCTAGGTGAGGGAATCGAACCCACAATCTTCCGGTGCTGGGGAAACTCCCTAACCCCTAGACCACCGCTGCCACCACATGTTGGCCCATGGTTAGGCTCTCATGATGTCGCAACAAGTTCAGAAATGTGTCATGAAGGCAATAAACATCACCATAATGTCCAGCTCTTAGCATCCTACACAAGCTCTGACTATAAATTTTATAGAACTTTCTTTCTAGGCTTGTTAATGAGCAGATTATTCTCCAAATGCTTCTGCTGATTCCCTGTGCATGTGTATCCAGTGAGTAGATGTCATCATCATCATCATCCAGACACATTGTTGAGACTGAAGCAAGGATGGTGTGTGTAATGAATCTGTATGGCACGATGCATTGTGTGTGTGTGTGTGTGTGTGTGTGTGTGTAGGCTGCACTACCTTTCTGGCCTGGTCCATAGTGATGAAGGAGGGGATCATAGATTTTCGCAGTGAGTATTTATCATGCCACAGCCTGTCAGTCTTCACTGTCGGATCAGATGCTACGAAGAACTGCAAGAGACACACACAGAAGAAAAGACAATTTTCTAAACATGTTTCTTTATTTGACATTTTTATATTTTACAACAAAAATGCAAGAAACATTTTTCATGACATTTTTAAGAGGGTACAGTTCAGCTTCATTTTATAACCATAACGTCTTTAATGCTTATATGATGTTAGTTCTATCCAACTAGGGATCTTTTTTTGATTTTCTAGGCATATCCATGAATTGCTTAAAAGATTTTGATTGCTGCTACTCACTGTAACAAAAGAAGAAAGACAAATTCATTCTCACCGACTTAGTCAATTTGATACCTGTAGCTGTCATTAAATATGTTCACAATATCATCAGCTGTACGTGTTCAAAGATTACACGACCGCATGTGAAACGAACATTTGGATACCTAGGATGAAATGAGCATCTGATGAACGAATATAATCTAAACAAATCATAAAACAAAAAACAAAAAAACAACAGAAAATGTTAAGAAAAAAACAAGGAGACAAACAAAGGCAGGAAGAGAGACAGGGCAGGGTTTAACAAAGTTGTAGATGAAGTTGTAAAACTGCACTAATGGACCGAGTAAACACTTTTTTTTATACCGTCTGTATGTTTACATACTGACCTTAGCTTTTGATTTCTGCTCGGAGATGAAACACTAAGCAGGACAGAGCTAAATGAAATTAAATACAGACACTGATACAACGTCCTTGCAGTTTTTTAATGGCAAATCAATAAGTGCCGTTAATCCACAGGTCAGCATCAAGGCCAGTCATGGCCTGCTTGACTCTTCTAATAATACTCACATAGCCATAGAGAGTTACAGAGATGAGGCTACTGGACAAATGAATGGTTCTCGAGGTTATCTTCATTATGGCCTGACGTTAAAATGCCCCGCTGTAAGAAAAACGGTTGTGGGTAAAACTGAAAGCCTATTAACTTCTCAGCTCCGGCAGACTGCGCACTCAGCAGCTACAGCAGAGTCAAACCTCCAATCATCCGCCTGCCAACATCATTACTGTCCCACACTACTGCAGAATGAAGAACTGATGATGAAATTATGTAAACAAAACAATACAATTAGAGAAGCTGTGTGTCTGCAGGTAAAGCCGACAAGCACACAAAGGAAAAAGAAAAAAAAAAAAAAAAAAGGAAGTCTGCTGACCGAGGCAAAAATCCATTACCAAATTAAACTGCTTCGATGGATAGGGGGATGGATAGACAGGTAAAAGGCCAGAGAGAGTGAGAGAGAAAGAGAGAGACATTTTTCTGTGGGAGTCACATCTCTAATATTCAGTGTCAGATATGGAGTTGAGGTTCAGTAGCACAGTGTGTATAAAACACAAGTGTGTTTGGGTACCTGCTCCAGTTTACGATACAATGCAGGTAGCCTCCAGCTCATGTTTAATCAGTCCAAAGTCTTAAAAAGTGTCAAGGTTGATGAAATAACGACAAGGGAATTAGCGTGTGTCTGTGTTCTGACCTCGTGGTAAGTGTCCTCCAGCTCTCCATCATAGATCCAGCGATAGAGGAAGTTGAGGATGGGGTGCGACACCAATCCCAGGATGTGCTGAACTAGCGCCCTCATGTGTGGGTCACCGGTCTTACCGTATGCGTGAACCGCTGATGCTAGCTCTCCACCCTTACGCCCTGAGTGAGAAAAGAGAATAAGAAAAGGTCCCTTTATCAGGCAGACTGTGTGTGTTGCACAACGGAGACATCTTTAATGGTTAACCACTTCTTCACTGAAAACACCTTCTACCTTCAAATGAACTGCTAATGCCAAAGGTGCATTTACTTCTGTTGTCTTTCTTTTAGGACTTGTATGAAGAACCGAGAGTTGTTCATGTTAGCTTTCAGTCTTAACAACACGAGCACACAATGTGCCCAAAGTGCTGACCTTGGCAATAATCCACCAGAGCAGCGAGAGTCTTCAGCCGAATTTTAGGATCATACGTCCACACGAGTAGCCTCCTTAGAGTGAGAGTGCTGTCCACTCCCACATTTACCCCTTGGTCATCTTCTACCTGCAGCTGCACACACACACACACACACACACACACCATTATTTGTGCTCCAAAAAGAAATAAAGACAAGGCCACATATGGACACCAAATTAAAGAATAGTATCGAATAAGATTATGATTATTATTATGATGATTATAATAATGATTATGATTATATCGCATCGTAACGCGTGTGCATTATGTTCTCGGTTACCTGTGCATGCAGGACTGAGAGCAGCCGGTAATACTCCTTCAGTTCTTGATGCAGGGATGCACAAAAACTCTGGGGCAAGATGAAATATTTCAAAGATAAGAAAAAGTAAGTAAGTAAGTAAATAAATATCTTCCCTTCTAGACATGCACATCAAGACGATGACAACACCCGTACCTGTCCCACCAATCCGAAGGCTCTGTCAAGGCTGCGGGAGTCTGTGTACTTCCTAACTTTGTTATGAAGCCAGCCCAGCTCTGCCAGCCGACTACTGGTGTCTCGCAAAGACTTACACAACGGCACCTGCAGAGCAACACAACAAACTCTAGATGTGAACCTGTCATTAAAATGTTTACTGTAGCTTTACATTCACACAGGATTACAACGCTCATCATAACACTATTCTATACGTAATATACAATACCACAGTGTACACTACTGACTACTACATTTACTATACAATGTGCTACTATATATACACTCTAGGCATATGTGATCCGAATACACAACACACACACACACACACAGTATACTACATGCAGTGAGAAAAACTAATTTGATCATATAACCACTGTAAAGTAAACATTGTTTACTTAGAAATTCAGAATTTGTCATTTTTATAAGAAAGAAATTGATAGCAAACAAATAAGGCAGAACATTTTGGGTAAAGCACTTGCTGCAGCTTCCAGATGCCTACTCTAAGAAATTAGCTTCCTGCAGAACCTGCGCTTTGATTTCGGTGCATTCATCTTGGCAAACTGCCTTCAATTCAAGGTTACAAGCGTTCCAAAGGTTGTCTCAATTTTAAAATCCTGCCCAATTTTTCTCGGGGGGTTCCCATTCAGGAGGTCAGCGAGGTCATTCAAGCGCCTTCACCTTTTTTCTAGAAGCCCATGTTGGATTATTCTGGTGGAATGTCGTCATCTTATTGGAACATCCACCTCCTTTTCCTTGGTCAAGAAGATTCAGTGCTTTACTAATGTATCCTTGGTCCATAAATGTGCTTTTTATTGCGACTGGCTACGTAATTACTGTTTGCAGAGAAGCAGTGACAATATAAAATACACATGCATTATCAGAACATACAGAACACTAACCACACGTTTTCAAATTCTTCAAATCCCTTTCTAATTTCGCCTGAAACGGCAATTCTTTTCTTGCAGCTCCTCACACTTTAATGACTCCCTGATCTAAAAAGCAGATCGCTATTAAGAGCAATGCGATAAACGTAGGATTATATAACGACTACAGTGAATCGGACGGGTGCCATCTGCCTTTACTGTCCTTGGTCCTCAAGCGTGACTGGAATTTTGTGTGTGTGTGTGTGTGTGTGTGTGCGCCAGATGAAAAAGGGAAATCAACTGAATAATTCTCTACATTGTTCTCAGAGCCCTGTGACCACAGGCTGCATTGGACCTAAAAAAGGATAGATTTGGCTCATATAATAGGCTGATATTTCCTTTGCCCTTTACCGCTAATGGCACATTAGTTCTTTTCACTTCCAACCTTTTTTCCCCCCATAAACTCAGAAAGTGCTCTTTTTATGTTAAAACTCTATTAAAAGGGGCAAACGGCTTGCGGGAGCATTCACTCAGAAAGATGCCTTAAGGGAAGTGGGAAGGAAAAGAGAAAGAGAGAGCAGACTGACGGAAGAGAGACAGAAAAAGAGAGAGGAACTACATTAGCGTGTCGGAATTTAATTAGAGATGGTCAATTACTCCCTCTCCAAGCATTATTTTTCCACTAACAGGTAAGCAATCCATTGCAACTCATGCTAGTTTGTGTTTGTAGAAATCTTTACGCATAAGAAGTGTAGAAAATCATGCACAAAAGTGTAGGAAAGCGAAAAAAGCGTTCTGAAATTGAAACAGAACTGTTCAGTTTTAGGCCATCTGTCATCATACAGGACAGTGAAAGCAATGAACCATGTTGATTGCCCTTTATTTTTTTAATAAAAATTTCAACTTGCTATAAATTACACCAACCCGGAAAAATGTTTTCCTTCTGTAGGTGTTTTGGTTTTTTTTTTAAGATATGAGCTTTTCTCCCATATTAACAATATGCGGCTTTTATACAATTAATAACCTTCAATTAAAGATTTTTTCAAAACATCCACTCCTCTGCGTCAGCTTCTAACAAGGCACTTAGTTAACATGTTTCTGTTGGAAATGACTCGTCTTCCAGGTTTTTACCTGGCTTCAAATCTTAACCCTTAAGCTCCTAATGAAGAGCTCCACCTCTCTTCTTAAACTTTTCCTCTTTAACACACCACATGATTTTCTTTCTGCTATTTCAGAATCACCGGAAAAGTCTGAGGCAGCTGAGGTGTGTGTCAGTAGCTGCTTGTGTGAAAGGTGCCTATCCGAAGGCAAGCATGATGTCAGTAAGAGTTTTTGGAACACCTTTAGCTGGGAGGACACCGCTGCAACTGGCTGACAGTTTAAGAAGAAGCTAAAGATCAGGAGATGGACAAAAGTAAAGTGAGGAGAAATAAACATACAGATTTTATATCGCACTTGGCGGACCTTGTGGCGGATGCTACTTCAAGGTTATGCTGACTGAATGTATGAATGAAATAAACCGAAGGATCTCTAAATTTTGCAAGTTATGCGTGCGTGTGATTATCATTAGTTCAGATCAGTATTTAATAAGGAACTGTATGTGTATATCTCAATATATGTTCTCTTCCAGCACTTAGCTCAATGTACAGAATCTGAGCATTCAATCCGAACGCACTGGCTGCTCGGTGCAGGTTGCTATGCTAAAGTTTAGCTTGCTAATTCTAGCTAAATATATGGAAATGGTGATGATGGAAAGGTGCACTTGCACAGTGTTCTCTTGTACAATTCTGTTGTTGATATTTGTTGGACTATGGATGGACATAGGCATTGCATATAGCAGTTTTTAACGCAACGCACGCAACACATCACTGTAAACGGCACCAAGTTCAATGATGAGTAAGAGTTCGATGTGTGATTAGCACTGGGGCACCACAGGGAGCCCTGTTAAAAATTCATTCATCTCTTGCTCTTGACCTTCATCGTGGCACCAGGATCAGATTTCCAGCATGTCGTGATGAAACGGAGGGTAGGTAAACCAATATTTCTACGTTTTTTGTTTTTTTTTTGTGCGAGTTAACTACAGGACAGATGTGTCACTGTCATCTAACACATCAGATGCAGACCAGTTGTACATATTGTACTGATTTAATTAGCAAGAGTTGGCCCACAACCATTTAACAGGCTTTGGATACTCATATGCACAAAATTGGCCTTAAAAACAACATAAGGAACTGTTGAGTGCATTGAGTGACGGATTACAATGAGGTCCAAACTACAAACCCAGACTCGATAAGGCCAATCATGTTCTCTTGGCCACAAAGGCAGTGATGGCTGCGGCATCACCAGGAATCAAAATTAAGATGGCAATGCCACTTAAAAGCTCAACAAGAACTGAAGTGATTTAATTGTCTGTCTGAAAGAACAGATATGGTTTTGTTTTAACCAGCGTTTGTTCCTTCTGATGCTCCGCTTGCATCAAATTGATATAGATTGGACACAGTGTTACTAAAATATGGATCATTATGTTTTCACATTTGAGATAAATAACTAAACTTCCATTCGCCTCCATAAGCTGTGGCACATTTTTTAAAGACATTCAATAACTTGAAGCACTAGCTGCGCTTTGGCTTTCTGCAACAGTGCCCACACTGAAAACTGTGCAGTTAATCGAAGCAAGATGACAGGCATGAATTTATCAGAAATTCCAGCTAAAGTAACTATGACGCATTTATTTTCACTACTTATAAGCAATACATGGTCTTTGTAAAATCAGAAATGCAACCAGTGCGTTTGATTTATTATCAAATCATTATTTATTATTTGAGTCAGTCGTATAGGCTTTCACTGCTATCCCTGTTGTAAAAGTAGATTGCTGATTAAAAAAAAAAAAAAACAAAAACAAATAAAAGCTTTCTTTAAATAACGTCACTCACAGAACACAACTGACAGGAGATGGAGTTTGGAGTCAGGGTCTAAAAATCAATGGTAAAAGGATGGATTTAGAAGCAGAGAATGAACTAAATCAGTTTCTGCCGTATCCCTGCTGTCTCTAGAGAGTAGACAGTGCACTTATAGAATAGTCTATTTTTATCCAGGAGTGTTAGAGAAGAGACAGGTGTGTGTGTGTGTATTTTGTGTCTTTGTGTTCCTACTGAAGTAAAACCAGTGGCTGAGAGAAGTGTTCACTGGTTTCCGTATCATGGGAAGCACACTGTGGATCAAGGAAAGTGGGGAGACATTTTTCTATAATAAGTCTAATAACAACAACTCTATTACTTATAAGTCTACATAAAAAGTCAAAATGAAAAAACAAAACAAAGATTTAAGATTTAATACCAAATAAAAGTCAGAAATTCCATTTATCAAAGTAGTCAGACTTGTAGTTATGACGCTACTGTTGAGCTCAAGTGCTGAGTGCGCATTTACATGGTAGACGCAATCATTTTCAAAAGGAATAAAACATCTGTGCGCCAACACAAACTGAGAAATGAACAAAGGGAATTTGGTCAGAAGTATTCATGTGGTATGTGGTGATGCTAGAACCGAAGGGCCACCACCAGTGCTGCCTTCTAACAATCGGGCCTTTATGGTGGAGTGGCAGATGGAACCATACCTCTCTGAAAATGCACGTGACTCTCAGACCATAAGAGCCTGGGAGACTTGTCATGGGGGAAAAAATGAACAGAATGAAAGAATTAAAAGCTTCTCCAGAATGCTCAGGATATTCAGGAGGAGTTTATCAAAAAGACTAGAACCAGAAACTCTCTGGGGAGACCTGAAATGTACTTATCTCTCTAAACTTGAAGAATTCTGTGAAAAATCGAATGGCAGAACCCTAAAAAAGAAATGTGTGCCAAGCTTCTAGGATCTTTTCCAAGTCATTGCTGCCAAAGGTGGGTTAACCAAGTTCTAACGTAGTGTTTAAACATTTATAGAAACAGGGTATTTCAGTTTCCGTTTCTAAAAAAAAAAAAAAAATGTATAAACTCTTGCTGCAAACATTTTTGCTGTTATTATGCACGTTTTCGTGTGTGAGAGTGCACACCTTAGGTTTAACCTTATGCATCTGCATGATCTGAGCCACAGAGAACAATTTTTCTTGCACTTAAGGATGGCGTGCATCCATACTTCTAAACTAAATTTGTTACAGAACAGATATTTTGTAATACGTGTCTTTAAATTGACATGATGTTGAAGATTACCTGCTCTCTTATGTAAGCTTTTGAGGTAATGCAGTCCAGAGTGAAAGTGACAACCCCCGTCATTGCGAGGTCACAGCACTGCACACCATGAACCACAACGAAATTGGACCTCTGCTTTTAACTCATGCACACAAACACCGTGCAGCAGTGGGCAGCTATTGAAAGCGCCCGGGGAGCAGTGACGGGGACGGTACCTTGCTCAGGGGTACCTAAGAGGAACCTACTTTTGAGGGAATTGAACCCACAATCTTCCGATGCGGGGCAACTCCCTAACCACTAGGCCACCGCTGCCCACTGTGACATAGTTGAGAAAAGCTAACTTGTTTATTTCTATAAAGTAAGAGTCTCACAAAGCAATAAAGGTAATCAAACTCTCCATGAGAAGAAACGCTAAGCGTGCACAAAGCATACATTGTATAGATGGAAAGCTGTATGGGTGGTTTCTAAAGAAATGAGTAGTGCAAAAATCATGCTTACACAACATTAAATAAAAAGAAGGAATGTGAGGGCGAAGTGGTGACCAGTAATAATGAATTCACCTTTGAATCGATTTTGTAGCAGTTCTCTGGAGTGCACATCTTAATGAATTTGCCGTCAATTCCTTGGAAGACGTATAGGATGTCGCGCACTAGAGCAACCTCGCCGATTTCAGCTGAAAACGAAGGAGCAAGAGAGAGAATGGAAAGAGAGAGAAATACGTTATAAAGATGTAAAGGCTGCACTCATATGTCCGTCCTATTGAAGGCGGGGCGAACGGTACGCTGGAGCGTCTACCAGGTCTATCAGAAAGACGTGATGATGCACTGAAAGAACAAATTCACCTGAAATATATTTAAGACCACAGACAAGCACTGAGAATTCATTTTTAAAGATATGAAAAAGTATGCTTTTAGTTTTCTTTTCTAAATGCATGGAAAGATGCTGGCAAATTATGCAGCCTGTTTTGATTAAACAGATACTGGGTTTTGGAACACCGACACTGCAGAAAGCTGCAACATTTACCCATCTATCCATCCACAGACTTCGTGTTTTTCTGGCTGTTTTAAGGGTCACACCTATATTATATTGATCAAAAGGTACCTAAGCGTCAAGGGTTGCACTGCAGTTGAGATTTATCAATTATAGAAGTGATTAGAAGCAGGGATTTTGCTCAGGTTGTAATTTCAGAATGGCTCACCGCTGCCGTCACCGTCCCGTCTCTGTCTGTAAGAAGGCCTTTGCGGCTGGGTAGAGGCAGGGCCTGCAGAGGGGCGTGAGGTAGGTGGTGCTGCCCCGGAGGGAGAACCTGAGACCGGAAGAGCCCAGGCCAGACGAGATCCTCTTGCTGGGTCAGCTACGGGCTGCGCACCGGGGCTAAAACACACAAATACACAATTCAATTAACATACGGTGAGATGTTTCCTTCTTATTAATGCAAAAGAAAAAGTCCAGTACTGATCACTGTGCTTTTAAGCCCCACTCTCAGTAAACTGTATTAGCCACCCAATCCCAATCCACCGAAAAATTGGGAACTTTATAGCGGCCCTCTTTTGTGCACTTAGCACACTTAGCCGCTCACCTTCAGATCAAAATGTCATCACATATACATTCTATCAGGTGTGGCCAAAATGGTTCAGTGAGCTGCGTTTTGCCGACACAGTTCCTCTCAGGGCAAGCGAACTTTTATCGCCCCTATTAAACAGTGTCTGGTAATACATCTTCATGGCCTTATAGAAGCTCAATAACAAAAGGACAGAGACACCAAGCCTTGATCTTGAGATGCTGAGATAATTAACTGTGTTACTGTATTTAAATAAAAAAATTAAAAAAAACCTATTTTGGAAATAGTTTCCAAACAAAAAAAGACAATATTCCCCGTTTTATTGAGGACAAACACGTTCTTAACACCACTATCCTCTTAAGCAATGTCATTATTGTTCCATTATCAAATCCCCAGAGAACACACTAATTACCTTTTAATGGACTGTTCTAAACATTGAAGAATGACACAGAAAATCCAAAGCCATAGTGATGCTTAAGGCCCGACAGATTTATCATTTACAGAACTCAGCCATCTATTACACCCAGGCCTTCAGACTGTATAACCGTGCTTTAAATAGCCTGAATGCTGGCAGTTGATGGTGGAGGTGTTAATAATTTAGTGCTCAGAGTGCAATTAAACGTGAAGCTACAAATAAGTCAGACACAACACAAACAAGTCAAGGAGAGGAGAATTATGGTCCATGAAAAGAGGAAACCTGACTGATCATGTTTCGATCCAATACATTACAGGTGCTGCATTTAGTCAACCGAATAGGAACAGTGAGTTCAAGTGTGTTAGAAAAAAGGAATAAGGAACTTCCTGCTTATTAGATGGTTTTTATGACTTTATGTCAGGCTGATCAGGGCATAGATACAACACAAGATGTAAGATTCTACAGCATCTGATGTCTTTGATATGCAAGTCTATTAATCAACACAGCAAGTACTAAAAAAAATACTATCAGTAGAGTAAAGATTTACTTGTTACTGTCTTGATACTTTCAGAAGAAGAAATGGATTTTCCCTTGACTGGGCTGTACTATAATCTCTAACAAAACAGTTCTTGAATGAAAACCTCCCAGTCCTTCCAGTTTGTTCATTCAAATCTTTTTATCTGCTTCATCTAAGCTAGACACTGAAGCCTCCCTTGGTCAGTTGCGATAGTTGGACTGGAGTTTTTATAAAATGAGTAGACCGGTCACAAAAATTGAAAATTACCGGTCAGCTTGGATATTATCGCAACAAACAGCATGGTTGCTAAGTTAGAATAAGGTAAATGTTCATAAAAAAGAGCAAAAAACAGGAGTTATGAGTCTGACTTAATAAAGTTGCAGAGCTGGCTTCGGTAAATACACTGTTAGGGAGCATTTTCAAATAAAGATTCATTTTATTAATGTTTTTTTATTATTTTTTTTATTTTAGCTTGGCACGTGTCTATCTGATATTTGGGAGCTACTGAGTATTGACCCTAGGGATGCAGTAACGGTAAATACTGTGTGTGTGTGTGTGTATATACACACACACACACACACACACACAGTACTGTGCAAACATTTTAGGCAGGTGTGAAAAAAATGCTGTAAACAAAGAATTCTTTCAGAAATATAAATAATGATTGTTTTTTTTTTAATCAATTTACAAAATGCAAAGTGAGCGAACCAAAGAAAAATCTAAATCAAATCAATATTTGGTGTGACCACCCTTTGCCTTCAAAACAGCATCAGTTCTTCTAGGTACACTTGCACACAGTCAGGGATTCTGTAGGATTATAGTCGGTGTACGATCAACCAATTTTACCAAACAGGTGCTGATGATCATCAATGTCACACGGAGGAGAAACACAGTCATGTTTGGAACAACCTACCAGCCGAGTTCCTTCAAAAACTGTGTGCAAGTGTACCTAGAAGAGTTGATGCTGTTTTGAAGGCAAAGGGTGGTCACACCAAATATTGATTTGATTTAGATTCTCTTTTGTTCATTCACTGCATTTTGTTGATTGCTGAAAATAAATGATTAACACTTCCATTTCTGAAAGCATTCTTTGTTTACGGCATTAACCACACCTGCCTACAACTTTTGCACAGTACTGTATATAGCTTGACTGCGAAATGACTGGCTCACCCAGTAAGCAGGGACTGAGGGCTTGGGACGGGACCGTTTACAGGATACACCCCCAGGCTACTAATTCCACTAGTGCCCATGCTGGAGGCATTGTGGGCAGCCAGGACTGAGCGCTCAGGGTAGCTGAGGGACAGGCTCTGCGGCCGGGCGTAGTAAAAGGGCGTGGAGTGGGCATCACGGGGCAAAGCCTGAGCAAAAACGGCTCCATAGTTACCCACCTGCGGGAAAGAAAAAAAAAAAAAAAGGGTGTTTATAACATGTTCATAGCCTACGGCGTGTGTACGAATGTATATCCTGCAATTAGCCGACATCATTTTTCATAAAGGCTACTACAGGAGGGCTGCCACGATCAAGAACACTGAAAATCAAGGAAATTATTGCTTTGATGATTTTTCAAGTAATTTAGTACTTATCAAATATTTAACTACTCACTATGCTAATTTTGAGGACATACATTTTGCATTTTTATTGAAAAAATTTAATTATCTAATTGTGGCAGACTACTATGCAGCCAAAGTAAAGCAGAAGTCATGGCCCCTCAAGCCATGAAGAATGTTTGTTGCTTGCTAGATCTAAGTTATCAGTATTGTTTGTTCAATATGTCCAATGAATGAACTTCACAGCCTTGTGCAAATGTGCTAGGGAGAATAAAATTTGAATCGGTACCCGGCTGGGCGGCTTCCTGGGGTCCTCACAAAGACTGAGCAACAGATATAAGATGGACCATCTGTGTTTCAGCACCCCCTGAAAGTGAGAATTACAGACAGGAATTAACAGATTAAAATAAAGGAAGTGATGACTTTTCACACTGAACAGAGAGTAAAATAATATACATAATATACATCTTGCTTATAATTCCACTCCTGTATTAACTTTTGGTGGCCAATAATGTGACCCCAATATACTTCAAAACATAATTTTTTTATCTTGAGCTTTAAGGCTAAAGACAAAATGCACTAGTTTCTTCAAGCTTAAAATGGTCAATTCTATAAGATTGTCGAATGCCAGGGCAGATCAACAAAACAAGATCACATCATCCACTGCTACTAGCTACGAGTAAAACACTGCTTCATGTTCTAGAACTATCTTGCACAGAAACGGTCTTCTGAATATTCACCTGGGTCTGAAGTTTTCGGTGCAGCTCTGAAAAGAGAGCAGCATCTGCCTCTCTTCTCTGCTTTAACACTATAAATGTGGGAAAACAAGAAGATAACAGCTGCGGTCACAAGTGAGTTTTTGACTGGTTTTCTGTAGCAATGCACATATAATCCATGCTCAGACATGGCCAGTTCCATCTACGACTGACAATCTGGATGCCGTCAGCTTTGACATTTCAGGCTGTGACATCTACTAGACAACAAATGTCAAAAGAGAGACATCATGCCTAGAGTGCACTGTGGCACCATAGTGTTAACTCTGTTGTATGGGTCTTGCCAAAAAGGCCTACAGGGTACAACAATCCTCATGGCACTTACATTCTTTTTTTATCTTTTCGGAAACCAGGAACTCATCCCGCTCAATGGTGGGGGCGTAATTACTCCCGATGACCCGCACGGCATACTGAAACTGGTGTGCCACATCGGCTGGAAAAAAAGAAAGCCAGTGAACTTTGCGGTGATGCACAAGAGGACCTCAGATACTGTTTTCTGCATCTATACACAAAACCCATTTCCACAGCCTGTGGAAAATGAAGCAGAGTTAGAAAGCAAGATGCCACATCCAATAAGCACAGGGTGAACATAATCAATAATCAATGCACCTCATAAAGTCAGATTACGGTTCATATACAGAAACTTTATACTAGAAACTAACATACATGTCCAAAAGTTTGTAGACACCTGCTCAACACCGTTGCTTCTGAAATAAACAATTATTAGATTTTTTCCCCCCTCAGTTTTCTGCAGTAACACCCTTTTAAACAGAGGAGCATTAGCAAAGTAAGGTGCTAATGTTCTGGAACACTAACTCCACGCCAGCACATCTCAAAGATATTCCATTTTGTTCCATTACTCCACACTACAGACCCCTGGCTAATGCTTGGCAAAGAACAAGACGCGCTTGGACATGCTTTACAGGATCATGGGAGGTGCTCCAGAGTGTTCCACTCTATTTGCAGGGCTTTTCTATAGAGATCACTAAACCACACATGCACATTGAATGTATGTATCAACAATAGATGCAGGTGAATTCAATAACTGGGAGATGTAATTGGATCCTCCTGGCCATATGGAATGCTTATTAATAGAAGAATTAAATAACACTAAAGTCAACAGTAGCTCCAACATCATAATCAGATCAGCAGATCTGTTGTATCTGACTATCTGCCAAATCCCAGATTTTTGATCATACTGAAATCTGGGAAACTGGCAGGCAAATCAACACCTGTGTCAAGCCCCTAAAACTATTCCATAATGAAGTGAGAGTGAACGTGAAGTGAAGGTGACTACTGTCAATGTCAATGTGAAACAAAGCACAGCACACAGTGAGACGTCACAAAATCCTTCCTCTGCATTTCACCCATACACACACGTGCAGCAGGGGGCAGCTAATTAAAGCACCCGGGGAGCAGCGATGGGGACGGTAACTTGTTCAGGGGTACCTCAGGGCAACCCACTTCTGGGTCTGGGATTCAAACCCACAAACCTCCGATCCTGAGGCATAGTCCCTAACCACTAGTCCACTGCTATCCCAATAATATTTTTTGCCATAAGACAGGGGGACCCTGATCTTCCACATGATTTTTCTAACGCTCCATGTTCCAGTTCTAAAAATCTCATGCGCCCAGTAGGTGCCTTTGAGGATAGATAGGGATCTAAATAGGCAGTCTGCCTGGTCTTCACCTAGGGAGCCTGATATGCAACAATCTGAAATGCACAGCAATTTCAAGCACCTTCCCATCATAACCTCTTTTCATGTTTTCCACAATGTGTGCTGCAGTAACTTTTCTGTGGGATCTGACCAGACAGACAAACCCTCACAAACCTCGCCACTCCTTCCATGGACCACTTTCAGAATATCATCCAATGCATTCTACCAACACCTCACCAGGTCTGGAAGATTTTGGAGATACCAGTCATATTGCCATCACAACCTGACCCTTCTCAGCATCACTCAGATTCATTCTGATTGCTCTGAACACATCAAATTGAAGAACTACTGTTTAAATCCCAACCCTTGACAGCTGCCACTCCTGCATAATGCTGTTATTCACGTCACCGGTCTTAATGTTGTGGTTGATCACATGGGAGCATTTGAGCCTCTGCATTTGGCAGGCAAGTCAGAAGAGATCAGCAGTGAGTAATGTGGGTCTCAGTACTGCACTGAAAGCAGTGCATCTCAAAATGACAGCCTCGACTCACTTGTCACTGTATGCCCATCTAATTTCATCTCATCCAAGATTCATCACCAGATATCTGAGCCTTCTTAGGCGATATATGGCCTAGAAGACTTGGTGAATAATTTGCTTAACGTTTTAAAATCAGTTATTACTGCTGTTCCATGAACTGAGGTGCTCAGAGACTTGATGTGATGTAACGGAAATAAACGTGTAAGAGATGCTCTTTACGTTACCTGAGGTTTTTCTGACCGCTTTCCGAGCAAGACAACCATACGTGTTTGCTGAAGAGCGACTTAAAAGAATGAGGAGGCCTACAAATGAGCCACACATGCGAAATGAATGCTTTACACCGCTGTAATGTGATGAATGTGGGCTAGTTAACGTTAGCTTAGCCCTTCGGGGAGCTTGTTTACCTTCGCTCTTGCCTGTGATTCTGCAGCACAGGCTCTGCAGGAGCACATTGGGTGATTTCTGGTCCAGGGCTGCCATGAGGGGTGTTGTTAAAAGCCGCGGTGTAAGATGTAAAGCTCCTGTTCACTCCTGCTCGCTCTGGCTGCTTCTCCGGCTCGCCATTTTAACAGACCCCGCCGAAAAAACGGCCGCGCTTAGAAACGGAGCGCAGCGAAAACACAGCCCACTGGCAACCGACAGCCACACAAATGGTTCCGCGTCTTCGGTTCCTACCGCTACAGTTACCGGCCGGAAATCAATGCGTAAATGATAAAGTTCAACATTAAGTGAGCAGGTCTTTTAAAGATCTGTGTCACTGCACCGTGTGAGACACTGTAGTGTAAAGCAAATCAATCGTGTTCATTTAATGAAACCGTGAGAATAATTTCACTGTTTTCAGGTTTTTTTTTTTGATCATTTTAAGGCGAGTCTTATTAAAGATACATTAAAGGCTTCAGTTTGATGTTCCATTGTCTTTGCAGCAATGTGAGGTTATAACCTAGTTAATGTCATACAATCACAAAAATCCTAAATGCTTAATATCGTTACATTTAATATTTCCGAGTGAGCGTCTCACTGAAACCTCAGATTTGTGGTGAGATTTTAACAGCAAATGAAATGACTGCAGTAAGTCCTTTAGGCAATTCTTTACCTTCCGCGAGATTCTGAAATATTGTGTTGAGGATTTGATGGCGTTCATCTACAACAGCATCGCTGAGATTAATGTGATTTTTTCAGCTTTTAACACTATTGGACAAAAGGTTCAGGCACATATAGTACTATTTTTCATCTGACAATGGCAAAATTACAACTGATGTACAAAAATCTACTAACAAGAAAATCACTAAAGGCTAAATAGTGACAAAGAAATCAACCAATTAATCAGTCAGTCAGTCAATCAATCAACCAATCAACCAGTCAGTCGGTCGGTCTGTCAATCAATCAATCAATCAACCAGTCAGTCTGTCAGTCAATGAATCAGTCAATGAATCAGTCAGTCAATCAATCAATCAACCAATCAATCAGTCAAAGAATCAGTCAGTCAGTTAACCAATCAATGAATCAGTCAGTCAATCAATTAACCAGTCAGTCTGTCAATCAATCAACTAGTCAGTCAGTCTATCAATCAATCAATCAGTCACTCAGTCAGTCAATCAATCAATCAATCAGTCAGTCTGTCACTCAATCAGTCAATCAACCAGTTAGTCAGTCGGACTGTAAGTCAATTAATCAATCAACCAGTTAGTCAGTCAGCCAATCAATCAACCAGTCAGTCAGCCGGTCTGTCAGTCAGTCAATCAATCAAGCTCTCATTAACATGACTCTTTAAATAAAGACCCTGAAGGCCTTCCTCTCCTTGATAAGGGTTGAACGTGACCATGAGTGATGATCGGTTGTGGATCAGATCAGCTCCAGCTCATCCCACAGATGATCATTTCAGACCAAGAACACGAAGCACAAGAAGAGGGAAAAGGAGCTTCACAGCTCCCAGCTCACAACCTGAATTCAAGGTTTAACCCTAAACAACAACTTAGTATTTTTTGCCAACTTGATACTTTTCAAACATTGTGCAGGGTTATCCCTGAAATCCAGGAGGAGCTTTACAGTGAACCGGCATGCAGAAACACAGAATTGACACTTTACAGAATCTTGGCCATTTTTCTAAGAATCAAGGGTCCCAGACACAATGTCTTGGAAGAAGAAACAAAACTCTTTAAAGCAAAAGTGAACAACATGTGAACCGAGGCTTCCAGTGAGAACAGGGGTCCAAAACAAATGCACAGCGGTTTGAGGAGCCGAGCGGTCGCGCCTTTGAGCGAGTGTGCGCATGCGCCTGACGTCACGGGACGGAAGACTGCGATTGGCTGCGGAGGAGAGTAAGAGAGAGAGGGAGAGCGAGAGAGAGAGAGAGAGAGAGAGAGAGAGGCAGAGGAGGCGAACGGAGAGAGAAAGAAAAGAGCGTGAGAGGGAGGGCGCGAGAGAGAGAGAGAGAGAGAGAGAGAGAGAGAGAGGCGCTGGAAGGGAACACTTGTTCATGAAGTCTTCAGCTTCTCCAGCAAAGCCTATTAAACCCGGCGCGTCTAAAGGGGGGAAATTGTGTGCATGTAGAAGATAAGACAATGACATCGTGTGGAACCGTCGCCGCGATCTAGCCTTTAACCGGAGCCGATCAGACAGCAGAGAAGGAGAAGAGCAGAGAGACTGCTGTGAGTCCCAGCGGAGGAAGAGCGTCAGAGCCGAGCCGAGCAGACATGGAGCAGCAGAGCGCAGACAGGACCACCAGCTAGCGCCCACACCCCGGAGAGCCCGGACAGGAGGACAGGAGGAGAGGAGGATGGATTTCAGCACCATCAGGAGCCTCATCAGCCGATACGTGAGTAAACCCCGCAGCTTTAACCTCCAACTTGTTGGTCGGGCTCTCCTCTGAGCTGAGCTCCCGCAGGGCGGCTCGATTCGGACGAGCGTCCTGACCGCGGTTATCCTCATCAGACGGGACATCCCGCGCCGCGAGCACGGTTCCCCACGGACTTAGGAGCATCTTCCTGAAATGCAGCACTTCAATGATTTTCTTTAAATAAATTTAAAAAAGGGTATGCAATAAATAAATAACACTGAAATCAATAAGAAGGAACTTAAAATGCAGATTGCTTATGGGTGCTGTTGAACCACTCTAAAAAGGCAGTAAGTAAATAAATAAATAAATCAAACAATGTACACGCATGTATGGAAATAATAATATGTAAACAAATAGTATTTCAATCAGTGAGGCTTAATGAATGAATTGCAGCCCAATGAATTGTGGACCATGAGTGTAAAACCATTCTTAAAAAAAAAAAAAAGAGAGAATTATTAGAATTAACATACCTGTGCGTTCATTTTATTTAATTAAGTGCATTCCCTTTATATAAATGTAGGGGAACCGTGGGGACTGTAATCCTCTACATGTACACATGTATGTAAATGATATTAAAATAAAGGACATTGAAATAAATAAGCTTTAAAAAAAACCCAAAAAAAACACATCTCAAGGTTTTATAGCCACAAACACCAGCCTGTTATCGTAGTCTGGGTGTAGAGACCATGCAGGTGACCGTGTTTCCACCTGAAGACTCTCTGAAATGATGCACAGACGTCCTTCGGCAGATTGGAGTCTTAATGTATTCATATTGAAACATATAGGGGTGGTGGTGGTCTAGTGGTAGGGTACTTGCCTATGGACATATGGCTCAAGAGGTCCCCGGTTCGAATCCCACCTCTAGCACTACCACCACTGGGTCCCTGAGCAAGACCTTTAACCCTGAGTTGCTCCAGGGGGACTGTCCCTGTAATCAGGACATGGAAGTTGCTCTGGATAAGAGCGTCTGCTAAAATGCTGTAAATGTTAACAAATGGCCTCGAGATTCATTTCTTTAAGATGAATTGTGGGCAGCAAACCCTGTCTTCCAGCTAAAGCTTTTATCTTTCACTTAAACACAAGCACTCAAGGGTTTTGTTTTCCTGTTGATGTCCTGCTGTGACTCCCCTTGCAAAAAACAAAAAAATTAATGTTGTCAATATGTGCTTTCTTGTAGTGTAGTCTATTAGTTTATCACTCTATAGATCGTACATCTAAGAGTGGTGTTCTCATTCTCTATTTACTCCAAGGTGAGGGTGGTTGGTGGTCCAGTGGTAGGTGGGCAGGGGTGGTGGTGGTCTAGTGGTAGGATACTTGACTATGACCTGTGGTTCAAGAGGTCCCAGGTTCGAATCCCACCTCTGGCACTACCACCACTGGGTCCCTGAGCAAGACCCTTAATGCTGATTTGCTGATTCAGAGTCCCTGTAATTAGGACATGGAAGTCGCTCTGGATAAGAGCGTCTGCTAAATGCAGTAAACGTAAATGTAGGATTGAGAGTGATGCCACACACTGTATCAGATACAACAGGACTAGGCATGTTTTAGTGAATATGTGGAGTCTCTGCCCAATAGAAAAACTTTTTATATTGGAACATAAAAGAAAAAAACTGGCTGTGCTGGTCTAACCAGAGTCCCTGCTAAAGCAACTTCACAACAGGAAGCTAGACCAGTTATGTCACGGCGAAGGAGGACGAGATCATTTCTGCATGGAAAATGGCATAAAAAAGTGAAAAAGCTTCTCTTCCTCTATGGGAAGAGTTGGGTTGATAAAATGTGCTCATAAAACAGGTGGTTTATGTTACTATCCGTCCTGTCTGCTGTCCGTGAGAAGAGCCCACACATCCAAAGAGGCTAAACTGGTGCATGCTAAAGGAGAAGAAACAGCCTTGAGAATAAAGCCAAGATGTTTTATCTGCCTGGGAAGCCACAGATTTCTCCTAAAGGGGCAGGTTTTGTATAAAAAGTGCAAAACCTGTTCGTACTGCTGCATGAAAACACAAAGAAAGGGTCCATGCAAGTAGAAACGTGTTTAAAAACGGCTCCACATGAGCCTGAGCTGCTCATTTCTCGAGTACAGATGGGCAGCGTGAGAAAGGGGCTCTGGGCTAATAAAAGACAATCATTTTGAGATGACTTGTAGAGAAAAAGATAAAAGGTGCTCTTAAGATCCATATGGTTCATTTAAGTAGCCGATTAGTCAATGTTTTCGCCCGCAGCTCGGCTGTTGGTGATTCAATCAGGCGTAGGTTGTAAAACTCAATGTGGTTTTTCTTTCCTTTGTTTTTCTTTTTTTTTTTTTCTCTCTTTGTTTGTGTTCACTGTTGATATAAACAGAACTTGTTAACAGACCCTAATCCGCCTGTATGGACAGATCATGGCATCGTGGTTTTGTTCCTGATTGCGAAATCACATATGAAGTAATTGCCTAATGCAGTCAAATTGCATAACCCGGTCATTTACATACAGGCTCCCTGGACAAATCGGTGCACCAGCTCGATACAGTGTTATGCACGTTAGAGCGTGTGCTTTGTGCTTAAGCCATTTAACATCCAGCATGGTGAGTCTGATAAAGCTCCTGGATCAAGCTGTCGAGCGCTTAGAGAGATTGTCATTAAGGCCCAGATACTCCAAGGTGTTCAAAAGCAAGCAGTAAACACAAATTTACAGTAAAAACACTCTGCTCGTCTGAGTAACTTCCAAGGATGTGTCACTGCTTGGTGACACACCCCATCAGCACCTGGAGACGCCACCCCGAACTTTACAACCTTAAACCTTCAAACTCATGAAGAGCTTCTCCTTCTAGGAACAGGTTGGTACAATAATGGTTGAGAAATAAAGGTTTTACTCTTTTAACAGACTTCCAAAGGAATATTGTCAGTATATAGCACCTCATAAAGAGAAAAAAGGTCAATTTTATTTTATAATATCAAATATCATCATTTGATTGGCTGTGAATGTGCATGAAAAACGACTGGTCGCTTGAACCATTTGCATCTTTTCATTCGCTATCGTTTTCTTTTACACCATAGCGTTTTAGTGCCTCAGCTTTCATACCAAATTCTGAACAATGTACAAACAAACGTGATCCTTTGGTTTCACACTACTAATGCATGACCATCTTGGGATCATACACTGGGAATGATTCAAATGGGAACCTGAAGACGCTTTATTGTACTTTAGAAAACCAGAATGTTTAAGCGAGGCCGGGTTATTGTGCTAATCTGTATGCTTTATTCATTCATTTGTAATCCCACCGATGGCTGATATATTTGAGTTAATCCAGATGGGATTTTGTCCCGGTTTCTAGGTTTCATAAATGTGTGTATCAGTTTTGAAGACTAATTATGTTAATAATCTTCGATATCAGCCTCTGTATCAGCTTTTTTTTTTTTTTGGGGAAGGCCCTCTGAGGTCTAAGCAACTGTCCCTCTTGTTTGTCCTTCAGTCTCTTATCGTGTCACAAGTGATGTGCTGATGGAGCTTGCAAAATTACATTTTGTCCATCTTTGTTGTCTTTATAATAATGGTCATGCTAACAGATGCTGCGCCTACATGCAGTCTTTGAAACAGTATTGTATCTTTTGAGAAGCGAAATGGTTTCAAAATGGCTTTTCTTTCCCTTTGGTGTCCGTTATAGATGTACAGTCCACTCCAAAAATGATTGAAACACGGGGGCAAAGTTCCTTTGTTCTTCCAGATCGCTGAAGAAACTTCAAGATGAATATGTGATGAGAAACTCCGTCTTTAGCTTGAATTTCCTGATGTGTAGATAAATGAAATTTCATTCAACCGGGCATCCAAGTGAGCAAAGTATTAGAACAATTTTTTAAAAGTAAATTACTTTTAATATTTCAAGCTGTTTACTTCTTCTTTGGTTGGCTTTATGCCAGCATCCCACTGACTTCACCAAATTGTTGAACCTCCTTGGTTAGGGTTCTCCAGGCTTTTGACACTACCTCCACTGTGCTTCACAGGTCAGCTTGTTTGTTTTTCTAGAATGAGTATATCCTTTCCACCACTCGGAGATGAATATTTGTCCTGTCAGTCTGCAAGCCTTTTTGTTCCTGCTGTACATGCTACGCCCGGTGTTTGTGAAATGCTTCTAATGGATATTATCCTTTTTTTTTCTTTTTCTCAGTTTCCAAATGGCATGCATTTTCCCCATAGTCATCTTTCTTCATTTTTCCCTTTAAAACAGCAAATGCTCTTGTCACAGGTGAAATTCAGCGCTTCAGCAGAGAGCGGATCTGTATCAGTATTGAGCTGTTTACAGTTTAATCTGTAGTCATTCTAACAGGGCATTCCTGCCAGCCCCGGTACCTTTGCTCATTAAAAAAACTGGGTGGTCCGATACAAAAGTGATGCTGCGTTCTATCTAATAGAACACATCTGGGTGTAAATACAACTGCAATGAAACCTGAAACCCATCATTTGCTCTCCAGTCGGCATGTGTTCAGTATGCCGCGAAAACAAAAGGATTGGCCTTGCTTTTCCAGTACGTTTGGAGGTGTGTGTGCGAGAGGGAGAGTGAGCGAAAACGAGAGAGAGAGTTATTGCCTGTGAAAAGCCTCTCTCCTCCCTGCTGCTCTTTGATCTAAAGCATGGTAATACAGGCTGGCATCACAAGAGGAGGGCATGAGGAGAGCGAGCGAGAGAGGAAGAGTGAGGCAGGAAGAGAATGAGACATTAGTGGACGAGACCAGAGGAGAGATAAAAGCACGGAGATGAGAGCGGAGGAATTGGAGGGTGTTGAGTGGTGCTGAGGGGGGCAGGGGTATAACTGGATCCCCATGCACTCAGGGCTTGTTCTGACCTGCCAGAAATGGCAACGGCACTGCCTGCTGTTTTTGTCTGCTCACCTGTAGCTGCCCTCATTACTGCTCACGGAACAAATGCCTCCATTCTACCTGAGGCTGTTCATTGGGCTCGGCTTTGGCTAAAATTTAAGCAGAAAGCATTCTCTGAATTGCAGTGGGGTTGCTTTTTTTTTTTTTTTTTTTTTAAAGAGAAGAAAACCGGGCTAATAGAAGCAGCACTCAGGAAACAAAGGCTTAATGCTGACTTGCATATCACCTGACACTACGATTCTGAGACATTTGTAAAATATTACTGAATTGTTACCCATTTTGAATGCTTGCGTTACACTTTTGCGTTCTACATGAACGAGTGAACAATGTCCGCACTTGTTATATCATCGGTTATCCGTTCTGCACCAGTACAGGCCTTCAAACGTGGTTAAATACTAGGGACTTACAACCCTAAATCCACCTGCATACAGAGGTCTCGCCACTTCCCCTTTTTCGCCTGAGAGACAGAAATGCAGAAGTGAACTTAAGTGTATGAGCGTAATTGTTCAAGGCATTAATGGATGCACACGTGCTTGAATTCGATGGTTTATTTCCACGTAGCTGCCCAACTGTAAAATCCCTAAAATATCGAAACACGTGACGACAGAACAAGGAAGTCCCTTTCTTCTGTGAAGAGATTAGATAGCGATCATAAAATCTGAAAGGCACGTAAAGATGAGATTTAAAGCTGCTGATGAGCCGATTCATTTTTCCTGTAGATCTTCGGCTAAATTCCTCGATAAGGAGTTGCCTGTTATCTCAGAGACTTCGCGTGCGAGGCATAACCGCGGCACGGCTGAGACTTAAGCAGAGAGGAGTGTGAGTGCAGGAGACTGCGCAGCCGCCCTGATCTTGTGGAGACTTTCCCTCAAACTCATGTCTGCGATAGTCTGTCAGAACATTAGGTAACATCCTTTAAAATAGTTATGTAACTGTACTAGACTTTAAATTGGCCCTGTCTGAAATGGTGGTTTTCACTGGTCACGTGCTCAGTCTTTGCCGGTACCTGACCAGCGATATTCTTAATCTCCACTATTTCTGCTCGACCAGGACCTTGCAGTTTTATTGTTAATCTCAGCCATTTATGCTGTCTGTAGCTGGCAGTTTTATTCTTAATCTCTGTTTCTGACCATCTTACTCTTAACCTCTACATCCATTACCTGTCTGTGCCTGACAGTCTTACTCTTAATCCTGACCATGAATCCTGTCTGTACCTGGTCGTGTTTCCCTTAATCTCTATAATTAAACCCTGCCTATACCTGACAGTTTTATTTTTAATCTTTACATTTACATTCTGCCTATACCTGACAGTCTTAATCTAGACCATTAATCCTGTCCGTAACTGGCAGTTTTACTCTTAATCCTGACCATGAATCCTGTCTGTACCTGGTCGTTTTTCCCTTAATCTCTATAATTAAACCCTGCCTATACCTGACAGTTTTATGTTTAATCTTGACCGTTAATCCTTTGTCTGTACCTGACAGTCTTTTTGAATCTCTGCATTTCTGTTCTTTCCGTCTTTCAGTCTTAACCTCTACATTTATGCTCTGCCTGAACCCGACAGTCTTCTTAGCCTGTCTTAATCTGATTCTCGTTTCACTCTTGTGGTTTTTCTCAGTCTTCTTCTTCCTCTTCTGCTGCAGGGTAGCTTTAGAGTCCCTCCGGAAGATCCAAACACCCCTGCAAAGACAATAAAACATTCCAAATGAATACTTTTTAATTTAATTATATGTATGTCGTTTCTATTCAGAGTCTTGCATCTGAAAACATTTATTTTGACCCAAAATGATGATAATTGTTTTTAACTAATTAAGATCATGGCAGTAAGATCATACTATTTGCATTTCTGCTCTTGTATGTTAAACATTGCCTACATGGTCAGACATTCTGTCGCTGGGTCTTGTGTTAAGGACAGTCGATGCTTTGACACTTATGTTCTCGGCTGTGTGCCGTTTTTGGTAGGGCAGAATGAATTATCCAGGGAAATCAGCGTTAGCTGGGTAAATTAAGACTTATTGACACCAGTCAGGGAAAGGAGGGAGTGGAAAACGGGTGGGGGGGAATGTAAAAGTACTATAGGGAGCATAGAAGGAGGGCTGGAGGAAATCCTTATCACAGCGCTAATAGGCGTGAGATCTGATATTTTGGATCTCATTATGTGTCCGAAGATTGAAGCTAGTATAGCTGATATTAAAAATGCTTCTTTTACCTTCACCAAGAAAGATCTCCTGTTCTGGAGGTGACGAAGGTCATTTTGATAATATGCAAGACACAAAATTAAAACTGCGGAAAACAAGCTCCTCTTTTTTTTTTAGATTGCAATAGGGGCAGCGGTTTGGGTTTATGGGTTTAAGACTGAGTTCGAATCCCTTACCAGTAGGTTGCCCTGAGGCACCCTTGAGCAAGGTACCGTCCCCATCAGTGCTCGCCGGGCACTTTCAATAGCTGCCCCCTGCTCAGAACTCCAATGGCATTGTAAAAAGCCCACCTTAATTTCATAAAAAACTCAAAACCACCAGAATTGTGCTGATATCGAACTCATACAGGCTTCTATCATTTATAGAAATAGTAATATTTATGTTTTCTATCAGCACGGGTGGGTATAATTCAAGAAAAATGGTGTTTGTCAGCATTCATCCTAAAATAGAGTTAACCTTTTGTTTGTGAATATAATAAGCCCATATATGTGGAAAAATGTAAATTCTTCCACGTCACGTTTCACAGCCGACACATGAAATAGGCCTCCAACAATAGTCGCAATACTGTAAATCTGCCAAGGAACTGCTTGCTGACTAATCGGCAGCCTCGAACAGGAAGTAGCATTCTGGCCCATTTCCTTTCCCTAGAGGATGGAGGCAATCTGAGAGCGACAAGCAGCCGTAATCTCATCTCCTGCGGTCAGAGGAGGGAGATGGCTTCCTCCAGACCAGCACTAGAGCCACAGCTAATGGCTGTTCTGTTCACAACGTTATGTAATGAATCAGAAGCGGCCATTCAAATTGCCCCTCTGTAATACTCACGTTTCCCTCATCCGAAGATGATATGATGATGATCGGTGACGTAAATCGGTGCAAGTGATCGGGAGCCTCAATCCTGTATTATATAATCGCTAGAGGGAGCGATCGATGGACTTTCTTTAGTAAATTCCCATTACATCACAGCCAAGCAATTGAATATAAACCAGCAGAACTGATACCGAACCAATAAAGATCCAAAGACATCCATGTGTTGCTGGAGTGCACCCAAGCGTATCAAAATAATCACGGTCATGGGCGCTGTGAGAGGAGCTTCTTGAAACTTGAACTTGCCTTTAGACTGAAAGGCCGCAGGTTCAAACGCTAACTCCGGCACCATTGAGTTCCTGAGCAGACCCCTGAACCCCGGGTTGCTCCAGGGAGACAATCCCTGGGAACAGGAAGTGGAAGTCACTCTGGATTAGAGGGTGTTGTAAATGTAAATATGGTACTGTGCGCAATCAATATTGTTTCTCCAGTTTTATTTTTACACCATGTGAAAACAGCAGATTCCCTTCAACATCGTGTTCACTTTCATTCCGACGAATTAAAAAGGTCCAGAATTGCTGGGAATAACATCTAATTGCTGTAACACTCGTTTAAATGAGGGGTTTTCAGAGAAACATTGTGGTTGTACGAAGTTGGTGTATATTAAGACATTTGCATGATGCACACGGTCACTTCTTTGCATCGCGGTATCTCATGCTTTGATCTTTCTTGGCACCAGGTATTATACAATATTTCTACACTCTGTCCTGTACTAAAGACATTCTCTCCACTAGATGCAACACTAATGACATTTATTGATGCGTCGTTTTTAGAGAAAGGAGAGATTTCAGCTGTAAGGCAGACAGATCGTGTGCCATGGTTGAGATTTTATGAGCCTGCTGTTCATGCTGGTCAAGCGTGCGGATACTCACACTGCATATGCCAGGACTGTGATGTAACATGTTGGTGTGTGTGTGTGTGTGTGTGTGTGAGAGAGAGAGATGGTGCTGATTTAATGAGGCAGCAGGTAATCCGTCAGAAGCGTGCGGGCATTTCGGCTCACTAATATGCTCCGCTTATATCTCATAACACTGTAGACTCAGAATGCTGAGGGGGTTTAATGGTCTCCTATGAGATGATACACATTCCGTTCTTGTCCACGCAAACATCGGATATCCATTTTTGCATGGGTGAAATGTGGTCCAGGCAAGTGAAAACAAATGCTTTTGCGAGTACCTTCTGTGGAGCATTTAGGACGGGGTGGTGTGCCAGGCTGGTTACTAAGGGACCAACTTTAACCCTGGTGTTTCACGCTGTCTACACACACCCAAATCCCACTCGTTCCACTTTACTGCCTTTTAACACTGCTGTCTGGGTTTATCCCTACCAGTATTCTAGCAGCTGACTACTTTCTGAATGAAGCAATACACAGGGTAGCCAATCAGAACAGAGCTCTGTCGGTAAGTTTATTCTGATGACCCTACAAGCCAGGTTACTACATACCAGACACCCAAAAAAAAAAAAAAATCAGTTCAATTAATCCTCTGATCATAAGGCTTATCGAATCGCCCGAGACACCCAGTTCCCACCCTGTGACGTGACGAAGCATCTCTCTTTGTTCTCTTAGGCTTTGCTTTTCATTACAGCTTTTCAGAGACTGTTCAACAACCTGAGCTCTTACACATTCTGGCTGCCTCGCCGGACCACTGCTTGTGGCTACACTTCTCTGGAACGGGATGTTTTTATTGACCGTAGTGCATCAGACTCTTGCTTTTGGGGCAGTGGTGGACTAGAGGGTAGGGTGTTGACGCCTATCGGAGGTTCATGGGTTCAAATCCCAGACCAGTAGGTTGCCCTGAAATACCCTTGAGCAAGGCACCGCCCCCATCACTGCTCCCCGGGCGCTGGACATGGCTGCTCCCTACTAGACATTGCGACTGGGATAAATGGAGAGGCTGCATATCGTTGTGTTTCACAGTGACAGTCACTTTCACTTCACTTCATGTAAAATGCAAGGACAGCTGGGTTTTCCATGACGGAGGTCCTTTTAATCAAAGACACCACTACAGTCCACCATCTTTACTTGTCTTCCTTTTTCAGGAGCTACTGAAATATGACAGCAAGCTGTCCATCAAATCCCAGCCCCTCAGGGACGGGCTAAACAGTGCTATCATGTGGCCTGTGGTTCTGAGAAGAATGATCTAACAGCATTCTTTAGTAAACAATGACGCAATATTGGTCTGACTGGTGGGCCATTTGGCAGTAACATAGAGGCTCAGTGAAGCGTAGCACAATTCAGTTTCATGAAAAAGGCCACAGTGTTTTAATCAGGGTGACATTTCTCCCATTCCATCTGTTTCTCCTTTTATTATTTTTTTTAAACTTGTTTTTAGATTAACGATCCTTATGTTTCACTATGTTCATGCACCGTGTCTGCCTGCACTTGTAATTTAAAAATAGAGTTATTGATTGGTCTTTATGCTAATGGATAAATGTTATTAGGCAGATTAAAGCTCTGCTAGTTTGAATGGAGATTTAGTGTCATTGCTACTAGGGGCAGCGGTGGCCTAGTGGTTAGGGAGTTGGCCCTAGACCAATAGGTTGCTCTGAGGTACCCTTGAGCAATGTACCGTTCCCATCACTGCTCCTCGGGCGCTTTCATTAGTTGCTCTCTGCTGTACGGTGTGGGTGGGGGGAAATGCAGTGGAAGCATTTTGTTGTCTCCCTGTGTGCTGTGCTGTGTTTAACAATGATCTAGGCACTTTCACTTCACTTTCACTTCTTGACATGTTAGTTGCAGGTGCCTCCACTAGGATTTCTGTAAGGATTTTTTAAATGTGTTTCTTATAAGAAGGGTTTTTTCAGAAGCCAAACTCGATGGTCGCTGCATCGCTGCTTCTTGTTTTTCTTTGTTTTTGACAAAAGGATGGAAGAATGGCTGGAAATGGAAGTAATTTCCATGGAGCGGTCACCGACTTGTTCACGCAAACCAGCCCCTTCAATAACATTCAGATTCAAACTCTCCTCTGCTCTCCTCTGGAGTAGAAAATAGCTGATTGTGATCTATTTAATCCACTGCTGTGTTGGAGAGCACTTCCACAAGCCTGCTCCGTTGAGGGTAGTGACTCAGGGATTGTGTCCTCTGATGTAATGATGCATAAGACACTAAATTGACAGCACTGTGCAAAGAACGAAATGCTACTTCAGGCAGAAAAGCAATTGCTCATTTTGCACATCCTCATCTGTAGAAAGTAAAAACGAATATACAACAAATAGAAAATATACAGCAATTCACTAGTGTCTGCTCATAAAGATGACCATAATGGTCCAATTTATTTCCCTTCAGTTCACTTTAATAGTCCAGTTTAACTTGTTGGTTCTCATATCTTCACTATAATGGAACAAACGAATTCCCTTTTCTGTGCAATAGTATGTTGTATGTACATGTAGCCCAATCTGGGATCACTGCGGATATTATTATTCACTGGAAATAATACAGAGAATATAGAATAAGAAAAAAGCTGTGATTTTATAAGGTCCTGATCTTTTGCACTTGCCACTCAATTAACCGTTCACCGTGGCTCACATACAGAACACAAACTAACATGGCGGTCAACAGTACACTTCATTACAACATGGTGCAAAACATGAGTTGTGCCTTATTTATGGAACCATCCAGACTCCCAGTAACTTCCCAGTAACATCAATGGATTGGGCTTAACCACTGTAGGCTGAAGGTAGGTGTATGCAAATGTGGAGCTGAGAACTATGACGATGTTTATCATTATCATGAAAAAATAACACCCAGAGGGCGTCGGTATGCTCTTCTGAGCATATTATTAGGGTGGTGGTGGTCTAGTGGTAGGGTTCTTGCCTATGGACCAAAGGCTCAAGAGGTC
This sequence comes from Hepsetus odoe, assembly GCA_017165825.1. Classification (NCBI taxonomy): domain Eukaryota; kingdom Metazoa; phylum Chordata; class Actinopteri; order Characiformes; family Hepsetidae; genus Hepsetus; species Hepsetus odoe. Next base: position 14,466,677 of record CM029386.1, read on the forward strand.
CCAGGTTCGAATCCCACCTCTGGCACTAACACCACTGGGTCCCTGAGCAAGACCCTTAACCCTGAGTGTCTTCAGGGGGACTGTCCCTGTAATTAGGACATGGAAGTCGTTCTGGAGCGTGGATAAGAGCGTCTGCTAAATAATGTAGATGTAAATATTATGATATCCAATCTCAAGGCGGACAGCTTGACTATAAGCTCCGGATTTCCATAGGTCTCTAAATGAGTCGAAAATAGCTTCTAAGGTGTGACCTGCTCACACCGAGTATCCTCACACTGGTGTTTAGACGCTCTGAGACTTTGATTAGTTGGATCGGGTTTGACGTGTCCAGTCTGCTTACTCTGCTACACCCTTTTCCTTTGATTTTGTTCTTTGAAGTAGGAAAACACTTCAAACCAATTGACTAAGGATTTTTCTTCTTGGAAGAAAAAAAAAAACCCCAGAAATCAGTTGAGATTCATGTGACCACAGAGTGCCAGGAGGCAGAAGGAATCAGAGGCAGGCCATGCCTTCAGTCTGCAGCGTAAACTCAGCCACTGGAATTTTGAGCCAGCGCAACCAGACTTGACCTTACTCTGGAGATCTTTTAGCTCAGAGTTGGCTCCTTCTGTGGAGCTAGAACAAAATACTGTCCATGATTAAGAAGCAAGTCCTTCTGAGCTGTCTGGATTTTGGAGTTTATGGGTGTTGGAGAGTTTATCCACAGGCATGAAGTGGGGTTGAATGAAGACATCATGCTGCGGCAGGTAGACTGCCTTTTCTCATTTATTTGCACTTTGAGATTTTAGGCTGTGTAGGGGTCTTTTGTTTTTCCTGCTCTGAATCATCCAGCTTGCTTGTAATACCGTGAATGCAAGAAATGCTTTGTGAATTGGAGCGAGTTTCCTTCAGTGCTTCGTTTTATCTTTTGGATATATTTGAATAAAGGTTGATACAATTCATACAACACAATGAAGTCGGATTGTATTTTCGCGGCTGAAAGGGGAGCGTTATTTAATCTTTATTGGAATGTGCTTTTGAATGAGAACGTGGCCTCGAGGCAGTGAATGAAGTGGTCAAGTGGCCTTTTATATGCCCATAAGAACACTTGGCTTTCTACGGAAAGGTTTTTATATACAATTTTTCCTAGTTTTATTGAATAGGAAAGGTCAAAATGAGAGTCTTGGACACGCGTCATGATGTGTAGCTTTGCTGCCGTTTGAGCAAAATGCAGTGCTGTCTATAAAAAAACTGATTCCACTGATTTATTTGAAATGCAGTTTTTTATGCTGTTGCACAATTTATTAAACATACTCAAAAAAACGGTATAATCATAATGACACCCCCCCCCCTCCCCTTTTCAGATTTTCACCTTCTCCTAATACCTTCTTAAATGATCTTGGTTCATCATGTCCGCTAGAAATGTGCATGGAATTGGAAAAACTGCGTGCCACATCCCACAAGCCCATGCCACTTCAGTCTCCATTCACACGCATTCTGGCATAGTGCTCCGCTTATGTAGCCAAGAGAAGACAAACAGGCCAGACTCTGAAAAATGTTTGGTTTGATGGCCGTGGAATTGAATTGGGCTCGTTAAGAACAAACATATGACCCTTCATTTCTGTGTAAGGGAAAATAGGAAGAGGATGATTGGACTTTCAGTTTCACTTGGGTTTTGGGTAAAGGACACTGGACATATTGATTAGTGAAGAAAATTGAGTTTCGAAGACATGGTTGGGAAAGAGAGCTTTAAAGCATAGCTTTGTCCAATAAAATGCTAATATGGGTAACAATAACAGAAAGCGTGTGTTCATTGATTAGGAAGATCCCAGTGACCTAATGCTAACTGGATCCGGGTTGAAGTCATTTTGCTTTTAGAAAATGCTAAACGTTCCGACCCAAAGGGATCCGATGAGACCGTGTAACTGTTTCAAAAATGATTCCTTAATGGAGGAAAAAAAACTGAAAACACACATTTGACATTTTGATCCTTACTTATTATTGATCCTTCCTTATTTCTTTGGCTGGATTTTGTAAAAAGTTGCGATGAAACTGTAGACTATTCCAGCTTCTTATTAAACCTCTGTGTTCAGGCAGTGTGTTCACTTGCTGATGTGGGCGTGCTTCTTAACATCATGCTCCTCTAGCTTTGGGGTGTTTTGGGCTCCATGAAACTTGATCTGCTTCCATGTTCTTCCAAAATGCTTTCGGGAAACCGGATCATAGGCAAGTGCATCCTCATGGTTCAGTGTGAGTGTTTGGTTTTAACTTTTTTTTTTTGTTGCTTTTTTCCCAGTTCAGGCATTCTAAAACAATCCAAATTGCAGAGGAAGTCTTATAATTGTTTTTTTTTTTTCACAGACTCTTGGCAAGTCTCATCACGTTGAGTTCCATAAGCATTCTTGGAATTTCTTCTCCAACTTTTAAAGCACATCTGCCTCCCTTTGTCACCATAGCAACACCTAGACCTACAGTTTGATTTTTATTTATTTATTTAATTAATTTTTTTATGAACCAAATATTTCTTGAGTAACTCCTACCATCAGTGAGTTAGCGCTTGATGCTGATGTAAGAATCTGATGGGACTTGTATCTTAAATGCTCAGGTCAAATCCATGGTTCAAGGTTTCAATAGGTTATTTACAGCATTTAATAGACCTGTACTTTATTTAATAGACTTGATAAAGTGGGGAAAAACACCACTTCATTGGTTGCCTGGAAAGGATTACCCCCACTCCCCAGTTTTACAGTGGAAGGCCAACTAGGCAGGTTGATCCTGACCCTGGACATTATTTATTACAGTGCTTGCATTTTTCACTTGAAGCAAACTATAAAATTGAAAATGAGACACGGTTGCAACTGGAAAACAATGACCTCATCCGTTAGACTTGCCAAATTCGCTTATCGAGTCAGTTCAGGAGGTGGCGTGTGTAAACTCTTCTAAACTGTGAAGCATATCAAGCCAAAAAACCTGTGCAAAGGTCTATCAAATGGTCTTCAACAGAGCATGCCTGTTCAGCACCGACGTGAGTAGAAAGGTAACGGCACTGGGACATCTTGGTCTTGGCTGCTTTCTTTGGTCCAGGTTGGTTTGCAAACCTGAGAGTTCTGAAGCAAGGGGTTAAACACATTTAAGCTTCTTCTGGGCAGCGGTGCACTAGTGGTTATGAACTAGGCCCAAGGATCGACAGGTCATGGGTTTGAATACCAGAATAGTAGGTTGCCCTGAAGTACCCTTAAGCAAGGTACTGTCCCCATCACTGCTCCCTGCTGCAAGGTGTGTATGGGTGAAAAGCAGAGGTTGCCTTTCGTTTGTGTTTCACAATGACAAATAGTCACTTTCAGTTCAGACGGACTGAAGGTGTTGGACTCGGTGCTGCAGGTCAGAATGTAGAGCCTGTTTAGTCTCCAGCCAAATTGTGAGAACCGTGTAAGTGAGCAGCCTTGTGGATTTCTGCGATTGGGAAGTTTTGCTTGAAGAAGGCTCTTGCTTTGCACCCTCAGCTGGGCGTCTGATGAGCGTGCAGACAGAACGTGCCCTAATTGTTTATATTTAGAGCCCTGAATGACTTCTTTACCCCCTACACTCAACAGAATCTACTCCTAGCCTTCCCTGACTAGGCTTTTTTTGGTGCAACCTTGACATTGTCCTAATTATTTGGGATATTTTTAGAATGCGGAATGATCTGTATTTCCCCCTTCCGTCACCGCTGCCTCGCCTAAGTGGGCTTTATCTTGACGGCTCTATTTTGGGGGTAGACTTGGCAGAACTAATCGTTCCTTCTGTGCCTCACACAGAGTTTGGCTAGCCTGCGTTAAGCACGGTGGTCTCAGTGGGGCTATATTTAGCTGCTGTTTGGATGTGTGAAAGGAGAGACAGCATTGTGTGGTAGTAAGAAAGTGCACCTGACTGCTAGAGATAAGATAATGCTATTGAACCTCTGCTTAGTTCCCTCAACTGCCCCTTCAGTGTGTGTGTGTGTGTGTGTGTGTGTGTGTGTGTGTGTGTGTGTAAATCCTGCTTATAGGTCTACATCTTCAGGTTGTATCGGTAGATGTTTACCTGAAGCATTAAAACGTCGGCATCACCCAAAAAAAGATCTGCCCGTTATTTCAAACCGATATTGAATTATTTATGTTTTGTGTGGGCAGAGCAAAATGTGATGGTGCTGTTGGAATCCTTTATGAATTATTTGTCTAACCCGCCCCCGGATCTGACATTTAAAAAAATTGTTTATTCTATTGCCATCAGTATTAGCATCAGCAGATAATAATAAAAAAAAAAACTTATTTATCTTCTTATAAGCAAATGCATTATTGAGAAAATATCTCAGTGAATCACTCCAGGGCTTTTTATGTTCCTCCTCCTTCGTTCAGACCAGTGGTCTAGAATCAGCCATTACAGATTCACTACTAATCCCAGAACACGGCAGAACACTTGACTTTGGAGCATTTTTTTTTTATTTTTCCTCCCTCCTCTGTGGCAGTATTGTGATCTTTCTTTGTTTCCTTCTGGCATTATGCATAGCAACAGTCATTAGAAGAGGCTCTGGAACATTTTAAAGGAGATTAGCCTAAGAGGAGAGGTCAGCGGACCCTTTTAGGGAGTGGAGGGACTGTGCTCATGTGACCTTCTCTCCACCTGACTACACTTTTCTCCACCACGTTCAACAGGCCATTCACAGAGAATGGAGAATAACGTTCTCACACTTTAACATGGAACACAATGAACCTCTTTTCTCATCTCGTCGTGCCGCTGCAGGGAAATTTGTAAAAGCACAGCATCGCTTTGCTGAGCCTTAGCGTTTTCTCAGTATGAGTTTAGTTATCTTTTGCTGTTTCATAACTTGTTTTTAGTATTTATTTCATTTACGGCAAAATCTTTACAGGTTTTTATCGGAAGCAGACGGGTAGGAACGATCCAAAAGGACTATATGTGTTATATAGGACAATAACTTGTTTTCATTTCATTGTATAAAGATTGCAATGCTATGGGAGTATAATTGAAAGTAAGTGATCTCTGTGTGGAGAGACAGGGAGACGGTCAGAAACAGCCAGTGATTGTCTGAGAAAGTCAGGAACTGAGCATGTGACCCACAGGCTGAGAGTCAACCAAAGGCACAGAATGAACATTATGATAAGTGTGAGCTGACAGCTCAGAGACTTGTACAGGATCTGTTTAGGAGAGTGCTTGTGACCTGTAGTTTTTTATGATGGTCAAATATGCTTGTAAGAGAACTCAACGAACTCAAAAGTGACAAACCCGTGAGGTAGCCCTGACCCTGTTATACATTACCCCACATTTCCTTGCTGTAGTGATAAAGCACTTTATGATGTTCCTCTCTCACTTGGGTCAAGGTTCGCTGCGCTTAACGCAACTAGAATTGTACACACCCGTTGCATGAATTGCATCCTTTATCTATAGATGTCCATACTCTGTAATACATCACTTATGATGCTTTAAAAATCCACTATAGTCATCGGTGATATGAATCATCCTTCCAAGCCCCTACTCACGCCCTGCTCTCTACCTCTCTCTCTCATTTCTCGGATTGCTCTTCCACATCCAGCACTGTTCGCTGGTGTTAAACCTACCCTTGCCAAATCTGATCTGATCAATCAAGCTGCCTACATGGCATGCGGAGGCCGAACAATGTATTGGTCTGCCAATATGCTTGTAAGTACACTGCTTGTGGTTGTTGATGGTTATGAGGTTAGCTGGAGAAGAGAAGGAGGAAGAGTAAAAACAGCTTAAGGTGGGAAAACAGAAAAAGGATGGAGGAATGGGAAGAAGTAATGTTGTTGCTTTTGCCAGACTGGTTTTGTGCCTTGCCAGCCAGGAACCCAGGAGAACAAAACGCAAGGGTTCATTTGATTTATTAAGATGGTGCATGAAGCCGTGCCTGAGGTTTCTAGAGAAAACCTCCCTTTGTCCACTGCTCCACTTTAGCTGTGGAGAATATTAATAAACTCAGGATTATTAATAGGACTCGAGTTGTAGGTTGAGTTCTTGGTGGAAAACTTCAAGAGACCGATTTCTGTTCAGATTTGTGTTCTATTGTATAACGCTATTTATAATGAATGCTATTGCAGAAATCTGGTTGCAGGCCCTTTAAAGGTAAACCAAACAAGCAACAGCTCGGCAAGAAAAAGAGGAAGAGCCTTCAAAATGACCCATGACTCAAAAAGGGAACCCAATAGGTATCTCCTCAACCAATGGAAACCCTTGACTTATATGTGAGCTGGGAAATGTGGGAAAAGTATGATGTCTTGATTTTTCAAGAAATGGTCACATTTGTCATGGCATTTATTTATTTATTTATTTATTTATTTATTTCTGAAAATCTGATCTGAATGGAGAAGAAGGAAGCGGTGATGCCACAAAAAATGTAAATATGATGTTTTTCATTTCACACCCTGCATTGCACTTAATCCAGTTCAGCTGAAGTAATTATGCTCTTTCCTTTAAAGAAACATCTTTTATAATTCTGTAATTACTGAAGATGTCTAAATTTAGGAGAATATTGACATCATTTTAATCTCAGTATAGACAGACACCTTTGTGCTGCCCAGCTTTAAGGGAGAGAAAGAGGATTTCTGATCAATCCCTGATATGGGACTCCTGGATAGAGTGGCTTGAGAAAACCATTAGAAAATAATCCTTTATGGTTAGATTGTACATTTGTCCTTGATTTTTCCGTTGCAATGGCCTTTCCCCTTCATCATCATGTACATTAAGGTCCCACTCCACTTTTCACAAGCAAGCACTTCTGATCTGACAGTGATAAATAGTCTGGTAACGTAGAATCAGCATGACAGCGATACTTGTGACATTTGGAGAGCCGGCGGATAACTCAAAGTGGTGCCTGTTTGTTCCACTGTGATAAATTAACGTGAAAATGGAAGGCTTGAGAGCAAGTGCCGGGTCCAGCCATAAATCCTGGAACCGACTAACTTCAAGGACTGACGGCAGCAGCCAGCAAAGCAGCCTCTCTGGTTCTTTCAGAAACTGGTCCAAGGTCAGCTCTTTGACCTTCCTTTCTTAACTTGTCTTGTGTTTTTAGATTTCGATGCTGAGTGAGATTGTCAGCAAGACACCCATCAGGAAAGTTACCCCTAGGGCTTGTCCTCGGTCATTAAATAGATCACAGATCAGGGCCACCTATGTAGGGCATTTCATAGCTGGAGACCTGTTCAGGAACACTTCCTCCCCTCTGCTTTTTAAGGATGGAAATGAATCAGCATTTAACTCTGAGCACCTTCTAGGGCAAAGTAAGGGTTTACCCCTTAAAAAAAACAAACTTCCATCAAGATTCATTGCAGCATTGCGCTTTTTCAGCGTCAGTCGCAACAGATTTAGTCTGATCGTATGATCTATATGAGCGCTAAAGGCACTTTATTAGAAACAGTATGTCTATTTTAAAGGAAAAATAGAGACTGCAAAATGTCATTGTTTCAGTGCATAACAACAGAGATGTCCTAAATGGATCTCTCAAAAAGATTCAGTGCAAGACGCATGCGTACGGGCCTTTTGATGGTTAATTGTGCAGATTAAAACCTGCACTATCTGACGTCATTGAGCTGTTAAAGCATTAAGCGTTAAGTTTAAGCATGCATAATTATTGTCCCATATGCTATGTTCAACAGCCTTGAGGCATTTGGATGCTGCTAGTCTGGAGCTTTTATCCTAACAATCAGGCCTTAGATCAGTTCTCTTAGTTCCTGTGTTTCCTAGAAAGTCATACAAACTGACCTCTGATCAGAGCAGCAGATGACCGCTTAAGCAGGTAGCCTTCATACTAATTTGTCCAGGTGAAGCAGAATGCAGTGCAGCTGGAGCCTGCTCCATTGACCCACTTTAGCCGAGCTCTCAGGGGACCCTGAAGGAGCTCAGGGAAGGGAGGGAAACACACTCCTCCCTTTCAGACGCTGAATGTTTCATATTTTACAAACTTTGACAGGTATACCAGCAGCACACGGGTATACGTCCCAGCCATGCCATCGTGATTTTTAAGAGAAGTTAAATTATCAGAAATTTTTTGGCTAACTTGCTGCCTTCTTGACATAAAAGGTGCCTTTCGCTGTTTCTTGAGTCATTTCAAATGTGGAATCCCGTGGACAGGTTTTTTTTTTTCCCACCAGTATGATTTGTGTAAGTCATATAATTAGAATAAAAAATTAAGCTTTTTATTTCCTAAATTTAGGATTAATTTTTACTTCACCGTGTGATCGTGCACATATATGTATAGTACTAGCAAATTATAAATAACTTTTGCACAATACTGTATTGCATAATATTCCCGTTCCCGGTATAACAGACAGTAACATGAATGAAGCAGAATGTCTTTTGGGATTATCATTAAATATTCTCATCTGGGCATGAAACAGCATTAAGTGCTTTAATATGGCTTTAATTAAAATTTCCATAAATACTCTGTTGTTAAAGATGGAAGTAGAGGAACACTGCGGCGTAAAAAGCAACTGCAAATCTACTCAAATAGGTTTACTTAAAAAAAAAAAAAATAAAACAGAGTTTGTCCCGTGCCAAAGCTAAGGCATTTTTAATGCTTTTTATATACAAATGGCAAAAATGTACAAAAAAGCGCCATATTTAAATGCATTCCCTTGAAAGCAAGGTTACCCAAATCAATGCAATTTTTCATGCCGCTATTTATTTTTTTGCTGACACGATCCTGAACGATCTTGCGAATGTCCAGCGTGCTGACACTTTGATTGACGAGGATCTGTTGATAAAACGCATGTCAGAGTGCTGTGGGCCGGCTGGACCCAAAAAAAGCACTCTGAATTCACATTGATTTACAGGCGCTGACGTAGAACTGATGTGAAGGCCCCGGGGGGGAAAGGCTTCGCTGCAGATAGCCTGAAATAAACCATTAACACGACATTGCTCTGTGTGAAACAGATGGTTCTGAGATGGCTGCTGGATTGGATAAACAGAGAGGAGGAACGCTCTCTTTGATGGCTTTATTGTGGATCGGATGAGGTGGTGTTTGGGAAAAGCTAAGCCGCCTTTTCCCTTTTACACTACCTTGCTGAGCGAAGGCTAGTCCCTACTATCTTGGGGGAGAAAAGTGGCATAGAAGGATCAACTGTTGTATAACATTCAAATCACTTTAGAGCAAAGCCTGAAAGGGCCATCAGTCGAGAGACAGAAAACGCACACAGATAATGCACAAATGCCTCCACGGAAGGCACATTACGCTTCTGGCAGTAGGTGCGGGTTTAGCTTCATGGATGAGGTGATGAGGAGTAAATAGAATCAAGATCTGATCATGCTCTCCTAAAAGGAGCCTTGCAAAAAGGGTTCTTTTAGATCATTGCCTTTGAGGAACCCATGACTGGATTGTCCCGGATTTTATTTATTTATTTATTTATTTATTTATTTATTTATTTATCTGTCAAAAAAGCTGTAAACCTAGTTCTGATTCAAGAAACTGAGCTGCCACTGTCGCCGCTGACCCTTTGAATTTAATGGTCAGGACAGAAAAAGCCCTGCAATTTTAGGAAGTGACCGATTTAAATTTGCTCAACAAATGTTTTAGGGATTAGCTTGTTTCTGCCTCAAGCCGTAAACAGTCTTGAAAAGCGATAACAGATCATTCACTGTACTCTTGTAAAATGCTCCCATAGCAAATGATTAAAAATTGACATCAGTCTTTCAAAAATGTCTTTACATCTCTGACCTTAATGATTCTGTATGATCAGAGCAATTTAGAAAATGATTCAGGACAAGGTTTATTTTTTTTGTGTATTCCAGAGATTTAATTGGCAAAAATGCACAAGGTTTTGAATTTTATTAAACCTCAAGCTTCTAATGTTCCACTCGCATCACCACTTTCAGACCGTTTCATCACCATATGCCATTTTCTTTGCTCCTATTATAACATGCAGTGTTTAGCAGAAAGATTCCTGCATAAGACATGAAATGTCCTTTTAACCTGCTTTGGGGAATCAAAAACACGGTGAACTGAGACCTACATAGTGACCCATGGGATATTGGAAGAGCGAGCTCTGACTCTGTAGATGAACTCCACTGAATAAACCTAATCCTCTGAAAATGGTAGAATACAATGCTTGAGTTCAGAGTCTCTTTAAAGATGCCATCTGTGAACCTGTTCAGCGCAGTCTTAATGTTCTGTGTGTTTTATGTAACACTAATGCTAAACTTGTCTACATATATGAACTCTGAAGCGGTGAGATCTGAGCCTCAGATAAGATGCAGGTTATTTATTGAACATCCTTACAATGGTAGACCGGCCTCCTTTTGGATGTTGGCACCTGAGAACATGGTATAGGGATCCATGTTCCATGTTATAGAAGAAGTCTAATGTTCACCCAGAGGTCAATAGTCCTCGGTGGCAGGTGGACAAGCTGGAACATTATGTAATAAGTACGTATATGCAGCGTGGAGGATTAGCCAGAGCTATTTGACTGATTAAAGCCAAACTGAACTCAAAAAGGACCTGCTTGTAGCTTGCTTGAGTCAAACATAGCTGGGTGCGATTTAGAATTCCTAGCCGAAGGGTACAAGGTGTTAACCAAAGCTAGGATTTCTAATTGGACATCTGATCCTGGGGCCAACTCCCTAACCACTAGGCCACCGCTACCCCTATAAGAAGATTGTGGGTTTGAATCCCAGGCTAGTAGGTTGCCCTGAGGTACCCTTGAGCAAGGTACCATCCCCATCACTGCTCCCCGGGCACTTTCAATAGCGCACGTGTTTGTGGGTTAAATGCAGAGGTGTAATTTCTTTGTGGTTCACTGTGCGTTGTGCCGTGTGCTCACAATGACGAGAACAGATAGATCCCTAAAAGGAAATCTGGAAGACGTTTTGATTTGACCAGCTTACTGTACTAAAATGTTTTCATTTGACCTTGTTATTAAGCGTATAAATGGGAGTCAAACTCATTAAATCTGAACTGACAACAAACTGGGCAGATCAAGTCTGACATGGAATCCCTTTTTGTTTTTCCTACTGAGATCAGATCGGTCCTGCTGATGAATCCGATGGAGCTGCCTCTCTGAACAAGGCCTAAGAGATGCTGGCCCTTGAAGGGATCTAGGCTGTAGGCGTGGTCTCTATCTAGACCACGTAGATTGATGCTTAGAATAAGCCTCGCTCCCTCTCCCCCCACTCTACTCCAACAGTATGTTCTCAGAGCTTTGATCAGGGGAACACGGTAAGTGACAGCAGACTGGGGAGGTGATATTCGCTACTTTTACGCTTAGCAGCTAATGACTTTATCACCATACAGCAGAGAAAGAAACAGAAAGCCACATGCAACCCAAGAACAAGGGACATATAGAAAGAGTAACAAGACCTCAAACTTTGTCACCAGGCTCGCTGAACAATCCTGTTGGGACAGTTAAGACATTCAGCTGTAATAGGAGACGCCTGGTCCCGTATCCGCTCCTTAACAAACAAGCGTGTGTGTGTGTGTGTGTGTGTGTGTGTGTGTGTGTGTGTGTGTGTGTGTGTGTGTGTGTGTGTGTGTGTTCTCTCGCTCTCACACACAGATTGATTCAGTCATGTTCACTAAGCCCTCCGTCACTCTATATGCATTAAGTTTGGACACAGATGGGGAGAAAATGTATTGGTCTATAAATGATGTAACTGCTGAACGTGTTCTATTGAGTGCGCTATGTGGAAGGCAGTTGTTGAAATGTGACTGGAAACCATGAGGAGCTGGTGCAACATGCAAATGACCAACTCCTTGATTTTTATATAGCAACTGGTCAGCTGCTTTAGATTTTTCCAAGGGCAACGGTATCCCAGGTTCAGTTGGTGACGATTGGAAACGAGACTGATGGAGAGAGTGTAGTCGCGTGGGAGCAAAAGGGAACAACCGCGGTCGGCTCAGCTGTTTTGCTAAATCCTAAACGAGTTAACATACATTAACATGGAACGAATTACGACGAAGTTCTTCTGATCTATAGAAAGAAAATAGAGTTTAAATTGGGCTTTTGCGCAGTCGATTCATCGTGACTGCCCTATCTGTGAACAACCCCGAGCATCACTATTTCCTGCCAATATAAACAAATGGCAGCACGGGGTCACAGCAGGAGGTCAGCGCGGAGATGCTTTTGATTACTGGCCTGCTGCCTCTGCCTCTTAATTAGCGGAAATGTGGCAGCGTGCTGGAGGCAAATAGCAGGCTGTTGATTTCGGCTGCTGCGTGACCTCCCACTAATCAACATCAACGATGGCCTAGTAGAGAGAGTTGGCCTTTTGCATACTGATTCATATCTTCCACATGTGTACCTGTCCTGCTAATAAGCTCAGTCACGAAATGTTCGCGTGGAGTCAGTTGTATACGTTTTTTCTTTTTGCATTATGTGCGTTTATTTTGCCAGAATAATAGGTAAAGGATCATTGAACCAGATTTTTAAAAGACTAATAAGAGACAGCATGACGGCACCTCCAACTTCATACATCCATATTCTGAGTCACTTACACTAACCAATAATGCAGGGGGCGCTGCATTCACTGTTCACTGCTCGGCTTCAGTATGATTGGGTTCGCTGTGTCATCAGAATAACAAGATTTCAAAGCACTTTCATTTTAAAAAAGATAAAATTGACTTTTGTGAGTTAGGTCCAGTACTACTTATCTGGAAAGCTTTTTTTTTTTTCCCTCTCCATGGCCAAATACTGCGTTCATTTATCGTAAAACAAAAATGAAAATCTTTTGAGGAATACATATACATATTTTATTTAAAATCATTTGGGCAGATAAATGGTCCCGTACACATACACGTACGGTTGCTCGGTACATTTTCAAACCCTCGGGTTCCATAGCTCTGCCCCTGGGGGTCTGGAGCGCTCAGGTTCAGTTCCACACTCACTAATCCTGACAATTAGGAGAGCTGGACCTGCTGTTTGAGCAGATAAATGAACAAAGCTGAACGCTGGCCGTCCAGGAGCAGAGTTGAGGAGCTCTCTTCAAGAAGACTCTGTCCTCTGGTCATTAGGTGGTTTGCATTTGCTGAGTCATGTCAAATGTAATGGCTGTTGTTGTCTTAGAGGCAGTGCTTACTGCCGTTGCTGGTTTTAAGATGCTGCCTGATCGGATCTAAGCATGTGTTCTGTGAACGTTATGTCATGATTGTATCAAAAGCAGCCAGGTGTTGCTGTAAAATGCCACTGACAGTGGAGGGCACGGGGACACAGGTGGTGGACTGGATTTTAGACAGTAGTGGAGCACAGCAACTGCACACTACAGCTAATACTAGTGTTTCTTTTCCCCATTCTAAATGTCACACAAACTTTTTTTTATTATATATTATTATTATTTATTATTATTTTTTATTATTATTATTAAGGGGCCACTTAAGTCAAAGTTGACCTGTTTAAAGGGTATTTACAGCAGGAGAGCTGAGTTATGCTGTTTCTGATTCATTAGGTTAGATGGGTCATTTTGAGTTGCTGGCTAAAGAAGGCCAAACAGGCTGTTTTAATCTGAGGTTAATGATGAATACCTGGGGATGCAGGTCAGCAGAGCCCTTCAGGCAGCGTGGCTCGTGAGAAGGCTGGAGTCGAGCTTAATCAGGTAGTTGTTGGGTTTTTTTTTTTTTTTTTTTGCATGATTGCTGATGATGTCAGACCTTTCTGTAAAATTTAAGGGTAGTGAAGGAGATAACAGATGTTTTGAAGAATACCGAAGGTTACTGGGAGAAGCTGCAGCTTTGCATCTGCTGCGGAAATGAACACGCTGCTATTATTGCGCGCGCATCATCATGTTTCTTATCTTTTCAAATTCAGGATCAGATGCTTCTGTTTGGGTCTTAACTAGGGATGAGGAGGACCTATCCTAATACCAGTGGCCACGTAGGGCTCTATATTGCGCTGTTAATTATTTCTGAAATAAAATCTACATTTCCTCAGCAAAATCACATACTGTAACGGTGGCGGGGTGCGGGGACGACGCCAACGCTGAGCCAGGAGTTCGGAACATAACTTTATTAACTATATTTACAAAACAAGATCAAAGGACTGCAGTTCAAACTCAAACTAAGGAACTGCAGCCTAAACCAAGTGATACCAAGATTACCAAATACCAAAACCACCATTGCATGTAGGCTTAGCCTAAAGAATGAGCCGCGCTCTGTTCTGACTCATCGGGGCTTAAACAGCAGCCCCAATGAAGCACACCTGTGCCTTCATGAGCTCAGGTGTGCTCAGTCAGAACAGAGCGCCCTCTACCGTGCCCAAAACACACCCCACCCGTGACACATACAAAATATCATCAGCGCTACTACTGTTTACTGTCCAGAGCGTAAATAGCTAAAGACTAGAAATGACTAGCAATGATCATTTATTTAATAACTGTTTATGATTTGTTTAGACCTAGGACAAATGTACTAATTTATTATATAATAATAAAAAATATAATATCAAATAATATTCGATCTTGCCCCTAAGGGCCAAACTGACATCAGCTCTGAAACTGGTAAAAAGAAAATCTGTCCATTTTAAATAAGAGAACATAACACTACAGCAGTGAGAGATAAACAGGGATCCTGCATTTTGGATCAGGTTTAGAAAATACATGAAAACACCTGCTCACGTTATTTACTTTCAACTAGGCTCATAAAATACAAAGTAATTAATGTGCGTATTGACGAATTTGTGTTTGGAGCAAACACCTGCTCATTGAGGTCTTGGTGGGCCTAATATGAGCTAGAGTCTTCCTGGTGAATTCTCTGTACGGAGACTTTTTAACTATTGTGTGCTCTTGACAGTAATATTCCAATGAATGTAAGCACTGGGCTTTACAGGGCAGTAGGATATTAAAACCCTAAACCTCCAGAGGCGCCCTACAGAGAAGTCTAGAAGACCTGAGTTGAGTGATCCTGCCTGACTGGCTAGATGACTATGCTGCCTCAATCTGCACAACAGCCTAAGGGGCCTGACTGCAGATTAGTAGCGACAGCGGCCAGCATGGAAATGGATGGTGCGTGAGCGTTGAGCGTGTGCTATATTCCCACTCTGCTAGGTCACATTTTCAAAACGTGCTCGCTGCTCAAAGCCCCACGGCCCATCACATGCTAGTCCAGATTGGGTTATGTGCGTTTGCGGAAGAGGGTTGGTTTAAGTGATTAGTTTTATCTCTCTTTCGCGGTCTCTCTTCCATTCCCGCTCTCAGTCTCCTTCAAAATGCCCTGTATTAACCCTGCTCTTGTGCACTCAAACTGCTAAAACTAGTGGCTAAAGCCGCTTTGGGCCAAAACAAAACTGATTTGTGGGTAGAGCGAAACTTCAGTGCCCAAGGAGATGTCATTTAAAGTTGCAGGTGTTGGAGAAATACCCACCCACACTGGACACTGTCCATTCACTGGAGTGTTTAAGCAAAGCAGAAGTAGATCAAGGCTGAGGTGGCTCAGGCAAGTGATGTTTGCTTGGAAGAAATGAAGTCCAGCATAGAAAACAGATCATAAAACACGTCCACTTCAAGTTTGTTGAAAGGTTTCAAGAAATCAGGGGGCCGGCACCTCCTAAGCAAGCGGAATAGGACCATTATAGGGATGCGCTGAGATGAAAGTCAAAGTGGTCCTGGATCATAAAACTGTATGCTGAAGGCGTGATGGAACCTAAAGAAGAAATGGCTTTTAGAAAGTAAATAGGATGCAAGTTGAAAAAAGACTTAATATAATTACGTAGACGTTTTCGGAGCCGCTTTTTAAAACTTGGATCACAAGGGTGCTGGATCCTCTCCCGACATTCTTTGGATACAAGTAGGAGAAATACCCCTTAAAGGTCACATAACTGGCTTTGCCAATCACCTGACCACATTAGGCATTTAGAATGTACTAAATACTGAGATTGTTTTACGCAGGGAAGGGCAGGGGCATAAGAGAGGCTGGATTTTTGTTCTTGCTGCATTTTAGCTTTGAAAACTATGAATTAGACAGGAAATAATAGTCAGCCAGTTACATGCTATTTACCGCTCTCTGGCCCTGAGCTAGCCTTTCAGAGAAGTCACGTGTAAAGGTCATCAGTTGCCTGATGGTGATGGGAAGGAGCCTTTTGGGAATTCATTTTGCTCACTCATTTAAACTGCGAAGTAGAAAATCAGTAGCTATGGTTTTTGTTTTGCTCAGTTTGAGCGCAAAAATGTACCAGTTAAACAGAATCTGCTGGAATTGATGCCGGAAATCACTTTAAACATTGTCGTCGACTGACAAAGTTCTTTTGCTTTTTAATCGACTTGAATCTCTTGGCCTCCAGTGTGGGTTCAGCCTCCTGTTTGCATTGCAGTTCAATAAGGGACTTTTTACAAGGAAGTGCAGACTTTACGGTAATGGATGCAAGCGCCGGGTACTTCAATATTTTATGTACACAAGCAAAGCATCGGTTCGACATTCCCCAGGAGGGAGCAAGCCCCTGAATAACTGAGAGCTACCATACTAATTGCTTTGGGATACGACAGAGGCAGCACTAAGCAGTAAAGAATTTAAGAGGCAACCATTACAGGCAGAAGTAGCAGGATCAATCAAGGCTTTCAGACTCTCACATTCTTTCTCTTTCTTTCGGCCTTTCTCTCTGTGTCTGGGCATAGTAGTGACAAGCAGATGGCGAGCACAGCTGGAGAGCGCCCAGTGACTCACCTTTCAGTTAGAAGACTGTAATTCAACGTTATGGGCAGGGATCGAGGCACTGAGCATAGGGAGCCAGCGCAGAGCTACCAGAAGCCGCATGTTCTCCAGAAAGTTCTCGTTTTGAATACTTATTCAGAAGGCTTACAGCTCTCCTCAAAGGCGTTCTCCTAGAACTTCTACAGTGACGTATTTCTAGAAGTAGTCAAATGGCAGAAAACCGTAAGAAAGGTGCAGGCTGAAGGTTCTGGCTTTGGTTCCCAGCCAGGAATACCCCCATGAACGCTGGAATAGGCTCCAGCACTGCTTTTTGAATCCAGTTTGGATAAGTAGCTCAATGGATGGATGAAAATTTTTTTTTGCAAGGCCTGATCTACCCTAATTTTTCAAAAGGTATGTGAAATCAAACCCTGGCCACCTTGCCCAAAAGCCACATGTTTCTTCAGAAGGTAGCATGTTCTCTCAGCTCCCTCCTTCCACAACCAATCTTGGCCTAATGATCTTCTCAGGATCAGAATATATTCCTGGCCACAACGCGGTCTTTGTCCAAGCGTGTTACAAGCCTGCTTTACTGCCCCTATCCTCTGCTGAGATTTACATGGAATTTCGTGGAGTTCTGATATTGCTGCTAGACCACTCTCAAAAACTCCCACCACTGGAGACCTAATCCTTTCTCTAGTATCCAAAGGCTTGTTCTTATACACAGAACTGTGCTTGTGGCTTTAAGCAGATTTGTGGCCTGAGGAGATCTGTTTAAACCTTGTTTAGATACGTCTTTGTTCTCATTGGGTGCACCTGCCTTTGAAAACCTATTCAGGTGTAACCCATTGAAGACTGGTGCACTGGACAGTGCAGATATCTTATCGTTAGTGACCACAGTGGGCGCAATGCTGCAATGAGTCACACGCAAACTCCGTAAACGCTGTCCAGGCTTTGGCCGAATCAATAACAGGATGTGTGTGGGTTGTGTTAAAGGAGAGCTATATTTAATGCCAGTTATCAGTGTAGAGGATGGAACAGATGCTGGCCTGCTTTTTGGTGCCTTAGCTCCACTTTCAGACCTGATGGGGGGGGCCTTGTCTTGTGATGGCAACACAAGGACTTGGTATGATGTGGGAATGTGCTGCATATCATTCGTCAGACTCATTGCTATTGCAGCCTTTGTCAAAGAGGTTTCCTGAAACTAAACAATATGCAAATTGTTTGCAAAAGTTTTGAACCAACCACTGGTGTTAACAAAAAGGAATCATTTTGATGAAATTGTCACACTGTTAATATTGCATGCATTTCATGAAGGGAGTCCTTTTTTATTGTCTCAAAAAAAAACCTTGTCGATGAATTGTCAGTTTAATTGGTAAATGACTTGACTATTATTGATGTTTGCAACCGTGGTTACAAAGCATGTTGTAATAGCAGTATAGCTGCTGTGTTCATAGTATGCAGCCCTGATTAAGGGGTTATAAATCTGGAGTTCCCATCAACGGGCACAACTGCTTTGTATTTTTTTATTTTTTTTCTTTTCATTGACCTGACGAGCGTCACTCGCAGTCTCTTGCAGGATGTGCTCCCTGGAGGCTGAAATGCTATCTTGGGCAAACCTGCACTCACGTAGCTATGTGAGCTCAGACCTCTTCTCTAGCACACCTTCCATGAAATATTAACATCACTGACTCTCTCTCTGTCTCTCTCTCTGTCTCTCTCTCTCTCTCTCTCTCTCTCTCTCTCTCCTCTCTCTCTCTCTCTCTCTCTCTCTCTCTCTCTCTCTCCTCTCTCTCTCTCTCTCTCTCTCTCTCTCTCTCTGGGTGGAGGTAATACTAAGGTGCTAAATGGGTAGCTATAGGTAAATGTGTTGGTTTTCGTTATATTATGAAACGTGTGAATCTCACCTTGGCTGCATTTAGCAGACGCTTCAGAGCGATATCCATGTCCTGATTACAGGGACAGTCCCCCATGGAGCAACTCTGGGTTAAGGGTCTTGCTCAGGGACCCGGTGGTGGCTGTACCCTAGCACTAGACCACCACCACTTTTGCATCGGAGTGTATGATATAGTAGTAAACCTACTTACTAAAATGGATTTTTCCATGACTGAGTCCTCACGCTCTAGGATTAAAGGGCATGTCAAATTCGCCAGCTCCAAAAAAATGACTAGACCTTAATTTAGGGGGATTTTATTAAGCTAATAGTCTGATCTTGCTGATAAGAAGACATGACACTAAAACTGTAAAACCACAAAACCCTTATTCATTTGCCAGGTTTCCTTGATCTTTCTGTATGAGTCCGCTCTATTTCTGAAGGCTGAGCACCAGGAATAGTGCTTAGTAAAAAAACAAAAGCAAGAGGAAATAGGATCCAATTTCCTACAAACAGCAATAGTGCAGACTAAGCAGACCAAGTTAAGATTTGATTAAAATGCAGACAGGTTATTTCATTCTCATGTGCTTTAAAAGCTCAAGCTGAATCAATGAAAGCATTTGCCTGCTTAGAGCACATGTCTCCGTCCTTTTAAATGGGCCAAGAACGATGGGCTTCTGTTATCACTGGTGGTACAGTATGTCATGGAAGAAGAAAAAAAGAAAAAGGGATATTGGGTACTAATGCTGATTGTACCTTTTCTTTGCTTTGTTTTCCTCTCAAGCAGTTTGGCTTTTCAGTTTGTCATGGCATGAGCTGCCAGGCTCGTTGTTGCCTGGATACACACATTCGCAAATGTACGACGCTTGATTTCTCTGACATCAGTGAAAGGGCTCTCAAACACTGATGTTTCGAAGCGCATAATATAGCTCTCAACACAGCTAACATAAAGATCACACACCTATGCTTTTTACCAGTCCACGAAAAGGATCGGATGAAGGTAAATACAGCATAAAATGCTTTAAGCAATGTGTAATGGCGTGTTGATTGGCCCAGATTTCATCTTGTGTAATAATGATCCATTCACACTCTGTGAGGATCTTAAATTCCACCAAAACAATGTAAATACCTGGTGTCGGATGGGATGTACTGTAGATAAGGACAGAGGAAGCAGAAGCACCTCCATCTGCAAGTACTGACCATAAAATAAACAACATTAAACACAGTTTAAAAAATATAGAAAGAAAAAACAGTCCCATTTGTAGCTGATTAAGGGTGGAGATTCAAAATCTTACGTGTTTTCCAAATCCGCATCCAATCTCAGGTTAAGTCTTACCTAATTTCAAGCAGTTAAATATCATGCGTTATTTTTCAGCAGCGATTCCACCCGCACAGTGTGTGCCGATTACATATCAACAGTCTGATTGGCTGCGGTTAATCTCATTTGCATAAAGTTTATCCAGAAGCAGAACAGAACAGAGTGAGCAGGGTGTGCGTCAACCAGTTTGATGCCAGTTATATGTTTGACTCTCTTGGTGCATTGTGGCACAATTCTTTCGTTTTCTTTATAAATTTTCAAAAGCAGGCAAAAGATCTTTTTTTGCAAAAGTTTTGCATCGTGTCAGAATCACATCTCGGCACCGCCAGTTTAAAAAGAACTTCCAGCATCCCTTTCTGTGGATGAATATTACATGAAAGATCAACTGGGCTGCAACAAATCCTGTATCCTTTCCGTCTCCCGGTACTGTTTTTTCACTGCTCCGATCTTGTTTGAGGCTTCAGCCAAGGCTGAGTAGGGCCGAGTTAGGCAGCAAAGTGCTCCTCTGAGATTAGATTTCCACACTTTTTCATCCACCTTGAGATGGAGGCGCTAACTGCAAGCACTTGCAGTTATCTTGGGCTATGCTCGCATTTAAATCCTTCACTGATGGGGTTCATTTTATTCCATAGTGCGCTTTGAGTAATAAAGGCCCAGTTTGGTAAAACTTCATCTCGCCTTGTCGTTCATCATCCTCACATCCTCACACTGGGTTTTACTGCACACGGTTCATGACCGTGATGAAATTCGGTGATCATTTTTCTTTACAGCAAGCTGACTTATGATTTTCTTTCTGATGGAACAGAAAAAGAAGGAGCAACTCGGGCGATTGGTCGTATGAGCTGATTTGGATATTACTCACCACGTGGTAATCACATTTCAGTCTGGCTCACCGGAGACTCATTTGACTACCAAGTGTAAACGCGTGTTGCCAAGATCTAATCAAGATGCAGTGCAGGAACTGGTCACGTGAACGGATATAAACTGGATCTCTGCTTCCCGTCCTCTTGATTTGGCCCTCACAGTGTAACTTCCAGTAGATTGTAATTAGGGGTGGGCGATATGGGGGAAAATATCATATCTTGATACTTCAAGAAATATTCACGCTATCTGATACGTTGTTTTTTTTTGTTTGCATTTTTGGAAATGTTGAGATGTTTAAATGAAGAAGAAGAAGAAGGAGCCAGCAGTGCCACAAATACATGAAAGTGATGTTTTTCATGAATGTTTGACACACTGGACCACAGTTAATCCAGTTAAACAGGACTAATTCTACTCTCTTTTGGATTAATCAAGCTAATATGATTCACTCTGAAAATATATAGTGATTTACAAATTAAAAAAAAAAAAAAAAAATTCTATTTTTGCCCAGCCCAAATTGTAATTTGCAGGTGGAGCTGCAAACAGTATTTTTCGAGAACTTTCAGGAGAGTTGTCACTTTCTGTCCTGTTTCACTTCTCGTTGCTCTCCATATATTTTGAATTTGAGGTTACTGAGTGCGAGAATGAAGGCTGGATTCGTCGTTTTATTGCGGCTCAGTGTTTTGTCCTAACAGGCTTTGCGATGAACTGTCTCAAAGTCTTCTTGTTGTACCTGCAAGACTTCTTCTTCTTCTTCTTCCCCCTGCTCGTTTTCTTTTATATCCCGCTCAGGCTTTGATACGACACTTTATTCAGCTGTGTGAACAATTTCCCCTCAGTGATGTGCGCTGCTACTCCAGGGCCTTGTCTAATGAACTCAGTCACTCAAGAGAGCAGCCTCCGCTGGTTACACAGTTGATGTGCGGGAGTTTGAGTGCCAGCCAAGACGAGGGTAACTTTATTAAGTGGCTTACATAAAGGCCTGCTCAAGGCAAGTTTGCCATGGCGACGGGTGGCTCAACAGGTCAAATGAAATTTGACATTTCAAGCGTTTCGTCCCGACTTGGTCTTTTTTTTGCTTTTTCTCTCTCGCTCTCTCCATTCCTAGACCCCCGCAGGCGTAATCGGCTCACCCGTTTAGCTTAGCTGTAAATCCGGCCTGGATAATTTGGCTCTACAAGCATCTTCTACTCTTAGTCTCTCAGTTGTCAGCTTCACCTGTTGCTGACATACTGTCATGTTTACGCACTTCCAAGTGAAGATCTTAATATTTTCAGTGGTTTGACCCTCACACTTCCATAGTTTCCCCACATCCTCAGTCAGTATCCCTTATATGAAAGTGAAAGTGACCTTTTTTTTTTTTTTTTTCTTTCATTGTGAAGCACAACAAAATGTAACCTCTGCATTTCACCCATTTCAGCATTTCAGCCCGGGGAGCAGGGATGGGGACGGTACCTTGCAGTAGGGTAACCTACTGGGAGCACACAACCTTCTGATCCTGTGGCCAACTCCCGAACCTCTAGGCCACCACTTCTCTTTGTATTTTTGTCCATTTTGGTTGAAAATGATCTTGATGTGGGGAAGGTGTGTAGTTAAAGTGATGGAGAACTCTCAACAAAGCTAAACAAGCGATCCCACCCTGAACATTGAAAGTGAAACGAAAGTGACTATTCTTGTCATTGCGAGGTCACAGCAGCGCACACAGTGAACCACAGCGAAATTGGACCTCTGCATTTAACCCATGCAAACACCGTGCTGCAGTGGGCAGCTGAAAGCGCCCGGGGAGCAGTGACGGGGACGGTACCTTGCTCAGGGCAACCTACTGGTAAAGGGTTTGAACCCACAGTCTTCCGCTCCTGTGGCCAAACTCCCTAACCACTAGGCCACCGCTGCCCCAACAGAGACCGAAGCAGTAGAATAAAGAGATAGGTTTTTACTTTTCCATACAAAATATGTTTTGAGGTATTTATTCGATTTCTATTTCTAAGTACATTAATGCAGGACTTGTGTCATTATATCATTACTTTTCATTTCTGCCATAAATACAGCAATCCCATCATTTCAGTGTCGTCTTCCTGCCTCGCTCTGACCCGTCTGGCCCCCTTTTCTCTCCTTGCTGGTTGCAGAGTGTCCTGTAAGGACTCTGGGCTCAGATGTAGATACTTGGACCCCGGCCTGAGTTGTAGCCAAGAACTGTGAGCGTGCAGAGTTAGAGAGACTACGAGCGAAGAGATACAATGAGGCCAGGGAAGGATCTTGTTCGTTCTCATTTCAGAGACGCAGTCGAAGATAAAGAGAGAGGCTGGTACGCAATAAAGCCAAGAAAAGAGAGAACCGTACAGAAAGGGAGTGTAAGACTGTAGAATGTAGACCCTTAAGGCAAGGAGCAGCTGAGCGAAACACACTTATCTCTTTCATGCCGCGTCATGATTTCTCCCCCAAAGTCGTGTGGCCTAAACGCCGCCCTCATAAGTGGCACATACAGCGCTGACAGCAAGACTTACTATCCATCCTGCCTCTGTAGGTCACCTAATCTGTTTTCTTCTCGCCAGAGCATGTTTTGCTCCTATAAGCGTCTTTTCTGCCCATTAGAAAGGGGCTGCCGTCAGTGTATTAATACACGGCGAGACGTGTGTCTTGTTTCAGTGATGACGGAGTGCCAAATAGCAAAGCGCTGTGTTATGTTACGAGAACGGCACCCCTCTATTTTCAGCAGAAGACACTACACGTAGACGAGCAGCTCCGAAAGGATTCAGTTTCATACGATTTTAAAAGTATGACAGAGTTGGAAGATACTCAAGTTTGTTTTGGTTTTTTTTTTTTTTTTTTTTTTTTTCCACGCGGTGCTGGCCTAGTGGTTAGAGACTAGGCCCCTAACCTGGACCTCTGCATTTAACCCATGCACTCAAACACCGTGCAACAGTGGGCAGCTATTGAAAGCGCCCGGGGAGCAGTGACGGGGACGGTACCTTGCTCAAGGGTACCTCAGGGCAACCTACTGGAGAGGGGACTCGAACCCACAATCTTCCGATGTGAGGGCAACTCCCTAACCACTAGGCCTCCGCTGCCCCACTTAATCACTCAATATTAATCAATGTATTAATCAATGTTGTTCATGTCATCTGTAAGTGGTTTTAATGTTCAGTGTATCGCCAACATTTCACCGCGATTTGCCCTGTATCATCTTCTTGCATACACACAGTGACATTATCTCTCGCTATCACTCGCCATTACCCTCACGCACACAGACACACTCAGACTGCCTGCCACACGTCTGTTTAGGGTCACAATCCTTAAATTTAATTCAAAGCCCTTTTTTTTTTTTCCAGCGGCATCTCTGTGAGCCTTTGCCTTGGTTTTCTCCGTGCAGCTCCACCTGCTGCTTTAACCTCACTACCCTCCTTATTAACCCTCTAGACTGCTTACGCTGAAACCTGTGGAGACCTGACCGGTATAATCCAGTAAGCAATTTACTATTAGCGTCTTACACCACGGATCTGCTCTCGCAGGGACCTGCGGAGACAAGCGAAGCGGCGGAAGAGCGGAGACTCCCTTTCTGCATACATTATAATTACTTTACAAGTGTAGCCGTAGGGCGGTGCTGTTAAAAAGTGCTTTGGGAAGGTGTGTAAGGAGAGAGTATGTTGTCATGGCAATATGTTACGTCCTGTTACACATTCCTGAGTAAATCGTCAATAGTGGACCGAATGTATTGTGGAAGAGACGGACAGTTAAGGTCAGATTCGATGAACCTAGAAACACAAGTCTATAGTGACTGCTTCAACCTGCTGCTTTTAAAGGAACCTGTTGCAAAATCTTCTTTCCAAACTCTGTGTGTGTGTGTTGGGAGACGGGGGTGGGTATTTGACTGATGTTTGCCTGTGGCCGGCAGATGAGGGGTATGTAAGTGTACCCTGTTGGATGTTCAGTTGGTTTGCAGAAGTGTGTGTGTGTGTGTGTGTGTGTGTGTGTGTGTGTGTGTGTAACATGATAGCCTCTGAAACTGGGGCACTTCTGCCAGACGCCTCATTTGCCATCTGCAACTTTGTCACCCCTCTTGTTAACGTGTGTGTGTGTGTGTTGAAGATGAGTTATTGAATTAAGGAATGAATTCCATTCTAGTTCACATTTAAAGCAGCTGGTTTTTTTTTTAAATAAAAATTTCTTTATTTTTTTAAAACACAGATTGGACCACAAAATATAATTGATGTTAATTAACAATTAGTTAATCAGCAAATTCTGGGAAGGTCCAGCCACTGTACTGTGACGTGCAATTTAAGGCTCTGTGAGTTTCTGTTGGTTTTCTGATCTGGAGTTTAAGAGGTTTGTACTGTTATCAGTAAATCACGTTTTAAATGAATGCTGGTGAGCAAAATGTGAGACGTTCATTCTTAAAGTAACTGAGTGAGCTCCTGTCACCTGAACAAAACATCGCCTTATAGTGGGTTAGCAGCGATCAGTGTGTGGCACAGAATGAGTGCAGTATATATGTGTGTGTGTGTGTGTGTGTGTGTTTTTGTTTTTGTGTGTGTGTGTGTGTGTGTGTGTGTGCACACTAAGGGCAGACTGGATTAGGTGTGATTATGAGAGCTCAAAGTGGACAGAGCCTCCCTGACCAGCTGTTCCAACCCTTCCTCTTACACACACACACACACCCCTCCACAAGGGGAACAAAGTTATACAGACCTAAAATTGATCAACTCATGCTCTGCGTTCTTTCATAGCAACTGTTGCTAGAGGCTTTACCGAACCCTGACAAAACCCTGTGGAATTAAACACCGTCAGACACCTTTTTATCACAGATGCTTAAATAAATAATATTTCATCACCCCTAAAGAGTAAATCAGACCAACGTCTTGAATCGTTAAATCGATGAGTTTAAAAAAAATTTTAAAAAAAGAGCAGCATAGTTTCAGATATATATGGGCCATAGTTTCAGATATATATGGGCCAGAAGAGCAGAAACTTAAAACATTTTAAGAAAAAACACTTTTTACAACATTAAGGTAAAAAAAAAACAAAAAAAAAACATTTCTTTAGCTTCTCTTTAAGGACAGACCGTGCGCTGCCATGGTCTGGATAAGTGATTAAGAGGAGGAAGGATGGAAGAAAGGCTGTTTCTAAAATGCTCAGGAAACGCACCGCTGGTCCAAGTTCTTACACACAGTCTCACAATGTGCTCACAAAACCAGGTTGTTGCATAATCGATCATAATAAAAAATATTGGCCAATCAAAAAGGAGCTTTTGTGGCTAGCTTAGTTTCCATTTATGGACCTTTTTGGAATTTATGGATGGCCAAACTTTGACAGTATCTTCACACGTGTGTGATCCTGCAGCACCAAAGCGTGTGTAGTGTTCTCCTCTGAGCTGATGAGGCACTTGCTTACATCTTTTTGACCATTTATGCTGGAACATCATATAAAAACACATGGTGTCGAGTAAAAATGTGCTGATGAGTTTTTGTCCGTGTGTGAATATTGTGTTCTTTAGAGCCACGTTTCTCTTTGTCAGTCACATGACGACACACACACACACACACACACACACACAAAAGCATGAGTCACTTCTGAACTCCAGGCAAATTTCCTGTCAAGCCCAATGGCTCTTTTGGATGGGATGCCTAAGTGAAGGGTAAATAATGTGAGGGAGGAGTTTCCTGTGTGTGGCGTAAGCCCTTGTGCTGTGGTTCCCATGTGAGAACGCGAAGTCAAGCTTCTTATCTATGAACAATAAATCAAATGCTTTATGAAGTGTTTATATTCATGTATCCTTTTCATAATACAATGGTACCTTGCCTTACGAGTGTCCCAACTAACCAGTTTTTCGAGATACGAGCCGAGAACAACATCCAATTTCGCTCGTTCACGTTAAGCGGTTCGCTCGCAGTGGAAGCGTCAGTGTTGAGCTCGCATTTGTGCTGCAGTTATTTTGCAAATCTTTGTTTTTCCGAGCGTGAAGGACAGCGCCGAGAAGAAGAAGCGGATGATGTGCATTGAATTAAAGAAAGAAATGATCGAAAAACATGACCAAGGTGTGCGTGTAGTCGACTTGGTGAAGCAGTACGAGCACAGCACTTCTACAATCTGCACCTGAAACAGACACACTGTACAGGTTTTATTGAAAACCCCGACCTGAGAGTGAGGAAAGCCTGGAGAAACGGGCAGAAATCAGCGAATAAGATTCAGTTATTCAGCCTTTCTCCTCCACCTTCGTCAGCATCAAGTCGTCAGATCTCCAAGGCGAATGCTGCACATTATACTTAATTAAACCAGTTTATTGCAGTACATTCTGTTGTATTGTGTTTTTCTACAATATTCGTTATTTATAAGCACAATTTTCTTATTTAAAAACATGTAACAAAAAAACTGCGGTTTTTTTTTTTTTTTTTTTTTTTTTTTTTTTTTTTGAGGGTCCAGAATGGATTAAAGGCATTTCAGCTCATTTCAACAGGGAAACTGATTTGACATATGAGTAATTTGAGTTACGAGCTCCGTCATGGAACGAATTAAACTCTTATGTCAAGGCACCACTGTATATGGAAGGGAAACTGCCTCCCTTTAAAATAGTACCACTTTCTTCAGTGCACAGATTATAGGCGTACTCCTAGAGTAAGATGATAAATATAAAACATTATTATGAGCTATGTTTTTATGTATATTTCAACCGGACATGGGATATTCAGGAGAGCTTTTAAGGGTAAAGTGCCCAATAGGTGATATATTTCCCTATAAGGCTGCTTTACTGCACTGATGGAAACATCACAATCCATCATATTCCCATGATTCCAGAGCCATAAAACAGTCAGGGCAGGTAAGAAACGCATCTTCTCTTGTGTCTGGTTGGAGAAATATTGATGGAAAGTGATCGCGATAGAGAGAGTCTATATTCTAATCTAGGCGGAAATATTTCCGCCCATAAATAAACAAAACATAAAATACTGGGGCAGCACGATTAGGAACAAGGTCCCAGGATTGGAAGTTCATGGGTTCGAATCCCAGACAAGTAGGTTGCCCTGAGGTACCCTGAGCAAGGTACCGTCCCTATTGCTGCTCCCCGGACACTTTGAATAGCCCCCCCCCTGCTGCACATTTGCATGGGGGGGGGAAAGCAGAGGTTGAATTTCATTGTTTCTGCTGAGTTTCACAAAGACAAATAGTCACTTTCACTTAAATCAAACTGGGAAAATTCATTTCTGAGGAAAAACACGGGAAGGCTTCTTTAAGGAGATGGAATAAAGGTTGCGTAACCCGCCTTCAAATCTGTTTGGAAGACAAGCAAATGGGAATTGAAATAGTCTTTTGAAGTGATAATATAGCCTACATTTCCCAGCTTACGTAAGCGTTAAAGAAGCTTGGTCTGATGTAATCTGCGGGAGGGGAGGGGGCGCAGGAACCACTCGCTTTTCACTCGCTCACTTTACCGTGGAACGAGACTGGAGATTGATTAGAGATGGTAAATGTAGGTGGAGTGGAAACGTTTCTCTTACGCTGGACCAAACCTTTCTGCTTACTGCAGCGTCAGGCTAATGTTGCTCTTAATGATGCTGCTGTAGAAAGGCTGCTACAGACTGTAGCCTCTTGCAGGGGTGAGGATGTGATCCTTTCCCAGCAGCATCTGTAGTGTTCATGGCCATGATTTTCAATTGGGGTACCTTGATTTCCACACCTTCCAAAAGTCTGTAGACATGTACCAATAGAGCTTCTCAGTGAAGACATTCATAGGGTGTTTGTTTCCAGTTTACTCCAGTAACAGCCTCCGCTCCTCTGGGAAGGCTTTTCACTAGATGTTGAACATTTTCACTGGGACATCTGCTGTGAGTGTTTGATTGCATTCAGCAACAAAAGCGTCAGTGAGGTCAGATACTGATGATGCAGAAGCACCACTTCTGCTCATCCCAAAGGTTTTGGATGGGGCTTCTTCAGAAAGCTGTCTCAACTCCGTACTTGGTAGATTTAAACTCCTCCGGTCGAAGGTTAATATTAGTTATGGTGCTGTTTGCCCCGAGCATCTCAATTGATTGTGCTGTTCAGTGGATATATTGCAAGCTGTGGAACAGAAAAACACAGAGAATCTGGATCAGCAAAAAGCGTACCTTTAAATAGACACATTTAATAGTTAGAAGAAGGGGTTATTTTTGGAGTGACAGAGCAACTCCTTCCAATCTGTTGAGGAAAAAAAAATAAATAAAACCGTTTGAAAGTAAAATACGAAGCATCTGTTCAAATGGGTGTGAGACCAGACAGGGTCTTTGGAGAACGATTGGGCAGGTGCTGCCGGTGATTAGTTGGATCAGGGTATCGGGTGTCTCCATAAATTAGAGCCGCTGAAGAGGAAAAGTGATGACCATCCCCTTATGGAGTGTTTAATAAGGGAGTGTGTGGATATGTGAGAGACTGCGTGTTCAGCCAGGTGTAGTACTATGCCAGTGCACTGTGAAATGAGCTGTTTGAATGCAGCAGGATGCAGTTTCAATATCATTAATTAAACACTTCTAGAAATTACGTGTGTTATGTAAGTGGTTTTATGGCGAATAGGTAACTGGATAAGTTGCACTTTTGCAGGCTCACAGCTTTGGCAACTATTTTTATCTATAAGTAGAATCAGAAGCAGAATCAATCTGTCTGTCTAACCTTTTGCATGTCTGTAGTCTCTCCGTCTCTGTCTATTTATTGAAGAATGTAAGAATTTATGACTAAATATATAGTTGCTAGACAGCTTCCTGGCTGCTGAGTTGTTTTTGCAGGTAGCTTTATATCTAGATGTCTAACCTGGTAACTTCATTCCTTCTACAAACAGGATGGTGAGAATGACTCTCTCTCTCTCTCTCTCTCTCTGCAGTGTGCGGGGGAGGAAAACTGGGTGGACAGCAGGACTGTGTATATTGGTCATAAAGTCCCGCCCCCAGGTGCTGAGGCCTACATCCCTCAGAGATACCCCGACAACAGGATAGTCTCCTCTAAGGTATGAGTGATACTTAAAAAAAAAATGCAGCCATGTTACTGTCTTTCTCGCACCTACCTTTTCTTTTTTTAGCCCTGCGCTCTACTACTACTACCACCAACACTACTACTACAACACACGCTATACACAATATAAAACCAGCAATAAAGTCACAGGGCTGTTACAGGTGCATCAGAACTTGAGTATGGGAGGAATGTTTTCTTCTGCAGTTGGAATGGGGGAAGGACGTGCACTCAGCTTAAAACAACAGACGCATGATTCTCGCCATTAGTGATGAAAGCTCCAAGAACCAACTACACATGCACTGTAACGCAATGTCCCATTGTTTTTGCATCTCGTTCATTTCTGTATTTTTCTTTAATCCATGCCTTTCTTTATAAACTCTCTCTACAGTACACTTTTTGGAATTTTATACCGAAGAATCTGTTTGAACAGTTTAGAAGAATTGCAAATTTCTACTTCCTCATTATCTTTCTTGTTCAGGTGGGTGATCAGATCAGTGTTACTCAAAATAAATACTGAGTATACAGTACTGTGCAAAGGTTTTAGGCAGGTGTGGAAAAAATGCTGTAAACAAAGAACGCTTTCAGAAATGGAAGTGTTCATCATTTATTTTCATCAATCAACAAAATGCAGTGAATGAACAAAAGAGAATCTAAATCAAATCAATATTTGGTGTGACCACCCTTTGCCTTCAAAACAGCATCAGTTCTTTTAGGTAAACTCGCACACAGTTTTTGAAGGAACTTGGCTGGTAGGTTGTTCCAGACATCTTGGAGAACTAAGCACAGATCTTCTGTGGATGTAGGCTTCCCCACATCCTTCTGTCTCTTCATGTAATCCAGACACACTGATGATGCTGAGATCAGGGCTCTGTGGGGCCAGAAGAACTGATGCTGGTTTGAAGGCAAAAGGGAGCAACACCAAATATTGATCTGGTTTAGATTTTTCTTTTGTTCGCTCACTTTGCATTTTGTAAATTGATAAAAATAAACAATCATTATTTATATTTCTGAAAGCATTCTTTGTTTACAGCATTTTTTCACACCTGTCTAAAACTTTTGCACAGTACTGTATAATAAACTCAGCTTTGAACCAGTGTATTGGACTCTCTCTCTCTCTCTCCCTCCATCTTTCTGCAGTTGATTATTGACACTCCTACCAGTCCCATCACGAGTGGTTTGCCACTGTTTTTTGTCATCACTGTTACCGCCATCAAACAGGTCAGTAAGTGGGGAAATCTTTTTCTTTCCCTTGCTCTCATTTTGTATCCTCTCTCTGATCAAGCACAACGATTTGTATATTTAATTAATTAATTAAAATAATATTTAAAACATTTATTTTAGTGTAAATTTTTAAAATATTTTAGTGCAGCCTGCACGGCTGCAATGAAAAAGGTTTTGCTGTTTGTAGCACCATCTACTCTGTGCAGTACCTGATCATGGACACTGATTCGATTAACTGAATATCAACTTGGGGGGGGGGGGGGGTATAGAAGGGGGTTGCCTGAATATCAACTTAATCTCCCAAATTGTTCATTCTAACATTCATAAATGAACTTCATCTCTTTATTTCTGACTCTCCTGCTATCTCTCGCTATCTGTCACTCTCCCAGGGCTATGAGGACTGGCTCAGGCACAAGGCAGACAATGCCATCAACCAGTGTCCGGTGCATGTGGTCCAGCACGGTAAAGTGGTGCGGAAACAGAGCCGTAAGCTGCAGGTGTGTGCTACCTTAGCGGCCATACATTCTGCGTGCATCAAATGTCAGTTACCTCGATCAGACATGGATTGCTGGCCCTTATGTAGCAAAATGTCACATCAGGATTTGCCAGACCAGTTCAGTATAAACGGTCCTCTCAGCAGGACCGAGACCTTTAACGCACACACTGGCTCTGCACATTCACCATTCTAAATACTCCCGCCATGTTCATTCTTGATCTTTGCTGGCACCACACTGTGCGTGAGAAAGGGCAAATGTGCAAACACTTTTGCACACCTGTCACTTCTAAGAAGAAACAACCTGAAACCTAACAGTTTTGGGTCTGCAGCAGTGCATCATCCACATCTGTATGTCTTCCATTTCTTATTTCACCACAATGAAGTTTCAGAAAACCAGCCACTATCATGATGGCTGAATCCTCAAACTGAATTTATATCGGATTAATCAAATGCAGAATTAAATAAAGGAAAAACTGAATGTTGAGCAAATATTTTAGATCATTTTTACCCTTCAACTCCAAACTGAAACTGTGCATTAAATTTGCATGAATTAGCATCAAATCTAACTTTGTTCACTTAGTCTCACTCAGAAAATCAACATGTCATTTAAAAACGGCAGCTTTTAAAGCTGCCAAAACAAAAGTCACTTTTGCTAGGCCATAAAACAATTCCCGCTGACGCCGTTGTCCCATTTGGTGTGTGGCAGCTGCCGGTTGGCATGACGACAAGCCAAATGGCAGAGCGTCCCCACGTTACCCATGATGGTATCAGAATGTTTCCACTATTCACTATTCTTCCTGTTAGCTCAGGAGAACTAATGTGTGCTGAACTGTCCGACAGAAGCCACGTGCATTCTCTGAAGCAGAAACTGAAAATGGAAATGATGAGAAAGATAGAGAGGGAGAAAGAGAGAGGGATTGAATGCGAGAGAATGTGTGCTTAGATGCCTCCCTCGTAATCCAGTCAGCGTCTGTAATCCGTTACGTAACTCTCTCAATCTCCAGCCAACAGGTCCCGCAGACAGTTTATTATATACAGAATTATAGGTTTATGTTTGTTTGGACGTCCGTGTTTTGAAAAGAGAATTCAGGACACGAGTTCATGGTGTTTAAAATTTCATACATCAGCGTCAGTCTCAGAGTGCTGGGTATTGCCCATTATCCAGTGTGGAAGATGATGTCATATCTTTGCCCTCCAGAGCAGCCTCTAGTCAAGTGACATCACGGTGTAGTTGCTAGTGTGAGGATTTTCTATTCAGCAGTCTGTGTCCTCTTTAGAGTTTGGGCCAAACTGTGCCATGAGTCAAGACCTCTGTCCGTGCCATGGTTTAGTGACAAACAGAACAAAATCTAAATCAGCGTGTCCTTCTGAACATGACAACTAGTGGGCCCCAACATCCTCAGTACCAATCCTCTTTCATTTAGAGCAGCAGAAACGAGCACCGGAACCAGTACCTTAATCAGTTACATTAAAATACATCTGCACCCAAACTGCATCCAGCTCTTTATTTAAGCTGTCCGCTGTCCCCAAAGTACAAACCATGTAGCTTCACCCTCATAGGCCTACTTTCTAAGTTTTAATAGAACACTACAATCATTTTTCCAGACGAAATGTGCATTTGTTATCCAAGTTATATTTAAAACCATCAACATTTTGCGCAGAATTGCATCTTTAATAACAAATCTGAAGCTTTCTGACTAAAGGGACCCTTGAGGGTGATGTGAGGAGGGCATCCTTGTTTCTTGTGTCCAGCTGGTGTTAATGTTCGGGTATCTTTGGTGTTGTAGGTGGGTGACGTGGTTTTGGTGAAAGAGGACGAGACGTTCCCCTGTGACCTCATCCTGCTGTCCACCAGCAGAGACGACGGAACCTGTTTCGTCACCACTGCCAGTCTGGACGGGGAGTCCAGTCACAAGGTGCTTGATGCACAGTGCAGTCCTACATTTCATGATGCTCTTTAGGCAGCAGTCAGCTGCTTAAATTAACGTGCAAATGATACCTTTTTAATAGTAGGTTAACGTTATTAAGGTTTTAGCAATTAGTGTTGTTCAAATGTACAGTCAGGGGGTGGTGGAGGTCTAGTGGTATGATACTTGCGTAAGGACCTATGGATCAAGAGGTTTGAATCCCACCGCTAACACTACCACCACTGGGTCCCTGAGCAAGACCCTTAACCCTGAGTGTCTCCAGGGGGACTGTCCCTGTAATCAGGACATGGAAGTCGCTCTGGATAAGAGCATCTGCTAAATCCCGCGAATGGAAAATACCTCTATGACGCTTTTATATGATTCAATCATTCAGAAACGTACTACAGAAAGAGGAGAGCTTTGGATGACCTTTGTTGCAACATAAAACCGTAATCAGTAGCTCTTTGAGGAACGACTGTGGCAAAGAGAGAGGAACGGGATACATCAGTTAATCAAATAATAATCATTCATTCCCGTTTTATTTCAATTTGAAAACACTAGCAGCCCTTTACACCATGCGAAAATAATCAAAAGAACTCGTCGGTCTGTTTTCATTCCTGAAAAGTTCCTTTTCTATTTCTTCTGCCTCTCATCTCTCGATTTGTGCATTATCAACATTGTCACAAATGTAAGAGCGAATATGAAATTCTACAAAACTATTCTGAAGCAGAAGATCCTCAAAACGCTCATCCCTTTTTTTCTGACCTCTGTTTGAGGGTTCATTAGAAGAAGTCTGTTAGAAATATCGGTGAGAAATTCCTCTGTGTGTTTGTGTGTAACTTTCGCATACTCTCTCTCCCTCTCTCTCTCTCTCTCTCTCTCTCTCTCACTCTCTCTCTCTCTCTCTCTCTCTCTCTCTCTCTCTCTCTCTCTCTCTCTCTCTCTCTCTCTCTCTCATTCCTTCCACACAAAGACCTATTATGCAGTTCAGGACACCAAGGCCTTTAACACAGAAGAGGAGGTGGACACACTACAGGCCACTATAGAATGTGAACAACCCCAACCAGACCTGTACAAGTGAGTGACACTCTCTATAACACACACTGAGTGACACATGCGTAGTAAACACAACCCAGCACTGCCTCTAAGACACAAGTATTGACTATAGACATGTGCGCGCACACACACACACACACACACACCCCACATCCACAAACATTTGGTGAAAGCCAACATCTATGCATATCTATTCTATAAGCTATATACACAAGTTAGAATTTTACTGTTTCTTTTCCTTTTTTTTCTTTTCCTGCTGTCTGATTTTTTTTCTTTCTCATCTCTCTCTCTCTCTCTCTCTCTCTCTCTCTCTCTCTCTCTCCTTTCCTCTGCTCGACTCTGCTCACTAGATTTGTGGGACGAATCAATATTTATTTGGATCGAGATGAGCCTATTGCAAGGTAAATCTATATGCAAGAACTTGACTCCTAATTAAAGGGTGTGTGTATATATATGTGTGTGTGTGTATATATGTGTGTGTGTGTGTGATGCTCTACTGAATCTCATTTTTGTTTTAGACCTTTGGGTTCTGAGAACCTGCTGCTGCGAGGGGCCACACTGAAAAACACAGAGTACATCTATGGTAAAAAGACAAAAAAAAACATTATCCATCATTTAATTGTTGTATAAAATGGGTTGAAAGGAAGAATTATTTTTGTTACTGTTGTAGCAAAACCTGTGAAATCTTATTTATTCTGCATACATCTGGACCATTTCTCTTGTGTTTATTCTTCATTAGATGCTCACCCAATGCTGCCTTCAGCAACAGAATACTTTTAGTATTTTCTCACAAGGAGGTGGATGAGGGAGAGACAGAAAAAGAAGAGAAGGGAGTTCAGAGAAGGAATAGAGTCCAGAAAGTCAAAGCAGAATTTCCAGCCACAAAAAAGAGTGGACAGAAGGAAAAGGAAAGGGGCAAGAGGGAGAAGAAATAAAAGAAAGAAAATGTGAGAGATGAAAGAAGGAGAGGGAATGGAGAGAAACAGGAAAGAAGAGAGAAATGGGTGGAAAAATCCAGAAAGGAGAGTGAACATGAGGAAAGAAAGATAGACTGGGGGAAAATCTGAAAGTGAAAGAGAGAGTGAGCGGGGTGATTGAGAAAAGGTAGATAGAGGGAGCGTTGTTATCCTGTAGCTGGGACTCTGTGTCCCTGTCAGAGAAAGTCCTGTTCGCTCGGACTGTGTGAAACTCTTTGTTTCATCATGAAATGATCTTTAAGCAACAATAGCTTCACTCAGCAGAGTGAGATCTTCTGAGGTAAGGGTTAATGTTCTGGGTGAACGATGATCTTCTACATAAGAGGAAACGCAGGCTGGACTGCTCAGGATGTTGCTTATAAAATGTCAAATGCCTTTTTTGTCCCATAATACTCAGCATTTGCTAACTTGAGTGTTTCTCTCATACAGCGGTGGCTATCTACACAGGCATGGAGACCAAAATGGCCCTGAACTACCAGTCCAAATCCCAGAAACGCTCCGCTGTAGAAAAGTGAGCCTTCCTTATTTATTGTATTTCCTCTTGTATTTGCAGCGTAACTCGATTGTTGGTAGTGTTTTCGGGGTAATTCATGCTCAGACGTGGTTTCTAATGCACGCTTTACCTTGTTAGATGAGTAAAGCAGACTGTGAGACCATCTACTTAATGATTTCTTGTTACTCGTGTGAGACACAAAGTATCCGGTTTCACTCTAAAGTTTGCAGAGGACCGTTAAAAGTCCATTGTAGGGACGTGATTCAGTGTCCCTGAGAATAGACCCTCTGGTCCACTAATAGCTCCAGATCCATCGCCCACTGCTGTGATCTAATAGACGTCCCGCAGATCTATGGAAATTGCCTGCGTTTGACTAAACCCTGTGGCCTCTGAAACGGTGTAAAAACAAGGTTAAAAATGTGGTGAGATATAACTCCATCCATCCATTATCTGCCGCTTGTCCCAAACGGGGTTGCGGGGGGGTGCTGGCGTCCAACCCAGCGCACACAGGGTGAGGACGGGGGATGCACCCTGGACAGGTCGCCAGCCCATCGCAGGCGAGATATAACTCGATTCCGTAAAAAAGTCTTTAATTTTGCAATACGGGTGGCGGTGGTCTAGTGGTAGGGTACTTGCCTACGGACCTCTGGAGCAAGAGGTCCCCGGTTCGAATCCCACCTCTAGCACTACCACCACTGGGTCCCTGAGCAAGACCCTTAACCCTGAGTGTCTCCAGGGGGACTGTCCCTGTAATCAGGACATGGAAGTCGCTCTGGATAAGAGCGTCTGCTAAATGCCGTAAATGTAAATGCAATACAGTTGTGCAAAGTAAAAAAAAAAAAACAAATAAAAAATTTCAAACTTGTGAATAAAGTTTGAATAAATGAATGAATGAAAGAAATAAGTGTGACCTAATCAGCTACTATTATTTCACCACTCCTACCACTGAATCAGCTCATCCTTCATCAGTCCTGTCCTTAATCATCAGAGCCCAGAGGAGCTGATTAATCTCTGTATTTTGTTTCAACAGATCAATGAATGCATACCTGATTGTTTACTTGTGCATCCTGATCAGTAAAGCCCTGATCAATACAGTTCTCAAGTACGCGTGGCAGGCCGACCCAAACAGAGACGAGCCGTGGTACAACCAAAAAACAGAGACGGAAAGACAACGGCACATAGTATGTACAATACACCAGATTTCCCATGATGCAGCCCTTAGTGTATAAATAGTCGGTTCTGTTACCTTACAAAGTCTCTCTTCACCTTGAAAAATCTGGATTTTATAGACATGTTTAGTGTTCCATTAACCAAACATGGCACAAACCACTCCATTTACTCACTGACCTCCAGCTACCGGATGGCTGCCTGAAACAAAATCAAGTCACTAGCGCGTTCCTACAGAGTGACTTCTGGATCTACAACCAGCTGCTTAAACTCAGGCACTCAGACTTGTACTCCTTCTGTGTTCCTATGTTTACTTCTTGTTCCCACAGATGATACGAGCGTTCACTGATTTCCTGGCCTTCATGGTCCTCTTCAACTACATCATTCCTGTGTCGATGTATGTGACGGTGGAGATGCAGAAGTTTCTGGGCTCCTACTTCATCTCATGGGATGATGAGATGTTTGATGAGGAGCTGGGTGAGGGTGCCCTTGTCAACACGTCGGATCTTAATGAAGAACTCGGACAGGTGAGGCCAAATTGGCAAGTTAGTGGAGTTAAAGCGCTGGCCTTGTTCATTTCAGCAGCAATATGACTGCACAGCAACCACATAAACCTTTACAGCTGTCTAACCTATTCAGACATTTTTAAAGACTGTATCCAGCAATCGCAGTCATCATGCAAAAAATCAACAACAAAAGCAGCTTGCACTGGTTGGAATAAGCCTTCAGAAAAGTTTATCGTGGTACGAGGATTATATCGGGAGGAGGATGTTGAAGATGGAGCTGCCAGGAAAGAGGAAAAATAGAAAAATAGAAATAGAAATAGAAAAAAAAAAAAAAACGCTTATAAAGTAAATTAAATGATGTGCTAAGTAAATGTGAAAGTGATTTATTATGACCATTAATAATAATAAACTAGTATTTATTGAACACTATTAGCTGTACTTTTAAAGCAGCTGTATATCATTGTGAGAGAATTAATTTTATTTATTTATTTATTTATTTTTATATATTTTTTCCTCCATGGTTAAGCTGTGTTAGCTGCAATGTGTTATTCTAAGTTATTTCTAAGCCTGTAAAGCATTGACCTTTCAACTCCCATCTGTGTTCAGGACCAGCGTTTTTCCATTGGTCAGATTTTTTGTTTTATCGCTCAGGTAGAGTATGTCTTCACCGATAAGACGGGAACACTGACAGAAAACAACATGGAGTTCATCGAGTGCTGCGTAGACGGACACGTGTACGTGCCTCACGCCATCTGCAACGGACAGATCATGACAGGAGCTTCCAGCATAGACATGATCGATTCGTCACCCAGCGCTGAGGGGAAGGTGGGCTTTACCACGATGCACTCACTTTTGAAGGTGATTTAGTTCATTTTAGTGTTGAGCCTATAAGGACAAAACCAAATCAACTCATTGAGTCTGGAAGAAAAAGGTCTCAAAGAGAAAGAAACCAAAGCAAGACGTGAAAACAGTTTTCTTACACATGATGGTTACCATGAATTAATTAATATAATGAATAATTAATGACATGACTTATCAGTTATTCTTAGTTTGGTTTGGTAAGTTCTGGGAGCTAATGATAAATGTTAAATTTTTACGTTGGATCGGGCTTTGTTCTGAGCTGCTGGCACTGGAAAGGTCCCCAAAGTGCCTTAAGCCATGCTGTTATTACACTCTGTTCAATCTGCTGCTTCATGCATTTGTTGAACATTTTGAGAGGGAAAATGTCAAAGCACATTTACATAAAAACAATTTATGTGGCAGTAGGCTTGCCTGCAGGAGGGATGGGAATCTAAGATGTCAGGCTACATTTGGTCTGTTTACGCACTTTGACTTGTAATGAGAATTCTTGAATTCGGTGTAATGAGAAACATATCAAAGAATTGTCCTAAAATACTCCATTGCAAAAATGTTACCAAAGCATAGCACATATACTTTGTGCTCAACTGTTTTCCCCAATATAGCGGAAGTGACTATTCTTGTCATTGTGAGTATCGACACAACACGCAGGGAGCTTCAACAAAATTACACCTTTGCATTTCCCCACAAACACCTGCAGCAGGGGGCAGCTATTGAAAGCCCCCGGGGAGCAGTGACGGGCACGGTGCCTTGCTCAAGGGTACCTCAGGGCAACCTACTGGTAAGGGATTCAAACCCACGCTCTTCCGATCCGGGGGCCTGGTCCCTAACCACTAGGCCAACGCTGCCCCTAGGATGGTAATATAATGAAGTTCCATCACTACCATACAGTCAGTTAGACTATCTCTATTTCTTTACCCGCACTCAGCAAAAAAACTAAAAACCTGCTCATTGGCTCCTACTGTAAGTGTACTTTGCAGTTATTTTCCAAGTACAGAACTTGCTGTCCATGATAACCTGCACAACAGATCCTTTACAGCAGCGGTAAAGGGCCAGTTCCTTCTCGCTCATTTGAGCTGAACAGTGAGAACGTTTTTAGAATGACCGTGACGATACTTTCGACACAGTTTTATGAGAAAAGCTCAAGGTTGTTTGTAAAATAGTGAACGTTTTACTGAGCGTGTAAAGAGAGGGATAAATAGGCCGACACGTTTAAACTCCACTAATCTAGTCCGTCTTCTTTCCGGGAACAGAAATGAAGTGACTTTCTGCAATAAAGCAGCTCAAATGACATGTGAATGAGGAACGTGAGCAATTAGGAAAGCAGCTTGCTTTAGAACTGGCTTATTAGGCTAGTGTCCGTTCCTCTGAGAATATGCATTAAAATGTGATCATCTCATAAGGAGGCTGCATCGGACGTTTCCCGAATCGCCTTTAAGCTGTAGAATTCTCAGTGTGCTCCATTATCTGCTAATGGAATACGAGGGTAATGGATGACCTTTGGTTTGAATCTGGGATGAAAGTGGACATTATGTATAAAAACGGACAAAAGTATGGACCGTATCGAGACTGTGCTGTGCAAAATTTTGACCCCCTTCTCATTTCTTTATGTTTTCGTAGGGAATCACGTTCTTTGGTGCAAAATACTATTAAATGCCTGGAAATCTGTCTTATCTTTGGCATGTTAAGTACATAAAATGTAAGAAATGGGAACTTTACTGCGAAATGCAAAGTGCCTAAAGATGCAAGGTTCTAGATAAAGCGGTTCCAACCACTCAGTGTTCAGCATCACCAGTTTACTAATCACCAGATCGTCATCTGCACCTGATTCTTCACTGCTTCATGTTCAATGGCTTTGCTTTGCTTGATTCACACGTAGGTCACTTCCTGGCTTAAGAAACAATAAAGCATTCCTCTGAAACCAGTCAGCTGTAGAGACTAAACTGAAGATGAGAAGCCTGAAGAACTGTTCTCCAGCTATACAATAAAAAATGCAAGCACATCAGGCTCTATGAAGAAATGAGGGCTGGCTAGAATTCTCCACAGCACTAAATATCATACGCTATCATACACAGCTTCCAGTTTCAGATACCCATTTGTCTCGGCTTACCTCCTACATTTGGGCGCAACTGTTTAAATCTATGTTTTTTATGTTCCATGTTTAATTTCATTTACTGACTCCCTCTGTCGGGACACTT
Organism: Hepsetus odoe; assembly: GCA_017165825.1. Classification (NCBI taxonomy): domain Eukaryota; kingdom Metazoa; phylum Chordata; class Actinopteri; order Characiformes; family Hepsetidae; genus Hepsetus; species Hepsetus odoe. Next base: position 14,507,148 of record CM029386.1, read on the forward strand.
AGGCAGGCAGATGATCACGTGTCATTTATGAGAACAGAAAGCTTCTCAAATGACTGAGCGAGGCTGTTGTATCACTCGCTCTTTTTCTGATCCTGGGATGATCCTGCTTCCTATCACTTATCAGGTCAACTGCAGGAAATTTGTCATCATAACAGAACACATTGCACATTTTATTTATTTATTTTTCTTCTGTGCTATAAAGATCCTGCTTAAATTCGCTATAGTTTTTCATTCATTTTACATGTAATAATACTATAAAATAGTTTACATAAGAATTATTTATTTATCAATGCTCTTGGCAGAGTAGAGGATCTTGTGAAGTGTAAAATGAACCCCTCTAGCTTTTGAGTGGACAAATAAAATAGTTCATTTTTAAGTCACATTCTGAGAGCCTAATTTACATCGGACCTGTTTATTGCTGTGCTGATCCTGAACTCTGTGTGTGTGTGTGGTGTGTGTCTTCTCAGGAACATGAAGAGCTGTTCTTCCGGGCAGTGTGTTTGTGTCACACGGTGCAGGTGAAAGAGGAAGAGACTGTAGATGGCATTAAGAGAGGAATTCACCAGGGTAAAGCCACATCCTTCTACATCTCCTCTTCTCCTGATGAGGTGGCGCTGGTGGAAGGCATGAAGAGGTGAGAAAACATACACTCAGAGAGTCAAGGCTACATAAATAATGCATACACCCCAGCACAGTGCAAGACTGAAGCACTACATGCACACAGTCCATTTTTAGGCTTTGAAAGGAAAAGCAACCTTACATACAAGTAATAAATATTTGGGCAGGTGTGGTCATTTACCTGGAGAAACATGCAGACATGGTTATTGGAGATGGCTGCGCTAAGGTGCATTTGTTTTGTGCATGTTTATAGGGAATCCCTGTGAATAAGACTTAATAGCTTTACATGGTTGGAGGCAAATGTGATTATTCAAAGAGCTTACAGTCTGCTAACGGAAGGTTATGAGTTTCCTGTTCTTATTAGCTACATTAGCACTTTGGCTCCAGACTAGAGCTAAGAAATTTCACCACCAGGCATGTCTTGGCTGATCACCTATAAGGTGGAAATGAGATTTTTGCCAAAGAGTGAAGCGTTCCTCCAGCCCTGTCCCCAGGACAGTTTCGCTGATAATAAACACCATACAAAATCTGTCCCCCGTCTCTCAGGCTGGGTTTCACCTATCTGCGGCTGAAGGACAACCACATGGAGATCCTTAACAGAGAAGATGAGATTGAGAGGTGAGTCCGCAGGCCTAAAATTGAAATGGAGCAATGTCTTTGAAGGTAAACTTATAAGATGACCCTGGAACTTGGCCAGAAACATTTTCAATGCAGGTACCAAAGTTGCCCTCACATTTTGGAACTACTTCAAAACAGTTGTTTGAGCTATTGAACTAGTAACACATTTACTATGGCAGTGGTAGCCTATGGGTAGGAGAGTCCACTCTGAACCAAGAGGTTGTGGGTTTGAGCCTGGCTTTATTCTGTCTCTAACACTAGAATCATTTGAGCATCTGAGCAAGATCCTAACCCAAGGGAGACGTAAGAACATGGGCAATGTTGCTCTGGAGATGAACATCTGATAAATGTCCTTAATGTAAATGTATAGCCCCTCTGATATGTACTCTATTGCCCTCTAGAGTACAGACATTTATAACTGCCATCATAAAAATGAGATTTACATCAGGCCAGGCAAGTCCAGGTGTTCTCATTTGTGTTGGTGTTCTTGCATAAGAGTCGTGTCTGTTCCCGCGGTTGTGTACAGTCTTCTATAATAAGATTTGGATCGACTAATGGTTCACTAAAACAATCCACGAGTCTACACTGCAGACTACACTATTATGAAGGAGCAGAAGAAACCAGTCCAGCAGATGTTTTTGGTCTGAAAGTCGATTGCTGTTGTGGTAAGGCTGTGCGTGGTGGACATAGTAATTAGCAGTTTGTCTAGACAGCATGTTTCTGTGTTTGAGTGTGATCCCTCACACTCATCTTTGGGCATCATGTTGCTCAGCTAACATGTATATGTAGGTCACTCGGGTAACTCAGGTTCTTCTACTTAGGGAGGCATAATCACATTGCTATGGTTCAGCTGTCTGTACTGATCAGCCATAACATTAAAGCAACCTGCCTAATCTGTAGATCCCCCTCGAGCTGCCAAAACTCTGACCCATCAAGGATTAAACTCACAAGTTCTCTTAAGGTGGACTTTGGTATCTGATAGCAAAACATTAGCAGCAGATCTTTTAATTGTGTGTGTGTGTGTGTGTGTGTGTGTGTGTGTGTTTTCCCAGGTTTGAGCTGCTGGAGGTGCTGAACTTTGACTCCGTCAGAAGAAGAATGAGTGTCATAGTCAGATCCAGCTCAGGTAAGAACACCTATGCTGGTTTAAACAGGCTGGCACTTTATTGCACTCTCCTTTTTCATAACTGTCCTTTTTTTTTTTTACTCAACAGTAAGTTTAAATAGTGCATTCTGATTGGCTGAGAAGCTTTCTACCCTAATTACTACACATTTTTGGGTTGTCAGTGTTTTACGTTAACGGTTTCATTCTGTCGAGCATTCGCTTGCCTAGTAAAGACTGGTAAAAACTGCAGATAACCAGTACAACTTTTGGAATGAACTCAAACAGAATATATGTTTGTGAATAAGTCGGACCTGGCCGTGCGCCCTGCACATGTCTGAACTTTCCCTGCTCTCACCAACTCGCGTGAAAAGACTTGTTAACAAAAAAAAATTTCTATTATTTGTATGATAGAAATTATAGGACAAAAAATCGTGTTTGAACATGTGAAGCACTGTGGAGCATTTTTTTTTCACGTGCTGTTTGACTGAAAAAACTATTTGGGAATTAAATCTAATCACAGTTTTTACACATGTTTACTGATTTAAATATGATCAGTTTCTTTGTCATTTTTATAGTAAGACCGTTTTTTTTTTTTTTTTTTTTTTTTTAAAGAATAGAGGCTTAAGTAATAAATGTCATTTCTGAATACAATGTCAGTTCCCAAGCTGTTTCTTATTAGACTTCATTATATTTTTATTTCCCCTGGTTAGGATGATTAAATATGGCAGCCGTAGCGATTTGAAAATTGCGCTGTTGTAAAGTGTACATTTCAAAACAATTTATTGTTAAACCCTATGAGATGCCCGCACTTTTGCAACTGACAGCACGCATCCCCTGAATTCTAAATTAATGAACCAAATAAAAAAAAAATAATAAAAAAAAAAAAAAAAAAAAAGGCAGGAAACAGTTTTCTAGTGCTGCTGACCCACGTGGTTCAACTGAAACAAGATTCTTTTATCTTGTTGCGATGATTAATTGGGGAACAGCGTCTTGCTTAGTCGTGCTGTAACAGGATCAGGGTGGAGTGGCCACAGTGCCCCTGTAAGGCCTTCTTGGTGAATTTCTTCTGTTCTAATGAAGAGGCCAAGCACCATGAAGTGGGTCAACGTGTGCCGAGCATCCTGATGTGACCTACACGTTAGTGTACTCGCTGAATAATTCGGCTTATTACCACCTTCATATCCTGCTCCGTTGCTTTTTGCTTTAAACTTCCTATGGATTTGTTCTCTGTCCTTTGTGTGTAGATAATTGTTTGTGTTTTTTGTTTGTTCTCTGCTGATCTCAGGGGAGTTGTACCTGTTCTGTAAAGGTGCCGACTCTTCAATTTTCCCACGGGTCATCTCGGGGAAAGTGGACCAGGTCCGAGCACGAGTAGAACACAACGCTGTGGTGAGTGGGGGGGGGGGTCCTCTTTTTGTCTTCTATCATTTCTCTCTGAAACATTATTTATAGCTTGCACATGCAACCATTCCAGAACCTTCGAGAACCTTGCGGTGGCGTGTCCGGTAGGAGCGCTTTTGCTTACTTAGGGCTTTTTTTTATGTAATCAGGCACACAGGGGAAAACGGAGGTTTAGTCCTACAAAGCACAGACAATGACATATTTTTAGGCTTTTGCAGGTGTTGGAGGGCTGTTTATGGAAATATTGCCCTTACATCTTACATTATGGGGCAGTGGTGGCCTGTTGTTTAGGGACTAGGTCTCAGGATCAGAAGGACGTGAGTTCGAATCCCAGACCAGTGGGTTGCCCTGAGGTGCCCTTGAGCAAGGTACCTACCGTCCCCATCACCGCTCCCCGGGCATCTTCAATAGCTGCTCCCTGCTGTACGGTGTGTTTGGGTAAAATGCAGATGTTGAATTTCGTGTGCTGTGTTCCAAAATGACGGGAATAGTCACTTTCACTTTCATAGAAGTGATCATGAGGTTATGTCAGTATCTATCTAATCATTCAGTGTCTTACAGAGACACTCTATTCTGGAGAAATTGATATCCCGGATTATGTTTAAGGGTATATTACAATATCACTGAACTATTGAGTTGTTGTGCTGCTCATGAGCATTATATCAATAAGAACTTTCTATTCTGTAAAACAGAGGTAAATGCCTTCGTGTTATTTGAAGACATGCAAAACAAAGGCAATATGTCAGGTTTGTAAGGGCAGATAGAATATCACGCATCACACTTCCTGCTTGGCTTAAAACCTTTTAAGGAAGCTCTTGCATGCAGCTTTGCACATGAGGACACGCCACACAGCCAAGAAGCCCTGCTCTTCCCTGTCCGAGTGCCGATATTAAAGAAATGATTGGAAACTGCAGTCCCGTTGTCAAAGACATTATCGAATGTGATGTGTGATCAATCCTCGGTTTATCAGCCATTCACCTGAAATTTGAAATCCTGTCTGTAGTAATGAGCTCTGAGTTGATTCTGGAAGTGGGAATTATTAAATAAGCGTGAATGAGGCATTCTTTTCTCAGAGGGCAGTAACATTTACAGCATTTAGCAGACGCTCTTATCCAGAGCGACTTCCATGTCCTAATTACAGGGACAGTCCTCCTGGAGCAACTCAGGGTTAAGGGTCTTGCTCAGGGACCCAGTGGTGGTAGTGCCAGAGGTGGGATTCGAACTTGGGACCTCTTGAGCCATAGGTCCATAGACAAGCACCCTACCACTAGACCACCACCACCAGAACACAGAGGCATGAGGTCATTACATTTATTGCTAACTTTAAAACGGCCTGGCAGTATGATTTTGTGATACTGGATTTTGTCAGTGTTGCTAAGGCTGTGATTGCTGTACACAGGCCCAAAGCCTGATCTCAGGTCAGCATTGCTTTTCGTCAGTATCGCTCCAGCTGTAGTATGTCAGCGTATAGTCAGATTTTTCTCCCTCTCTCCCCACTGTATAGGGGTTGACAGATTTGGGCCGGGCCTATTGCCAGAGCCCCCTGGCAAAGGGTGACATAATTTTGGAGCGGGCTTAGTTGCCATTAGTGGCGGTGCTGACCAGCTCATGTAGTTCCCATAGTGAGGGTGTTTTTTCTTTCTGGGATAGGGGGCCAAATACAAAAGAATGAACATGAACATTAGCTAGAATGTTAATCTGACCTACACTGAATAGGCAAAATGGTGAGCTAAATTTGGGAGTGAGCAAACTTTTGATAGTGCTTCATGTGATCAAGGAGAAAGCTTGAAGGTAAACAGCTCCAGGGGTAATGGAATATGAAGAGCTGTGCTTTCAAATGGAAATATGTAATCAAAGCAAAGCCGCTATCAAATGAAGCTGCTATGTTTTGCAACTGAATATAACTTCTTTTGGGCCATGAAAAAAGATTAAAGCTTAAAGGCAGAGTTGATACATTTCAAACTGGATCATGTGGAGGTTAGAAATAATGTTTTATTGAGACAAAATGATTTAGATCATATTAAAATGATAGTTATAAATTACAGCAACCTTGTTAAATGTTAGCTTTTTGGTATTTATGACATTGTGAGACAGATCTTCCATGTTAGACTCCTGAAGCACAAAAGGTTTGGATTCAATCAGGAAGCTCTGTGTTGGAATTACACTTGATCTGTTTTTCATCTTGATCGTGCTTATGTCTTTTGTTTCATGGAGGAAGTAAAATAGCATTTTATATGAATTTTTTTTGTTTGTTTTCCCCTGTTAGGAGGGTTTACGGACACTTTGTGTGGCCTATAAGAAGCTGGGTCAGGAGGAGTATGAGCAAGTGTGTTATCTTCTCAGCAGCGCTAAGCTGGCTCTGCAGGACCGGGACAAGAAGCTGGCTGAGGCTTATGACATCATCGAGAGAGATTTCATCCTGCTGGGAGCCACAGCAGTCGAGGACAGGTGAGTCATGACTCAAAGCAGTGGTGGCCTAGTGGTTAAGAACTAGGTTAATTCATCGGAAGGTTGTGTTTTGGAGTCCTTGGCCAATGATCAATAGTCACTTTCACTTTAAAGCCATAGGAACAGAACCAACCTTACGGACTCCAATACGAGTCATGGTTCAGACAATTTGCAAAATTAACATAGCAGAAAATATCATCAATGGATAACATCATGTTGGCAGTGATGTGAGTTCATTCCCGCGGTAACTTTGACACGCTTCACTGAGCATTCATGTCTGTGATGCCGATAGATAGCTCAGAAGCGTGAGGGGAAGAAACAAAAGATGAGAAACAAAAGTAGGGTACATCGCACAGTTCACCAGTTATCTTAGTTCAACTGAATCAGGAGCTTATTATCGATGTCCTTGTTCTTGCACGTAAGAAGTCAATTTGGATGTTCTTGTAAAGGTCAGCAGATGAAATATAAGCCATTAATATTCATGTATCAATAGCTGTGAGACTGCAAATAGATTTCTATCAGCACTTTCACTCATGTTGACATCATTGTTGAGCACTATTAGGTCCCATGGCAAGAACGGTAACACACGAGCTCACTGGCACAGAGTCTGATGCTCATGTTGATTGCACAATTAGTCAATAAAGCCCAATCTGTAAGGCATGGCTGTCAGCGATTAATGAGGGGCTAAAGCGATTGGAAGCCCTCTGGAATTGACCGCTGGCCTGTGCCAGGCAGTGCTCCTGATGAAGTGGGGATATATCCTTATGATAGTCTGCAAAACCAGACTTCATGTATGAAGTTCGTAGGCAGTCCTCATTTACAGATGAAAGATTTACAGAAGAAACAGTCGATGCTCTGTTGATACAAGAAGACGCTTGAGAACGGGGCAAAGGGTATTCATTTATACTTTACTAAGAAACGCCTTTAGGTTTGAAGTCTTCGACACTGGGGACGAAAGAAACCTTCATGTTTGTTGTCTGAAATCGTATTTTTATTTTCTACTCGGTTTAGCCAGTGCCGATTACCACCCACTCACAAGCTCATTACCCAGTGCTTCCAGACTGGGAGTTTAAAGTCTGACATACAGCTCTTCAACTATCAATTATGTTATGGCATTGGACGCATTGAAGTGGAATTGTGAACCTATTCTTTTACGTCAATTAACACACGCTTACATTGGCTTGCATTCCACTTGGCCCTGGGGGAGAGGAAGTACCATCCTGCCCTCCCAGAGAGAGCAGTGCCAGCTATGCTCTCTTAGACTCCTTGGGAGAAGAATGTGGAAGATGGAGCTGCCAGGCAAGAGAAGAAGAAGGAAGGACAAAGAGGAGGTTTATGGATGGGATGAGCGAGGAGATGCAGGCGGTTGGTGTGAAAGAGGAAGATGCAGAGGACAGGAAGAAATGGAGACTGATTCATTTATTAAACATCATAGCATTTGCAGCAAATCATCCAAGTGCTGTCAAAATTCCTGCTTTGTGGCCTTGTCAGCTGTTTGACTCATGTATGCATTTTGAATGAAAACAGTTAAAGAGCCTTACGTTATTTGCCACATTAGCCTCGTAGATCCAGAGCAAGACCAAAGCTGCCGACTTTAATCAGCCCATGGCTGATGAACTACATTTGACATTGAGAAAAAATAGTGTGAAGATTTGCTGTGAGTTCAGATCACGTGCTGAAGGTAGAAATCTGCACAATGTCAAAGGGTATCCGGGGTGAAATGGACCGAATGGAAATTTTGAGGCTGTGGCAGAACAAACTGGCAGCTCTTCTCTCTCAGCTTTACTGCGTTTGGGTCGCAGTGCTGCAGGCGGTGCGCAGTGGGGGGATTGTGCAGTAATTGTCTGGCATTGGCGCAGGGCAGTGAATCCTCACTGCTGTGCAGCTTAATTACAGAGTCTAGTAGCCTGTGACACCTCCGTAGTGCTTGCCATCAGAGCAGCTCACCCAAAAATGCTGACATTTCTAAGAGTGAGGGAAATGTAGCATGCACCAGTTAGCATATTGTCTTTAGACTGCTTGAAATAGTTTGGAAGTTACCATATACATGTTCTCTAACTTGAGATACAGAGACATTTGGGATGATGTGCTGTAATCTTGACATTATCTCTGCCAGGACGGACTGAACTGTTAAAAAATTCCCAGGGAACCAGAGTTACACCCCAAAATCCATACCTATAGACTCGTTATTTAAAGGCACCCTCTCTGACGCGATACTCCTCAGGGAGTAAAGACTTGCTTATTTGGTTTCTGACTGTCCACTCTGGGTGGTACTGTCCCTGGGATGGTACCTCTTGCATCACTATGGCGGCACCCTCTAAGGTACACCTTCACTACCTTTAAATTAGGCAATGTAATTCAGTCCTTGTAATTTTGAAGGTGGATTGATCCTTTACACCCGGTCCCGATTTCACAGTTTCACTTTAGGCTATAAAATGGTACAAATATGTAACATATATCCCCTAAAAAAATATATATATATATTTATGTTCAAATTTGGATCTCAACTACTTACCTACCTGCATGTTACCTTTTTTTCCTGGCAGTTTTTTTTTTATACTGCAAAAGTAGCAGTAGTTTTAAAATGCCAAGCCACTATTAGGTTTTACCTGGCCGCATGTCAATTGTCTTCTCTGATTGGCTCAGGCTGCAGGACAAAGCGGCTGACACAATCGAGTCCCTGCACAAGGCTGGAATGAAGGTGTGGGTCCTGACAGGGGACAAAATGGAGACGGCAGCAGCCACATGCTATGCCAGCAAGCTTTTCCACCGCAACACGCAGATCCTGGAGCTGACCACCAAGCGCACAGAGGAACAGAGCCTGCACGACGTGCTGTTTGACCTGAGCAGGACTGTGCTCCGGCATCAGGGCAGCATGACCCGAGACACAACCTCCGGGTGGGTGGACGTGAATATTGAGCTAAATATATACTTTGGCAGTTCACAGCTTTTCAAAAAGTTACTTTTACAGAAAAAGGTTGGGGCTCTCTCTGGAGCACATCTTTATTCATTTCAGAATAAAAGAGCGCGCTCATTTAGGTAATGGCGATGTGAAGTCTTTTTTCTTGCAATTTTTCCGCGCTGCTCTTGCTCACAGCCAAGGTCACACAGTATGTTAGGCACACACAAAATTTACATTCCTGAGAGGCATATAAGTGACAGCCATAAAAGGTTACCCCTAATACAAAATGATAAATCTGATTCCTTTTTTGATGCTAAGAGATAAGTAGAGTTACCGTTCCATGCTCCTGGAGCATTCAATCTACTGATAAGATCTAACCGAAGTGCAATTATGTGATATAAATGACTTGCTGTGATGGGCTGCATGAGGTCAGAGAGCGGTCTAGTAGCCTTTACAAGCTTCATTTTCTGTTTTAATTTTTTTTTATTTGAATTGCCCATACAGATTCCATTCATTTATTAGCAGCACTAAAAGGAGAACATTAATATTGCCAAGCTCACCCAGTCAAACGTTGTGAAGATATGAAGTGTAGGGTTTTTCCTTAGTGCCGCAGCTGCTTTATTAATGGTTAGGATACCCAGATCATTTTAAATGTATCATGTATGTATCTGTAATTATGCATTTGTGGCTGTTTGTCTCTCCACAGCCTGTCTGGTGACTACCATGACTATGGGCTGATTATTGACGGAGCAACACTGTCGGCGGTGATGAAACCGACACAAGAGAGCAGTGGGGGAAACTACAAGGAGATCTTTCTGGAGATCTGCAGAAACTGCAGTGCTGTGCTCTGCTGCCGCATGGCCCCCCTCCAGAAAGCACAGGTAACTTGGTACCTCTGCCACATGACCTAAAGTTTGAATATTTGTTTTTTTTTTTTAAACTTAAGGAAGATACAGGTGCTCAGTGCTGTTACCTCACAGAGAGAAGATTCTGGATTCAATTCCCAGCCAGTACAGTCTGGATCCTCTTTGTGCAGTTTGCATGTTCGTGGGTTAAATCTGCATGCTCAGGTTTTTTCAGTCATGCATGTCTGGTGGATTGGAGATTAAAAAAACATAAAAAAAATTTTTTTTTTTTTTAAGTGTGCAAGAGTGTTGATCTGTGTGCCTACCTGCGACGGTGAGCTGCCTTTTGCCCAATGGAATAGGCTTCCTTAACCCTGGTTAGGATATGCAGTTCAAAAAATTAATGGATACAGTTTTGCACTGGAGCAATGAGTCCACTGCACAAAGACATGTCCACCAGTTAGCATTCAGCCAACTGCAGGCATAAATCATTGGCTTTTTTTCTTTTTTTCTTTTTCCCCTTTCATTAGTGTGTAATTTATAGAGATGTACTGCAGCTTAACACCCTTAAAAGTCTGAATGTGGGCAAGTATTTGATCCTTGATTTGGCATGGTAGCATTCTTAGGTGTCCCTTTAACCTGGCCCCTGCTTTTGTGCCTGGATTTCAAACCTTTTTTTTTCCCCCCTTCTGTCAGATTGTTAAGCTGATCAAGGCGTCCAAAGAGCACCCCATCACTCTGGCCATCGGGGACGGGGCCAATGATGTCAGCATGATTCTGGAAGCTCACGTGGGCATTGGTAAGCACATGGCTGGACTGTTCTCCAGCAGCTACAGCAAAAACAGTTAACTTCACTAGTTCTTCAAAGAGGATTTCTTACACTTCTTGCACAGTGCATTAGTGAACATGTTTTGGTAATTTAATATCATATACATGCTTATAAATGTAACTTTGAACTAGAATTATTTTAATTACATACTTAATGACATTTTACAATGAATGACTTGGTACACAAACATTAAAATTATGTTTTTTGAAAAGTTTTATTTGTCTTATGTTAGCAGTGTTATGATGGTGAAATGCGTTTGAGGAATCCTCAGCTACGTAGAAATATGTAAATAGATATAAAGAGAGAATTAATTGAATACATGGCATTTAACTAAAAGTTAATATTAAATAGCCAATTTTGAACAAGGAAGGAAAAGAAATGAATTCTGAATCAAACTTTGACATTTACCTATTCCAATATAATTTTTTTTTCTTTATATAGAGTTTCACCATGTTGAACCATGTTCTTTTCTAATTTAAAACACAAATATGGGAAGAATGGAATGTTTCAAATTCATATTTCAAAGCTTGATTAAGTGACGTGAAAATGAGTGAATGTTAGTTGAACTCAATGCTTTTGTCATTTTTTCAACTTTTAAGGACTTCTGTTTCCTGGAGAAAGCATATGAAAGGGTGCCTAGAGAGAGGAGTTGTGGTTTTATATGAGTTAGTCAGGTGTTACAGAGAAGTATGTGAGAGTAGGTCAGGATATGCATGGAGGCAGTGTGACAGTGGTAAGATCTGCTATAGGAGTGATGGATGCTTTTAAGGTAGAGGTTGGATTACATAAAGGATCAGCGCTGAGCCCATTTTTCTTTGCAATAGTAAGACTTAAAGATGCTGAGATTTTCTTTGGGTGTGACGAGGATGGACAGTAATAGAAATGAGTATATTAGAGGGACAGCTCAGGATGGACGTTTTGGAGACAAAGTTAGAGAGGCAAGGTTGCGTTGGTTTGGACATGTCCAGAGAAGAGATGAGGATTATATTGAAGATGGAACTGCCAGGAAAGAGGAAAAGAGGAAGACCAAAGAGGAGGTTTATGGACGGGGTGAGAGAGGACATGCAGGTGGTCTGTTTGAAGGAGGAAAATGTAGAGGACAGGAAGAAATGGAAACGGATGATCCGCTGTGGTGACGCCTAAACAGAAACCCCTCACTAACTTTACACCCTGCCAGTTGATGTAAATTACAATATCTGTCCTGCTTGTTCTTCTCCTAGGCATCATGGGTAAAGAGGGGCGCCAGGCAGCTCGAAACAGCGACTATGCAATCCCTAAGTTCAAACACCTGAAGAAGATGCTGCTGGTGCATGGTCACTACTACTATATCAGAATATCTGAGCTGGTGCAATACTTCTTCTACAAGGTATGGCCTCTTTCATGTTTTTGCACGATATTAGACTGGAGATTTATAATCGCACATCCAGGACCCCTCCTCTTCAGGTTTAACGGCACTGGAATTTGAAATCAAGAGAACTGATGAACGCTTGTATTGAATGAATACACAAAAGGCATAATCATATGGAGAAATGACACTGATTTGGAGTCAGGTTTCTGTATTGCACAACATCAGCAGAAAATACAGAATGGAAGGAAAATGAACAGGGCGAAAAAATCCAATCCAACCCTGTAACAGGTGTATCCTCAAATAGCTCACACTTACACTGTGGGATGTCAGGCTATTAGCTGAGTGTCTTTTATGGAGAAGATGAGTGTGGGAGCTCATTTTAAAGCTTGGTAGGTTTTTCAAAAAGAAGTGATGTCATGTCATCTTTTAGCACATGACATTTTTGTAGCAGTGTGTACTTTTTTTTTTTTTTTTTTTTTTTTTTTTTTTTTTTTAATATTGCAAAAGGTGCAGAGTGAGCTTAACTGTAGCTCTACCACCAAGCTATCTAGATGCTATTTATAGCCACTGAGCTCACACTTCATACTGTGAGGTGTTTATCTCTTGGGATTGCAGGCAATGAAGATCTGTAAGTGTTTCTCTCTCTCTCACTTTCGCTCATTTTCTCTCTCCTTCCAGAATGTGTGTTTCATCTTTCCACAGTTCCTTTATCAGTTTTTCTGTGGCTTCTCCCAGCAGGTATGCCTTCATCACCACCAAACATTTGTAAATGCTTGAAAGTCTCATTATGGGACTGCTGGATTTTCTTTAGGACATCCTTTGCAGTCAGCTGCTAAGTGGACTGTAATCTCTTTTTCTTGTCATTCCGCAGCCACTGTATGACACAGCATATCTCACTCTATACAATATCAGTTTTACCTCCCTGCCCATCCTGCTCTACAGTCTTATTGAGCAGCACATCAACATGGACATCCTGAAACGGGACCCCTCTCTATACAGGTGAGTGTCCATGGATCTGCTCTCTCCTTCCCTCTTTGTCTGTGGGCTGAACGGAAGGCCACCAGGGATTACAGACAAAAATGAAAGGGGTGGTTTAGTTAGTTAGCAATGCACTAGTGAGTCAGATATTCACTCCTGTTTATTAAGGATTAAGCAATAAAAGTAAGTGATCCTTTGTTTTGAAATTTGAAATATTTCCCTCTCTCGCTGTATAAATAAACCCACCCTATCCTCATTTTGAGATGAGAACCTGACTTGGCTGTCGCTGACTCGTACATGCGCCACACACAACCGCTCACACTCACACCCTGAAATGGGTCAGAGCGGACCAGTAACTGGAAAGGGAACAGATGGAAGAGTGTTTCTTGGCTCTCTATGACAAGAGCAGAGATAACAGCAGGGCTGCTAATAAAAGCTTTTAATACTCCTTGTTCTTCCTCTGGCTCACTTTATATTCCATTTCTGTTTATGAAACACGAATGACTGCAGTTGTAAATGGTCCAGTTTTCAATTAATAATCTACTTGTTTACTTTTTCAATCACAATAAATTGATGTTAGGATCACAAGCTCTTAATGACTCAATCTGAAAGGTTATATTTTCTTGTAAAAGTGTATTACAACATTCCCCCCCCCCCCACTGTGTTCCCCACTTTGACAAGATGCATTTGATTTAGGCAAGAAGCAAGGCCAGCAGCATTGTCGCAATGCTTTTGCATCGTCAAAGAGCCTTGATATTGTCATGGAAACACATTTCATTTATTATATGTATATATTAGAATGATATAGATAGCCACATTCCATTTAAAGCTCTCTTTAAATGACCTATATTCTACATTTTCTGTTTATCATTCTTATCCAGATGTTCACTTTTCAGATTAGTGTTTTTTTTTTTTTTTTTTTTTTAAATATCAAACACAGTCAGAATTCAGTTCTGCTTGATCAATAATTCCTTCATCTTTAAATGGACGGCTTTTTAAATTCCACGCCTTAAAATCTGATCATTTAAATGAGCCCTGCTCAAACTGGCTGAATTGAGGGGGGGGGTGTAATTACTTCAGTAACATTCAGTGTAAATTGTTGCATCAGAAGTAAAGTGCATTGAACCCGATCATTCAATGTCCCATTATATGGGTTCTTTTAAAATGTGTTTACTCCTTTCTCTGTTCAGTCCATTCCTACTTTATTCATTGTTGCTCATTATTGGGTTAGAGCCCTGACCCGTCTGAAATGCTGTCCCGTATTATTAATCCTGAAGTGAGGGCTTTGTTTGTTCAGCCATCTGCTTTATTGTGGTGATCGATCTGCTATTTTCCTCACGCTTCTGGGTGTAATTGCACACAAACTCTGCCTCTTACATGATGGCAGGGGACAAAAACAAAGCTGGCTTTTGGCCTTGTCTGGATCATTGCACTGTAGCTATACTGTTTTCTTAAGTGCTTAATCAATCTATTGCCATGCATTTAGAAATCCCAAAGGCTTCACCCCTTCAGGGTATGTTATGTAGCTTGTAAGAGGATATCTCTGGATTCAAAGAGGTTTTGTGGCGGAAACTTGGGGCATACTGACACTGGTTTAAAGAACCGAGTAAATCCGTGGCTGAATTTTTACGGTTAGGGCAGCGCTGGCCTAGTTAAGGAGTTGGCCCCAGCATCAGAGCTTGTGGGTTCGAATCCCAGATCATTAGGTTGCCCTGAGGTACTCTTGAGCAAGGTACCGTCCCCATCACTGCTCCCTGGGGGCTTTCAGTAGCTGCCCTCTGCTGCACGTGTGTGCATGGGTTGAATACAGAAGCTGGGTCAGCGGGGCTCCAGTGGTTAGGAAGTAGGGCCCAGGATCGGAAGGCTGTGGGTTTGAATCCCAGAACAGTAGGTTTGCCCTGAGGCAAGGTACAGTCCCCATCACTACTCACTGGGCACTTTTAATAGCTGCTTCCAGCTGCACGGTGTATGGGTTAAAAGCAGAAGTTGAATTTTGTAGTGTCTCACTGTGTGCTGTGCTGCGTTTCACCTTGACAAAATAGTCACTTTCACTTTCCGATCACAGCTGTAGTATGTACGTATATGGAGGACTCATATCTTTGAAGTCCATTTTGATGTGCGCCTCATTCAGAAAGCAGTCTGGGGTGAAACTTTATCAAAAGATCAATGCTAAAGGATAATTTAAATGGAAAATGTAGTAAATTAGTACATTCTGCAAACTTATAATGCAGCACTGAAGTTAACATGTATTTGAAATGTATTTGACCGCCAACCAGCAGTCTGGAAAGTGTAATCCTGGGTTGGGATGTGACACGGACGTCTTGTCATCCAAATAATAAGTTACAGAGGCAGGTTTTCTACAGCATTCTAGAGGCAAATCTGTCTCGTGAGCAGAGCATGAAACATTATTTGATTTAAGTGAGCTGCTGACGTAACGGCCTTAGGATGGTTTTCAGGCAGAGTGTGACTGAGTCAGAAATAGGATTCACTCAGGTGTAAAAAAAAAAATAAATAAATAAATAAAATAAACAAATGTCAGTCTCTTGGTTGACAAAGGTGTCTCTCAGACCCACCTCATCATCATATGCCCTGAGTGAAGTTAAAAGTGTAACAGAAGGATTACGGTATTTCAGAAAAAATAAAATAATTGGGGTTCTTCAACAGTTAAGTTTAAATAAAATCTGTTGTCCTTTCCCATGTGTTTCCAGAGACATAGCGAAGAATTCCCTGCTGCAATGGCCCATCTTCATCTATTGGACATTTCTGGGAGTTTTTGACGCGGTGGTCTTCTTTTTCGGCGCATACTTCCTGTTCGACAACACCACCTTTACCAGCAACGGACAGGTATCGACCTGCATTAATCCCACAAGTCATGAAGCATTTGGTTTGTTTTTATTTATCAAACCACAGTCTTCTTTCTTGCTTTATTTTCCTCATCGAGAAATTTAGCGTGACTGGGTGAGCGAGACTTGCTGTAGGAGTGTGTGTGTGGCGTGTGATTGGCCGTTGAAGCGCTGGTTGTAATGGTTCTCTTGCTTGTTACCGCTTGTATCTGTGGTAAAGTGAAGGACGTGAGCTAGATCCGCAGACTTCTCCGTCTGTCTTCCGTTTTTGCACACATTTCTATAACCATTACGGGTGCTTCTCCGTGTTCATGTGTACACAAAGCATGCTGGGTAATCAGACATCTTTCTCTGTGCCATTCAGTTCAATCATATTAATCTTTTTGGATTGCTTTTTTGCCTGTTTTGATTTGATTTTTAAGTTTGGTAACATCCTAATTTTTTCTTTACTTTCTTGCCCCACTCCCTTTTCTTCCCCCTTTCCCCTCTTTCTTCTTTCTTTGGTTGATGGGTTTCTTTATTTATTCCTCGACCTTTCTATTCCCTCTCCTTTTTCTTCTTCCTCCTTTCCTCTACTTCTGCCTTTCCTCTTGTCTCCCTTTCTTTTTTTTTCTTTCTTTTTTTTATTCTATTTATTTATTTTTTTGCTTTTTTTTCCTCCCCTCTTTTTTTTGTTGCTTCTCTTCCTTTCCTCAGCTAATGGCCACCAACACACAGATGGTAAGCCTATCCCTATCTGTCTCTCATCTTCTTTTTAGTTTTAGTTTGGTCTGTTTCTACCCCTGTCCTTCCCCCTCATAACCTCCTAGTTCTGTATTTGAACCACTAAACGTGTCCGCTAGGCCTGGGTGCTGTAGGTTTAGCCAACCCCTTCCTCATGTCCCCCCATCTCACTGTGTAGTTCAGTAGGAGTACATGTTTTTTTGTCTGTGTGTGTTCAATGAGAAACACTTGCAGCAGGACAGTCGTCGCTCAGTGGTCCTCGTAGGTTTGTTGGACTTCATCTTGTGCATCACTGCAAGAGCAAATGGACAAATGTCAAGCTGTATGACCCTTTTTGGGCTAAACTCTAAAAAGGACTATGAGCGGAAACGTTTCAAAAGCTCATTTTTGCATTTTCCATCTTTCCAGTGTTTGGATTTAATGTGCTGTGAAAGAGGAAAAGGAAAAAGAAGCAAAGCTGTTTACCACATTTTTCAGTAAATCGATAAAGCATCAGGTTTAAGCTGCAAAAAACAGCAAGAAATAAGAATTCCAGGTTTAGTTCTACAGCACAGCGAGCCATCACGCAGCACGCTGTACACTTCCATCAGCAGCACGCACGATTTCACTTTTCAAAGCAGTGATCAGCCAATAAAGATATAAAATCACTACTTTTATTAAAACACAAAGAAATCACTACATATATACCTTCGGTCTGGATTTGTCAGGTGCCTAAAGCCTTTGCAAGTACAGTACCTTATATAACGTAATATTCGCAAGTAAGAAAGTCTCAGAAAACAGTAGTAACCCCCCAAAAAAAAAAACGAGTAGGTGTAGTTCACACATCCTTTAAGGACCCTTTGCCCTTGCAGTGCTTTTTTATTTAAAATTTTTTTTAAAACCAATAATCTCATTCTGACCGCTCACAGTGCATCATGCCACCTGTTTTACTTTGCAATTAGCAACTCATCCACTTTTTCCGTGGTGTTCACTAAAGCTCTAAAACACTCCGTCACAAACTGTGTTTCTTCCCGTTTGCTGTGCCTTTTTTATTTTTAATATTTTTTTTTAGTTCAAGGATATTTTTTTAAGCTGTGATTCTGCTGAAAGGTAAAGTATACGAGCATGACTGCTGTCGGCTGAATGTTGTTTTCCGAGTGAGTCATTGTGGCGTTCAGCGGCTATGGAGGAAGTTTCCAGGAGGGGTGTTCATTGTGTCCCATTATTTTAGCTGCCTGTTTGGACAGTAAATGGGGGGGGGGGCTACTGGGAGACAAACACATACGCACACACATTTTACACAAAGGCAATTAAAGTTACATTTTAACCTGCACTCTGTATCCATTAACAGACAAAAAAAAAAAAAGCTTACATTGCCTAAAATAAATCTGGAGTTCTCATTAAAGGTATCAGTGAAAGACAGAACTGGGAACTTGGTGGCTGTGAAAGGATGGCGTTGTTGATATGTTTGATAATGCAGAGATGCTCGGGTGGGAGAAAGGCCAGTTTGTTAGCAGGAACACGGACACATTTCAGGACGCTGACCGCATCGAAATGATGCAAAGCAGGTTAGCTGCGCTGATGAGGATAGGTAGCTCTTTATGGGTACAAATCGTAGTTTTTCATTATAGGTAAGTACTTTAACCCAAGCCGCTGACGGTGTATATGTTGTGTTTATGCATATTAAGTTTGCTTTATTGCTTTTATTACAATCTTTCTGTTACAGATGTTTGGAAACTGGACATTTGGCACTTTAGTGTTCACAGTGCTGGTATTTACAGTCACGTTAAAGGTAGCCCATCACACCCTCGCGCACACACACAATCCAGGTTTATTATAGTACCCGTATATATATAATAATAGTTTTGAAACACATTATGATTGGCAGTTACAGCACAGGATAAAAAGGGCACCACTGAGCAGTAAATCTGAAAAGGCAGGACTTCTGACAACCAATACCTGCAGCTTCGGAACCCAAACTTGTCCAGACCCAGACCCAGACCCAAACCCAAACCTACTCCCGACAGAAATGGCTTATTGCAATTTCAGGCACTGTGGCCCTTTTTACCGTGTGTTCTAATAGCTCATCAATGATGAATGATTGAAGTCTATTAATCGTTATATATGAATAATGCTGATGTGTTTGTGATCTGGTTAATCAGCCCTTTATAGTCGTTTTGTGAAGGGGACCAACTTAATCGTTGAATCTTTTATTTGTGTGTGTGTGTGTGTGCTGTAGCTCGCTCTCGACACACACTACTGGACGTGGATCAACCATTTTGTAATATGGGGCTCGCTGCTTTTCTACGTGATCTTCTCACTCCTCTGGGGGGGCATCATTTGGTACGTTCCAAAAAAACATTGTTTTTTTTATTTAATTTGAATTACCGGTCACTAATTGTTTTTTCCTGATATAGTATAATTCGCCTATCCATTTCCACACTTCCCTTTAATGAAGGCCAGTATTTACAGCCACCTGCCTCCGGTTAATTAGTTTTAAATGAAACGAAGACCTGATAGAATGGTACCAATCCATGCGTTGACTGGAGTGTGAGGAGACCTAAGCTTACATTGTTTTACTATATTTGTTCATTTGTATTCATTTTAACATCACATGGTGTTTTATGGGCAAAACACTTACTGCTCAGATACGTGCAGTACTGTGCAAAAGTTGTAGGCAGGTGTGAAAAAATGCTGTCAACAAAGAACGCTTTCAAAAATGCAGTGAATGAACAGAAGAGAATCTAAATCAAATCAATATTTGGTGTGACCACCCTTTGCCTTCAAAACAGCATCAGTTCTTCTAGGTACACTCGCACACAGTTATAGAAGGAACTCGACTGGTAGGTCGTTCCAAACATCTTGGAGAACTGAGCACAGATCTTCTGTGGATGTAGCTTCCTCACATCCTTCTGTCTCTTCATGTGATCCAGACACACTGGATGATGTTGAGATCAGGGCTCTGTGGGGGGCAGAAGAACTGATGCTGGTTTGAAGGTAAAAGGTAGTAACACCAAATATTGATTTGATTTAGATTTTTCTTTGGTTCACTCACTTTTGCATTTTGTAAATTGATCAAAATAAACAAGCATTATTTATATTTCTGAAAGCGTTCTTAGTTTACAGCATTTTTTCCACACCTGCCTAAAACTTTTGCACAGTACTGTAGTTTTAAGATGTATAATGAAGATTTTTGCGCAACACTATACTGAACTGTTGTGTTCAGCGCATCTTTATTATGTGACGCTTACAAATAATAATATGCGATTTTAATTGTGTTCTGCACAATGTTCATAAAATGTTCACCAGATCAGTCCTGTTTTCATTTGTAATGACCATCGTTCACAGATATCTAGTGGAAATGATGGTTTTCCTCTGACCCCAAACTGAAGCCTCAGTTAGGCTGAAGTAGCTAACATTAACGAACGTTTTTGACTATGCGCAGAGGAATTTCATGCCATTTCATACCATTTTTAAAAACATTTTATTTATTTATTTTTTATTTTTTTTATTGTTTTCATTTGATTTTTCTGCAAACAGTTTCAGTTTCAGACTTGGTGATGTTAATGATTTTATCCTCATCACTGGTTACAGAACAGGTTCGGTTTAACCGAAATCATCACCTATGGTGTCAGTCCATCATTTTTAAACATTTTTTTTAAACATTTTTTCTCTTTTATCCTCAAAAGGCCGTTCCTGAACTACCAGAGGATGTACTATGTCTTCATGCAGATGCTGGCCAGTGGGCCTGCCTGGCTCAGCATCATTTTACTGATCATGGTCAGCCTGCTGCCAGATGTGGTCAAGAAGGTCCTGTGCAGGGCACTGTGGCCCACCACTACTGAGAGAATACAGGTACATTTCAGTCCCATTTCTGTGTTTTTTTTTTTGTTTTTTTTTTGGGAAATAAACACACACACACAGGTATCAATTTCACTCTTTTGCTTTCAGCTTTTAGCCTTGAAACAAGTTACCACTTTAAAATATTTAGAATGTAAAGAAAAAAAGGCAAATTAGAAAATGATTCAAGTAAATGTGTTCAAACTTTTGACTCTTTCTTTTAATGTATCGCCTTATTTTACAGTCCAGCAGTCCCAAAATGATTATCGTGGCTGTATAGGTTGTATAGGTCTTTCGTTTGTTTTTGTTTATTTTGTGACTGTGCTTATCAAATGCTTTTAGATTTACCTTTGCTATGGATCAGTTCCAAGCACACAGAATGTAAGTGGGCTTTCTGTGTGCACCTTACGAGTGTCCTCAGCTGCAGTGCTCCTATGCTACTCTTTTGCTCACTCTGTTTGCCTATTTTTCCATCACACATTTAGTAATGGTGACTAGTGATTGAAGTATATATTAGTGTTTATATCCCTTAAAAAGATACCCGAGAGTTCAGAGCAATGAACCATCAGGAGAATCTTTAGGCCTGGTTTTCCAGGATTTCCTTTAACTTGTTTGGAAATTTCTACGTGGGCTGGTGTGGGTTTTTAACATGACAGTCTGACTGTGCATGAACTTCCTCATTCACCGTTCCCCGCTCCCTGCAGTTTACAGGATTTGGCACTGATTAATGCACATCTTCAATACACAACTTTCCCCGCAAATATCTAAAGTAGTCGATCAGGCAAGGCGTGCTTGGTGACAGAGCGTCACTTTTGTACTGGAGCTCTATTTACGGATTCCGACTCTGACACGCTGCACTGACGTAAGCAGGCACTTTACCCAATGCTAAATGGTGGCAGTAAGCTTTTTAAAGCCCTGTTTGCCTTGTAACTCCAGTATAAAAGCAAAGAAGCAAAATTCAGGCACCAAACGTGTTTTGAGAACTAGTTTGCAAATAGAAATCTTTGACAAAAAACATCTTTTAGGCTTTTAGTTTGTAATGACCGAAATACCAGCCAGTCCTGTGCGTATCCCAAATCTTAACTGACAGCTGCAAGCTTCTCTTTATATTTAGAAACTTGAGACTTTTTGGACAAAAGTTCTTATTAACCACAATCACTGTGTAATAAACTAACGTCTGGAGGTTTCACTTCTGCTGCTAATATGTCGCTCATTTACAGTGGCTTGTTCTAAATCCTTTTGTCTTTTCCTTCTCCTTCTCTCCTTTTCTCCTGTCCTGCGGTGTTATGAACTTGCCCTTTTGCCTGTGTCTTTAACCTCTGATCCCTCCCGTCGCCGTGGTAATGGCAGACAAAGCGCCAGTGCCTTACCACAGAGCAGTCCACCATCTTTATGCTCTCTCAGACCTCCAGCAGTATCAGTTTCTGAACTGGGAAGGAGGTGATCCTTTCACACTCTCCGCATGCGTTCATGTGTGTTTGTGTTTGTCTAAAACAAGGCGCTGTGGGGTACTCGGCGCTGCTGGAGCTGCTCAGCAACAGGGGACAAACCCATTTTACCCCTTAACGAAAATGTTAAATGTCTTAACTAATGAATATTAGTTTTATAGTGCTTTTTGTTATTTACATTTAATAATGAATAGTACAAATGGGTTATTTAAGGTTGTTGCATCTAGTAAAAGGCCTTATATGCCTGCGGAAATAGTTGTAAAAATTCTTTCTTTGCAATCATGTTCAAATGTCCTTAAAAAGTACACGTTTGCTGCCAAAACATCATTTGACCTCAGGTGTTCACATTTGACAAATGACTATAAAACGCTACAGTTTTCACTATTATAAGTGAAAAACCTTTTTAGAAGTTTAATCTAGCCCTATTTGATAAGAGAATAAGGGTTGAGAATAATAGTCGCATAAAATGCCTTCAGTTTAAGCGATTATAAGTGAAAGTGAAAGTGACAACCCTTGTCATTGCGAGGTCAAAGCACAGCAGACCGTGAACCACAACGAAACTGGACCTCTGCATTTAACCCATGCACACTCAAACACCGTGCAGCAGTGGGCAGCTATTGAAAGCGCCCGGGGAGCAGTGACGGGGACGGCACCTTGCTCAAGGGTACCTCAGGGCAACCTATTGGGAAGGGGTTCGAACCCACAATCCTCCGATTATGCAGCTAACGCCCTAACCACTAGGCCACCGCTGCCCCTAAATGAGTTAACTGTAAATTTCACAGCTTGATAACGGAGTTTCAATCTTGGCCTCATTTGTATTCAGTCATAATTCTAATAAATGCTTTATTTGGCACCACATGAAGAGGCTTACTGTATTATTGGAAAAGCAGTATTCAGGCTCATAAGCATACTAGACTGTCAGCTGTCAGGCAAGAAGTGCTCGAGTACCCTGGAGTGAAGCCTGTTCCATTTACGCTCCTGTGCATTTATACGGCATGCATGTAACTTGTCACCAGATGCATGAATGCATACATCTGTGTGCTCCGTTGTACTCAACAGATATGGCTGTTGTTAGTTGTGTTGCAGGATTTGCAATGTTTTTTTTTCATGTTGATCTTTTCTTTGAAGGGCCCATTCCTTACATTTCATTTCACTTGATTGGTTTTTGCATACCAAAAATACATTATAGCTTTTACATCACTGCCTTCCAACCTCTCTTTATTTTCCATTGAATTAAAAAAATCTATATTTTTTAACAGTGATGTTGAGATTGATGTTTGTTATTGTGTGTTCTGATCGACTGCCCTGTTCTGTGCCTCTTTCAAAAAGTGCGGTGCTAAACTGCTGCAGGTCACATGGTTATATCGAAGTTATCTTTTTTTTGTGATATGTTTCGCAGCTTAGATTACACATAATAGACTTATGTGTAATTGGTACAATTTAAAGCTTGGGCACTTTTACAAACCAATTCAGAATAAAAACAGCCTGCTTTGAATTAAGCATGGTTGTGATGTCAGAAATGTGGAGCACCCTTTTGCGACTAAATGATAAGGAGTGGTGTTACTGCAGACATGCTGTATTAAGGCTTTTTGAACAAGGCACAATACAGAAGAGCCAATCAGAACACGGTAGGTTTAAATGGCACCAAAAAGAAGAAAACTGTCCTGTAAAATCAGTTGTAACTCTTTATTTATAGGAAGCCAAGATTTCTTATTTTTGTTTACAAGAAAACAATTCGGAGTCATGAATCAGTTCACCCGAAACAGGACCACATGCTGTCATTACCATTTAGGCTGATTGTGTATCTGTTTGTGTGTGTGTGTGCGGACCTGTGTGCGTGGGTGTGTGTGTGTGTGTGCGTGTGTGACTGTTCACAGAGGATGAAAGCGGATAGGACCTATCTTACACACAGTGAAGATTCACTGTTAGATGGAGCTTTGGCCACCACTGAAGCATAACAGCTCCATGGTAAAGAGAGCATATGGGGGTCGACAACTAACACGAGGTGCCATCAGACTCACCAAACCTACAAAGTGACCCAGTGGGGTGAGAATACTCCAAGAAAACAGTTTTATAAACCGTTTAAAACACTTTATATGCAGGGTTATAATCACACCCAAGACATCTGAAACATCTGACATGGGATCTGAGACATATTTTTTTAAATCCGAGGCTGCGGTTGACAACCATAACATCTCCCAGTGCTAAAACAGAACCACCACCTGCTTCACTGCTTGTATGGAAGAGGCAACCCTCCGGACCTCTTCACTTTACATTATAAAGCTCTACATACAGTTTTGCAGTGTTTCAGGATGAAATGATCACAGAAATGAACAGGATTCTATGATTTTGTTCACCAATATCCAATCCAAAAGGTTCTGCGAATAGATCAGATTTAACCCCGACATGTTTGGAAGCTGAATATCTTCATAATTAAAGCTACAGGACTAATGTCACCACGGACACTAGTCAGTCAGTCTTCTCCATACATACATCTCCAACAAAAAAATACTCTCAACCCACTCAAACTACAATCTCCTCTTCGTTTAAGTGTGGCAGACCTGTGGATGTGGTTTAGGACACAGTATGACTTGCTGCGATTTATGGAACGCAATCAAATCCCTCCACTCACCTCAAATACACACAGACACACATCAGTTACGACGTGTAAAATGAAGATGGAAGACAAATAATGGAATAATTATAATACTAAGCATACGGTCAGTTTGGACCAAAAGTATGTCCAACAGTATGTCTAGAGAAGCTCAGAGAAGCACTGTGTTCCTTCGTTCACTTGGACTGAGTCAAGATTTGATGGGTCTGATGGTGCTGATACTGAAAGCCCCCTGGTGTGATGGTGTGGGAATGTGTTTTGCTGTGAACGCTGACAGAGGGGTTTGGTTTGGGAACTTCAGTATAACAGAGTTTCTGTCGGTGTGTACACATTGGTTGAACTTTTTTATTACTCTGTTACTCTATTACTCTTAATTACTCTATTGTTGCTATGCTTGTGTATACATATAACACACATGCATGCACGCGCACACACACACACACACACACACACACACACACACACACACACACACACACACACAAAGACGCTTACCCACTAACAATGTTTTCATGCTGAGGATGTGTTGTATTGCTCTCATCTGCTTGTATTCTTTTCAGTGAATGCAACACAGTACTGTATGATCGTTCAGTCGCAGAGGGTGCTGATGACCACCTCAAGTGCAATACTTCAAGCTTAGGAGTATCAAATAGCACACTCAATTATATTTAAAATGAAACGTTTCACTGCCACTGCCTTCTGAGCCCCTCTACTGTTCAAAAGTAGTACTGCAGGGTGTTTATGTCGTTAAAAATTTGGCATAATTTATAATATAACTGGACTTTGCACTGCCAGATCTGTCTGAAAAGTTCATTTTCCCGTTCTGGAAATTCTGTAGTGAAATGATTCAGTCTCAGTCTCCAAGGAAAAGGCACCAGTTTTCCTCTCTGATATGAGTAAAGGACAAGTACAGTTCTAGTCCAGTGTGCAAAAATATGCTTATTCTGCTGCAATGTGCAGAAATATTCATATTTGTGTTCATAAAGGTCTGTTCCACTGTTCAACACAGCAAAATGTCAGCAGAAAATCTTTGTTCTCGCTCACTTTCTAGGGCTGAACGATCATAATTCTCTTTTATGAATGCATGATACCAGTTTCATTTGACTTGTTCATTTGCTGTTTATGTTGTGTTTGGGGCTTCTGGTTATTTTACCTTGACCTGCTCTTGTGCAACGCTGTCATGGTCGTCAAATACCTGCGCAGGTGGTGTTCATAGATCTCCTGTTTCTCACATCTCTCTCCTATCTCTCTCTCTCTCCCTCCACCATTCCTTCCCATTTTGTCTCTCTACAGAATGCAGATAAACTCTATAAGGGTCAACTGTCCGAGTTCACCCCTCTCTCCTCCCTCCATGCACCGCCTGTCAGTGGACGGGGCAACGAGGGCCAGAACCAAGCCCACCGCAGGTCCGACTCCTCCCCTCCCAAAAAAGTGATGTACACCCACTGGGGGGGTGGGCCCAACTACTGCACTTTCCGCTCCTTTCTTCCGTTTGGAGAAAACCCAAGGCTGTCTGGGGTGGGGTACACCTACGCCGCACCAGGGCCTGAAACATCCGTCTGAAAGTAGTCTAGTCTGGAATAGTTTGCTAGTCTGGATGGATTAAAAGTCTAGACAAGTTCTTTGTTGTCACAGGGATGCCACTTAGACAGGCATATGTGAACGTAGATCTGATCCTGAACTGACTCCTATGAAATCATGGGGCGTTACAGTACACACTTGAAGTGCACACTCCAAGGCAGCATGGAGTAACAGGGCTTCTGTTCCTCTGTGCTTTGGAGTGATGCCAGATTGGCAGCTCCAGATAGGAAAGTTCAAAGTGCTGTGCTAAGGGGGGCCTAGGGAACCTTTAACCTGGATTCACCTCTGTATGGTGTGTGTGTGTGTGTGTGTGTGATTTAGTTGTGTGTTTGTATGTGTTGCCCTCAACTGTCCCTTCTCTCATCCCAATACAAAATACTTGAAAGTAATACACACTGGCCCTGAGCAGCTAGCAGTTTCCCCTTTCAATGTCAAAAATATTTAGCCCTTAGTGCACACAGTACACTCTGAATGTGGATAAATGTATGACATTTCAAAATGGCCTTGCATGCTCTGAAAACTCATCCTCATTTTTCTCTTTGTTTTCTCCTCCTTTTTTCTCTCTTTCTTTCTTTTTTGTTTTCTTTTAATGTAGAACAAACTGGTGTTGCCTTTGTGCAAATCTGTTCTTGAGGAACACCCCATAAGGCGTTGTTGTGTTTCACTGTAAGTGCTGGAATGATTGGCTGAGCTCTAGTATAGTGAAGAGGCAAGTGAGTAGTGTGAGTGTGTGTTTGTGTGTGTCTGATGTCCTGGACACAAGACACAAGAAGCCAGCTGCAACTGGACGGTCGCACCATTTTCTTTCTAAAATGCAGCAACAAGTAGAATAGTTTAGCTCCTACAATGATACCACTTCAGTCCTTGCTAAACAAGTCTAGAACAGCATTTCCCAACTCTCCTGGGCGGAGTTTAGGAAATGTTGGTCTGGAACTGTGTGGTTCCATGTTGCTCATTGTTAAGCGTAGCTGCGGGTTTAGAAGATGTCAACCCCTTCCCCTACAAACGAGCTATTTATTTGAGCTTTTCATTACACAAACAAGAAGTGTGCAGCTTCTTTAGCCAGTTTGGCTTCTAGAGCTAAAAGTTCATTTTATATTGCCTTAATGTCTCTCATGATTCATACTGTAGTTTGGACACCAAAGGCTGTAAAATAAGTGAACAACGGAGTAAACTAGTGTCATTTCTGCCTTATACACTGCGCAAGGAAGTAGGGAAAGGGGGTAGGCGTTCGAAAAATCCCACCACACTGCCTTAAGTTCACATTTTGCACCAGCGGAGCTCAAGAGGCCTAGCATTGTTGGAAATGACCTTTTAAGGCTGATCTGATATCAGTTTTTTTTTTTTTCTCGATAATACAACAGTAATGGTTTGGATGAGCATGGATCAGCCTAAAAAGGTGTTTCTTCTTGGAGGGATGGATACGCATCTCAAGATGCCTGCTGCTGATAGCGTAGCAACCCAAGACTCCTGATTATTTGTTTGATTGTTTTAGCCTCAGTTTTGCCTGCTTAGTAGCTACTACTTAGTACATATTAGTCTAAACATATCGTACACAGCTGTGTTGAACTTTTCATGATATAGGCTTCTGCTTCTGTGTTCAGTAGATGTTGGAGCCTTATGTCACTAAACGAGCTTCTTACTACCATTGACTACCTGATCATCACTGAAAGTCATCCAACAGTCCAGTTCTCTTTTAAACATGCCGCTTAGCTGATTTTCTCTACAAAAAAAAAAAAAAAAAAAAAGGTCAAATCTCAGATGGCCATTGTTCACTATGCAGCACTTCCCTTTAACGATATAACTCCCTACCAAAGTAGGACATGTCATAGCGAGCAGAAGTGCCATTTAAGTTCCACCTTTACAGATATTGTTCTTGCATCTGGTGTCGGGCCTCTGAAATATGAAAGTATCTAATTTTCATTAAGTGAAAATTAAGTATTCTTCTAGATGGTGATTATGGATAACTCTGGTTTATTTTGGTTTAGTTTAGAGCAGTTGATCTGGATTCAAATTGCTAAACGGATCTGAATCTGAATTGGAATATCCAGTGTGAACGCAAATTCAGATTCCAGTTCAAAATGCCAGATGCTTGAAAATGACTACATTTCTTATCTTATTCATTTCACCAGTTTGTGGCTTTGCATCTTAGTTTCCTTTCATTTCACATTCCATTTCCCTGTCCTCTTTTGTCTTTTTGTCCTTGCTCGCATCCTCAGACGTCATGGATTTATCTGCTGTTCTTCTGGTTTCATTTAGTCCTTTAATGTCTGTCTTATCACATGGCCAAGCACTCATCTCACAACCATCATCCACGTCCGAGTCAAAGAGAGGGAGGGGGAGGGGATTATTGAGATTAAGAGCAGTAATTGATAGCAAAGAAGACCAATGTTGAGTGTTATTTACTGTATTGTTATAATTCTTTTTTTATGTCTTAGCTGCTTGTGAGTAGGTGCCTTTTGGTGCTTCCTAAGAAGTGCTCGAGTTTATGTAAAACCATTTACATGTTAAAATAAAAGAAGTTGACGAGGCATATATATTTTTCTCCAGATCTGTTAGAATATGAGGAATGTCCAACATTACATTTCAGTCTTAAATGTGACATTCAGTTATGGAAGGGAGATGCAAGGTTGTTTCTTGGTAAAGATATACATTTATTAATGAGAGTTTATGTCTCACACTCAAAAGCAAGAATGTTCTATTTCATACATACAGAAATTTACAAATATAAATATATATATATATATCTCAATGTGTGCGTCCATGATGAGGTTTACAATTATCCAATGATTGAATGAGTGAGTGAATGAATGAACATATGAATGAACGAGTGGCTTTGCTTCTGGTCCAAAGGTATATTGCTCTATGTCTGAATGTATTCACTGTCAATCAACGCTCAAAAACACATTTTCTGAGTCATCAGAGTTCTCTGAGGATTTGGATGTTCTGTGTTGCGGTGGTAACAGTGTGGCCACTGTGCTAAATAAACCTCTTTTGCGTGGTTTGTCAGATGTTCTTATTGTAATCCACTTTCTCTTCACACACTGTTCTGTTTTGACTTGTCATCAAATGCTGAAACATGTCCAAAATTAGGTGTTCAGTATATCAGGCCTACTGTATCGGAATCTGAAAAGCTCTTTAAAACGTCTGAACCCAGGCGAGAGCACATTAATGTGTACTCTGTAAGTTGATTTATAGCCTACACCCATTTTTCAGTGTTTATATTTGGTTACCGTTCTAAAATTGACTTGATTGGGGTTTTTTTTGGTTTGTTTTTTTTTTTTTTTTTTTTTATACCTGTAATGTAATATAATGACGCTGGGTTGTGGGAACCTAGAACCACTGTGGCAATGGAGGATACGTGGAGCTTGTTTATTTCTTTGTTTATTCTGTCAGTGTTACCAAGAAATTTTTTTTTTTCTGTGATTCTGAATGTTAAAAAAGGAGCAGTTTCACTCCGATATTGCTAACGTTGCTATGAACAAAAGAGAATGGCGACGAGTCAGCAGTAGACATCATGCTATTTTGTAGCTTTGGGCTTCAAATCATAGTTAGTAACGTCAGCATGTTTCGAGGTGTTCCTTTGGAAAATCCCAGCCACTTTTTATTGCTCGATGTGAAAGTGATGTGACGGGGTAAATAATGAACAATAACAGAAATGCTGGAGCGTCGCTTCAGGGAGGGCCTACAGGAACAACGGCTTCTTCGTCTTATGATGAGCAAGAAACCTGAGCTGATAAACCACTCTATTGCATCAGAGCTGTCATTATTATTATTATTATCATTATTATTATTATTATATTTGTTTTTTGTTTGTTTGTTTGTTTTTTTTTGTTTTTTTTAATTTAATTACTTTTTTTATTTATTTTTTTTGGGGTATGCCAAGAATCAGTCCCTGGACATTGGATTTTCCTGAATGTAGTCTAGCATGCTCGAGCACTGGCTTACACTGGATGCGATCTTCAGATATCTTGGTATTTTCTATATCTTGTCGGTGGAAAATTTGCTACTTTTTATATTTAGAACTTCAATTAGTATCAATTTAGAATGTTGCTTTCAGTTTTATACCACTCACAGTTGGAGACCTGGCAGACACCTGCAACATAGCAATTAAAGGAAGAGGCTGAAAAAATGGCTTTAACCTTCTTCTCTTTCTTTGAATTGACTTTCAACTTGTTCAACTTTTACGATCTTGATTCGAAATGTGGACGTGCACTGTTTCTCCCAGGATGTCTGTGACGCTTGCACACAGTGAGAATTGGACGATGTTCATTTGCTGCTGTTCTGAAAGTGCGACCAAATACTACACTGTCCTACATGTCAAATTTTTCATTTAAGGCTTTACTGACTCTAGTGGGGCTACATCAATGCCAGCCTATTCTGATTAACCGAATGTCTTTTTGCTTTTTCTTTCTTTCCTTTTTAATTCATCAGCACAACGTGTGATGTCGCTCTTAACAACAAAAAAAAAACAAAAAAAAACAACTGTATATTTAAATGAACACTGTACAGCATATATGTAGTAATATGAATCAATGTACAGTTTGGGGTCTTTTTTTGTACACAGTTTTTAACAGATTGGTATCTGTAGATATATGTGGATTTTTGCCAGCTTTTCTGTAGCTATTAACAGAAAACAATACTGTATATTTGCTTGTAATAAACAGATAAAATACATCCTGGGTTGTCTTGTTTGTTGAGGGAGCTGTTTATTAATTTATATAAATAAATAAATATATATATATATATATATATAGTAATGTATGGATGTCTAAACGTCCTCCAAATGCATGTTAGATGCAGGTGGGAGCTTAACTCTGCAGAAAAGCAGATCTCCAGGTGAACTCTGGTCTGGTTTATAATCCCGATCTGTGGATGGACCAGCCTTGCTGAAGAGAGAAGAAGAAGGAAGAGAAAGTTCACAGTTGTTCTGAACTGACAGGGATCTTTGAGTAGCCATAGTGATGATCAGAAAAGCATCTCTACATTGACAAGGACCGAAATACAAATATATATTTTTTAATGGCTTTGCTGATTATCCCTCAGATGCAGATTGTAAGAGTAGTTTGCAGCTTGAACCCATAAACGCAGCCTTGGAAATGTTTTCATTTTCTTAGCAGGTACTGGATTCTACAAATCTAGAGATTCCTAGGCTACAATTTGCTCATTTTCTATTGGCTACTTTCAGCATTATAGTGCCTCATGCAGCCCAGGCTGTCTCAAACTAATAACATGAACCTGATTGTAATTCTGTCATACTTTTTACTGTGCAGTGGCCTCCAAATGGCAGCAAAACCAAATGCAAGTCTTTGAAATGTGAACCATCAGAAGATTCCCAGGAAGGCTATGTGACAGTTATGGGACGTTATCAGTATTATGAATGCTTACCCTGGGAAAATCCATAGAAGTTACATTGGGATGTTCTCGTAGGACATAAATTGTAATTTATTGTAATGACCCATAAACAGCAGATGGGGGCAGCAAAGCACTGCTCAGACTATCAAACCAGTTCACTGACCAGACAGGACATTGAAACCATTTGTTTAATATTGTATGGGTCTTCCTTGTACAGATCTATCAGGGAGCAGGTGAACGTGAAGAAAAATGATCATTGTGAGCACAAAGAACAGTATATATATATGTATATATATATGTATATGATTTTCCAGATTGTCCAGACAGTGAAGGTCATGCTAATTGAAAGGGATGATACAGCTATTTATAAATATGTCTTTAGAGGTAATCAGTCCTCCAGAGAGAGTCAAGATATATATGTATATATATGTGTTTGTGTATTACATTTGATTTTGATTTTGCATTATAAAAGATTCATAGGGAGGAATGACCAGCAGTAGATGACTGCAGTAATATGCAGTGGTCAGTTGGTGGCATGCTTACCATTTGTAATTCAACTCCTCTATAGCACCCTCTACTACGTCTTAACACACCAAAAAACAGAGCAAACACTTGTACTGTATGGGTGCACATTATTAACCAACAGACTGGTCAAATCTGTGGGCAGTTATTAAAATCTAGTCGCCATAATTTCACAGGAATTCTTTTATTCTTTCCAACTTTACCTTTTTGTTGTTATCTCCATTCATGATAGTCTTCATCTGTGTACCACTTTCACCTTTTCCTGAACATGATTGTCCGTACAGTGGAGGTTTATTTGCCAGAAGAGTGTGTCACATCAAGTATCTGAAATGAACAAACATGGATGAGTTATGGCTGCAGACCCTCAGTTTTTACAGAAGTATCAGCTGAACTGTCACAAAAGTCACCGTTTCATCTCAAATCGAGCTAAAACATCAGCTATTTCACTTTTCATTAATCAGAACAGTTGGTTGTTTGATGAGAACTTCAAGCAACAAGTGTTTTTTCATAGTTACCGTTTCTAGGTTGGACAAGCTTTACAGTCCACCATAGTCAATCAGTGTCCAAACGTAGCTTTTCTTTAGTTTAACACTATTAGGCTCTGGGTTTGCTTCCCGGTCTGGGGCACCGTGAGTCCTTTCTGGTAGAGTGTGGATGTTCTCCATGGGTCTGCTGGGTTTCCTCTAGATCCAAAGACTTGCATCAGCTTTGATCGGGTTCACAAATTTCTGGGGATGTATTTACTGAGAAAAAAGTGATGCTTGACTTCTAATATTTGTTAGAAATGTTAGCCTCTTAAGTTCAGTTCTAAACTTAAGAGGCAAAATTTGGGCTCCAAATATGTCGGAGAAACCTGAGAATCTGGAGCGGGGGGACTAATGTCAGTGTGATTTTCATTTACTACTCCTTTAAGTGTTCTTTGCCCCTTGCCAACATGAAAGTGAAAGTGACTATTTTTAATCATTGTGAAACACAAAAACTGGTCTGGGAATCAAGTCTACGACCTTATGGTCCTAGAGGCCTGCGATAGGCTGGCGACCTGTCCAGGGTGTGTCCCCGTCCTTCGCCCTGTGTGAGCTGAGATGGACTCCAGCACCCCGCCAGACCCTAATTAGGACAAGCAGCTCAGAAAATGACCGACTGACTAAAAAATGTTTTATAATTTATCGTTAGATCGAATGGAATTTATTCAAACATTTTATAAACGTGCAAGATTCCTAGGCCTGGATACGTCCATTTAATCAACACAACGAAATAATATACAATACAAAAGCAGTGGACTGCCTGCTAGTTTGTTGATATTCATTTTTCAGCTTTTCTTGTTGCTGTTGAGGAAACATACTCACTATGTCAGTTTACAGTGGGGAAAGTTGTAATTAAGCATTTTTTCTTAAATTAAGATTACCGTGAACTGACTAAGGCTGCTAATTAACAACGGCCACTTATTCATACAACTTCCAGAAACTCTGTCTACAGCTCTGTAATAATTTAGTAAGCGCTGAAAACGGGTAATGGAGGGTATGTGTATGTGTGTGTATGTGTGTGTGTGTGTGCGTGCATGACCATGTGCACCCGAGTGTGTGTTCACTCAGCTGTGAAGTCTCCAAGAGGACTGAAATTGCAGTTATTTGCTGAGATTGTTTATGAGTCATTTAGCTTTTATTCTCTCTTTGTCTGCCGGACGGCCTCTTTTATTAACGACTTAAAATGAGTCTTAATGGTTCATGAAAACATTGAATGGGCTGTTAGATTGGCACTAGATGTCAATACGTTGATCTAAGTTTCGGCTGAACTGGATCGGATTGTAAGCAAATTTTGATTCACATATCTTTGTACCAGTATTCACTTTCAGACTAGCCTATACTCAAACCCGCATCAGTGAAGGGCCACATATTACTGGGCAATAACCAGAAAATAATTGAATAATACATTAGTAATGAATGAACTCGTATGTGCATCACACTTACACACTGCCATTACATGCAAATGGTCCATATGCAAGACTTTCAGCTGTTTGCTAATATAACCCTAAACATTAAGTGTTAAGAATACATTAACCTTAACTGGTCTTAAGTGAAGGCAGTATGTCATTAGCTTGGGAAGTCAAAGCCAGCATTCAACACTGTGCAAGTCAAGATTCAGCGGTGGCGTAGTGGTTAGAGAGTTGGATAGCAGATCGGAAGGTTGTGGGTTTGATTCCCAAACCATTCGGTTGCCCTGAGGTGCTCTTGAGCAAGGTACCATCCCCATCACTGCTCCCCAGGCGCTTTCAATAGGTGCCCCCTGCTGTGCATGTGTGAGCGTATGGGTCAAATGCAGAGGTTGGCCAGCGGTGGGCTAGTGGTTAGGGAGTTGGCCCGCATCGGAAGATTGTGGGTTCGATTCACTCACAAGTAGGTTGCCCTGAGGTACCCCTGAGCAAGGTACCGTCCCTGTCACTGCTCCCCGGGCGCTTTCAATAGCTGCACACTGCTGCACGGTGTTTGTGTGCATGGGTTAAAAGCAGAGGTCCAATTTCGTTGTGGTTCATGGTGTGCAGTGCTGTGACCTCGCAATGACAAGGGTTGTCACTTAAACTGAGGTAGCCTTGAGCAAGGTACCATCACTGCTCCCCGGGCACTTTTAATAGCTGCCCTCTGCTGCATTGACTTGAAATTGGCTTGATTTATGCTTCAGAGAACACAAGTAAATGTGCTATTTACATGTAATATGTAACTATGTAAATATGCACAAGTAAATCTGTGCTCTTTAGAGGGTCATCATACTATTAAAAACACAGAAAAACTCCTTTTCCACAAGATACTATATAAATATTTAAGTGTCAGTTTTCTCATGTAACCAGCATAATTTAAGTGCAGAATATAAACATTACTCACATGGCAGATTCCACTTGGGAATCCACATGGGTAAAAAAAAAAAACCCCAAAGCTGTTAAATGATCACCTTTGCATGCAAAACCATTTAACCATTTCTGTTTCTTAACAAGACTTTTATTCTTAATCTTGACTGGAAACTGGCCTTTGTTGTCCTTGTGTGTTTCTCAGTTTCTGAGCCCTTCCATTTTCCACGAGTTTGACGACTGTACTAAATTGATTTCAGAATCAATTAAGGATCAAGGAAAGGGACAATAGGACAACTGCTGTAGATGGAAGGATTCTTTTCTAAGCACAACAGTTTGTGCCTTTCAGTCAAATCCATGTTTTGAATGAAGCACAATGCATGGCAGTCCTCCAGGGCAGAGGTCATTTGCATATATCAGTTTTAAAGGCTCAGAAACAGCCTGTTTAATTGCAAAAGGATAAAGAGAGGTTGGAAAATTGGTCCTGGAAGTACAGACTTTTTGTTAAAATGCAGAGTACAAGAAAACATGCAGAATATGGGCCCTTTAAAAAGCAGAGGCACACACTTTAGAGAGAGCTCAGAGGGCTGTAAAAGGTCCCGTCTCATCAGAGTGAAGAAAGGTCAGCCGAGAACTAGCAAGAACAACCGTGTCGTGCTCACAGTCACCTCGGTGCTAAAGGACAGAGGCACCTCTGAACCTGCCAATGCATTCGGCAGGCAGCGGCGCTCACCTTGAAACGTGAGCCATGAATGGAGAAGGAGAGCGAGGGAGAGGGAGGGCGACTGAACGAATGAATAGACAAACCCTCCCCTCTTAACCTCTCTTCTTATTAGAGCAAATTGTGCAGAAATTTCATTTCGTGGCCTCTGTCTCCTTGTCTCCACTCATTTTAAATGGTTTGTATTATTTTTTTTCTCTCTCATTCTTTATTAACTTGGGTGAGAAGTGCTGACGGAAAAAAAATCATTGCTACAAACAAGAGCTGAGTCTTACAGCGAAGCACAGTCTAACTGCAGGCTATGTAGGGCCACGCTAAAGCCACAGCTCAGCCAAAAATCTGCATTTTCCTCACTCTAAATGTAGCCGTTCACCCAAGACGTGTTCAGTGTCTGAAGCGTGATTCTTTTTCAGTTTGACTTACAGCCATACAGTCTGAACACCCCCAGATTTAAAGGTTGCTTATAAATTCACAAATCCACAATGACTGATTAAAAAGAAAACTGATTAAATTTTGAATTTTTTGCAATCACTACGAAGAGAGAACACAATGAAATGTTAGTTTAGTAAAAGTTTTTTTATTTACTGCCTTGACACTTTGATATGAAATACTTGGTCAGATTAACTCAAAGGGTCAGAATCGTTTGCAGTGCTGGTAACGGGAACACCAAAAGTGATAAATGCATTTTGCTGCATGTTGACTGAGGCATAGTTTTAGGGTAGATCTGAGAATTAAAACTTTTCTTCCAAACTATTCATGATGGAGCGATAATATTCAGTCCTCAAACTCAAATTCCATAAAGTGAATAGGAGGTTTTACTGCTTTGTGGTTAATAAATGAAATGACTACATTTAGCCAGTGTATTTTTCTGCAAAAAAAAATCCCCCAAAAACACCACTTACTGTGTTTAATCTTCCTGATTCACTTATGCAAAAATGTAGAAAAATGTCCTTTAAGCCACCTGTATGTCATGGATAAGCTTGAAGTCCAGGTTCCTACACAGGGGGCGCCACACATCACTCTCATATAGATCTCTCCAGTAGAGCTCGTCTGTAATGAGCCCTGAAATGAAGACAAAGGTAAATATTAGTGATTGATATTAGCACTTCATTAGCTTTGTGCACAAGGAAATAAATGGAGCTCCTAGGCACGCACTGAATATAATGCTGTCTGGTGGAATACTGGAGCATTCAAGGAGAGTGGAAATTAGAGGCGAGACACCAAGACATAAATACATTCATAATAATAATAATCCCATTATTACTTCAAGCTGTGCCCAGGGGTGATTAAATCAGTCTTAAGACACTTTATTAGAAAGCTTGACTCGACAAATCCGATTAGGCCACTCATCTCTGGTTCACATCCTGGGAAAAAAAGGGACTCGGTTTGCCAAAGGCTACAGGGTTTTCACAGGGTTTCTGTCAGTGGCTGTTTTAAGGGGGGAGGGAGGAACGATGATGTATGTTTATGGAAAATTATGTATTTTCAAGAGCAGGGGGAAAAAGCCCAAGCTTAATTTGAAAGCTTACATTTGCTTTCATGCTCCTTAGAAGACTGAATATCAAAAGAATAAGAGGGTAAAGGAACCATGGTAAAGGGCTGAGATGTTAAAGTGATATCTGGGTTTTGTAGGTCAGTGCAGAGAATTCATTAGTGGGCACAACGAAAGGAGGAAGCTATATAAAGGAACGGACAACAGATGTGTAAAAAGATTGTGGTATACCACCGTTTTTGGGAATTGACACTTAAACCTTGAGTAGCAGCAGCTATTGATAGTAAAGCCGAAAAAGATCCAATTTTCCATTTTTAATTTTTTTTGTTAGATGACCTCCATCAACATCGAGTTAAAACTGCTCAAATATTCACATACAGGGCCAAATACGTTGCCATCGACATGACTACATGAGGTTTCTGTCTTTAATTCCTCAGTTTGCTCAGTTTCAGGCTGGATTTTTCACAGTTTTGAATCAGATTCATGTTTCCTTAATGATATTTTCTGCTGATTTGGGCACAATAATGATACTGGAGCTCAGATAAATGCAACATTTATATGAATACTTCATTTCTGAAACTGTAACTAATATTTTTGCTGTTTGTTATTGCTCGGATTGTTTGAGGTATGCCACATTCACACTACATGAGTTTAGTCCTGATTTTTCACTCGGCCACCAGTTTTGTTGGCGATCGCTAAGAAAAGCCCCAGATCAGAGGCACTGGCTTTGGGCTTGCAGATCAACTCACAAGTGTGTGAATTGCTCAAAGACATCTTCTGACAGCCAGGCCAGTGACTTGTTGATGTTCACTAATTATATCTGCACCTAAATATCCATCTCTTGTAGCATGAAAAGACTCAGTTGTAACTGGCAGTAAGTGCCAGTTGCTCCTTGAGAAGGAGTTGGGCAACATCAACAAGCCTGGCAAGAAGGGTTTTGTGGTCTACTTAGATACAAGAGGAAAATGTTTGACAAAAACTTTGACAGGAGCACAAATGTGTTTATGATGCATCACAACCAAGCTGAGAATGAGACGAGATGTTAAACAGCTTGGATTAATCATCATTAATCATCACTTCTTTCACTTCTTCTGCATGTTTCCATGATTTACAGAGGAAAAATGAGGAGAGGAGAGTAATGGTGAGTAATATCTCTTGGGTAAAGATCTTGTAATATGTGACCCCCTGTTGCTGATCAGTGTTTTAAACCTCAACAGCAACTTGTGTAGTGTGATCAGTACAACAAACTGAAAGTGTTGAAACTAGAAAGTGTAGCCAGTTTTTTACATTATTTGCCCTTTTGTTTTCTTCCTAATAGGATCAGCAGTGGCCTAGTGTTTAGGAATTAGGTCTCATGGGTTCAAATCCCAGATCAGTGGGTTACCCTGAGGTACCCTAGAGCAAGGTACCATCCCCAACACTGGTCCCTGGGCATTGAATATGGGTGTCCCCTGCTGCACAGTGCGCATGGGTGAAATTCAGAGAAAGAATTTAAATGTGGTTCACTGTGTGCTGTGATGTGCTTCACAAGTAGTCACTTTCACTTCATGTTCACTAATAAGGTATCCTTGTAGTTTTGAGCAGAAGAACTTGTTTACCAGTTGGTTCTTGTTCGGTTCGTTTGGGTTAGTGCGGATGGATGACTGCAGAGTGATATTAGGCTTTAAACAGAAACTCAAGCTGGTTTTTCTCAGTTTTCTCTTGTATGTCTTTAGTAATTATGTTAGAGAATTGATAGCAGTAACAGCAGTCTGAAAGAGTGAGATTAAGCTTTAAATAGTTGCATTCTGGGCACCATAAGCTGCCGTCGTAATCTTCGTGTTTATGAATATTGAACTCGGAAGATGGAGAAAAAGCTGTCTGTGCTTTTGTGCCCACCTAGCGAGCGCTTTTAAAGGAAAAGAGAACAGCAGTGAATTTTTGGGAGGAAGGAAAAAAAAAGATCACAAAACTCCCCTGCTGGTTACCTTCCAACCTCCTGCTTTTAGTCTCCACTCAAGCAGCTAAAGCCTACCTAGTCTCTCTCTCTCTCTCTCTCTCTCTCTCTCTCTCTCTCTCTTTCTCCCTCTTTCCCTCTCCCTCTCGATCACAGTGATTGATTTTACGGCTGCTCTTATCAAACACAGCAGGCCTCATCAATGACAATGTGGAGGATGGCGCTCGTTCCTCTGTGTCAACCTAGCAACAGACAGTGAGTCTGGGAGTGAGTGAGTGAGTGAGTGAGTGAGGGAGTGAGGGAGTGAAAAGGAAAGAAGGCAAAGAAAAGACAGATCCTAAACATGACTAGGGATGCAGCGTTGCTGGGATGATGACGGTAACCAATAATTATCACTTTGCTGTAGCTTATACCAACTTCTTTAACCATATTGTTTTATTCTATCAATCAAATGTTTTGAGACTAAAAGCAAAATACAGATGCCTTAAAATCTACAGTACAGAAATACATTACTTATACTTAATTACTTCCCATCTCTATTCATAGAGCCGTTTCAGTCCATACTAAATTCAAAAAGGGATGCTCCACTGTGTAGCTAATAAATTGGGAGTATGTAACTAATATACTAAAATGACTTTACTGTTAATAACTATGTAATTCCACTATGGATTTCATTTTCAATAGTTATAGTTATAATTATAGTGATCAAATATTAAACTGTGATGATAACATTTTTTGCTCAGTTGTAAATAATTGCCAGCCCAACAATCATGATCATATGTGCCCCAGAAACATGCCTCATCTTACAAGTTATTGGCTGCTGGAACTGTGAAATACGAACAGTACTAATAATATATATTTCTTTTTACATGTGTTGATAATGAAATATACTGTAGATATACTGTGCAACCTTCATGCTGGTGGCAGCTTCACAGAGAAATCATTATGGGATTATAATGAGATTAGGGCTCTCTCTTGCTGTCTCTCTCTCTCTCTCTCTCTGTCTTTTTCTCTGCACGCACACACACGGGACTCAGAGCATTAGTCATGGTTGGTTAGCAGCTAACAGTTTTGCTAAACACTTCATTAAGGGTCTTTACAGCCTGCTCCTACCTTTGTCATAACTTCCCACCCCTGTGATATGATCTAATGGAAACATCTGTCTAATTTTCCTTATCGAGTATCATTCCCCCTGCTGTGCCTCAGAACATCAGTCTCCTGCTTCCTGAGTGTGTGAGTGGCTTTCATATTGATGGGTAATGCTCACAGGTACTTGTCCACTTGTCTCGCTTCAGAGCTCTGCTTAAAAGAGATCTTTAAAGCACTGCTCAGAGCCAGGTCAGAGGAGGACACTGCGTCGTCCAAAGTGCCCGATGCACTCTCAGGATAAGCGCGAGTACACCTGTATCTTTCTAAAAACATTCTTAAGACACATCTCCTCCTACTACATTGACCATGCCTTGCATTCATTTCAGGGAAATGGAAGGAATACAATTTCCAGTTAATCTGATTGAGTTTCATATACACATGGCTTTTTGGTGTTTTTAGATTCGCCGTAGGCCTCTGAAGTCATGTTGTCATTCTACAGAGCCGGGCCTCAAATATCGAAACATTAAAAAAAACATGGAAAGCTATTGTCTGCCAGTACCTCTATGAAATTCAACCAGCATTGCAAAGATTTTTTGTACATTTACATTTGCGGCATTTAGCAGACGCTCTTATCCAGAGCGACTTCCATGTCCTGATTACAGGGACAGTCCCCCTGGAGACACTCAGGGTTAAGGGTCTTGCTCAGGGACCCAGTAGTGGTAGTGCTGGAGGTGGGATTCGAACCTGGGACCTCTTGAACCAGAGGTCCATAGGCAAGTACCCTACCACTAGACCACCACCACCCTGTATTTTTGGTACTTTTACTGTACTGTGGTCGGAAACATTTTTGGCTCTCATTTTCAGTCCAGTCTCTGTACCTGATCAGTTTCAGAGGATTGTTTTTCTTGTTGGTTACACCACACAGAGACCTACGTATGAATCATTCAAGAAGAACAAAGTCCTCTAAATTTAGGCATGCGCAGGTGATTCCAGATGATCAGGCTGGTGATTAGTTGACTGCTGATGCTGAAAGCTGAGTGATTGGAACCGCTTCATCTAGACACCATGTACCTTTAGGCACTTTGCAGCCTGTCGCAGCATAACAATTGTTCCCATTTCTTTAATCTGTTCATCAGGTATAATTATAACCCAGACAGCATCTTGCATTCACTACTCTGTGTGGACAACCAAACACTTACTCACTCAACATTTCCCTGTGCTGTAAATTTAACTCTATTCAGTGGGTTTTGAGTGCTTTACATCCTCTATTTAATGAACGCTCAAAAATATAACAATGAAGATCTAGACACAACAACATACTGTCTTGCTTGGTTTGTACTGTGTTGCCATGGGCCTTGCTTGGGCTACTCCTTAGGCTGACTTAATTACATGGCCAATTAGGGTAGGTTAGAGGACGAGGGTGGGACAGCAGGAGGGAGGGTTTCTTCCTACACTCTCTTCTCTTCCTTCCCCTCGTTGGTTTTTGCATTGTGAAAAAAGGTGCTTTGCGTGCTTGTCACCACCTGACCGAATAAGTAAGTAACAATTATTTGGGCCTGAGGCGCTAAGAGGAAACAGGTGATGCATTTTTTGGCAGGCCAAAACAGGGGCCAGCTGCGGCTCCTGCAAGCTCAGCTGCTGGGGACAAAGAGCCAGGTGAGAGTGGGCACGTGCCGACCCGCGTGTGAAAGGCACGGAGGTGCCCGGCGGGCCTGCAGGAGCTGCACCTGGCCTGGCAGTGCTGGGCTGAGCTCACAGGTGCTGCACTTGCTTTTGTGCTGGCCGGGGGGATGATACCACTTCCTCGTAAGCACAAAACTGCTTGGTGGGGGTCCCAGCTGAGCCCTCACTGAGGATAACAAGACCTCCCCACCCACCCTCAGCGACACACGCACACACACGCACACACACACGTTCCACAAAGTATAAGAGTGAACTGTCAGAGTGAAAGGGTTGGGGTGGGTAATTGTATGTAATTAGCTGTTTTAATTAGCCAACCAGGTGCTTGGAGAAGCTCTCTCTCTCTCTCTCTCTCTCTCTCACACACACACACACACACACACACACACACACACACACACACACACAGATGCGCGTGAGAAAAAAGATGCACTGCTCAGATAGTCTCTCTTACAAGCACACATATGTGGTCCATTAAGACCATCTTTATTGATCCGGTGTGTAATCCCCACTCAACCTTCAATCCTCAGCCCCTCCACCAATTCCAAGCCTGTTAACCACATGCATTTTACTAGTAGGCTTACAACCTTTTAAAGGACACTTTGTTAAGGTTTTCATTCTTTTGTGCTAAAATCAGTAGCAGCAGCCGTCTTAAAACTTTATCTGTATTTTTAAACATTTTTATAGTCTCCCACATAAGTCTATTTGAGATGTAACCAAGCATGGCAGTAGAGTGATCTAACTTGGTCTCTGAATGTTATTCAAGATTAAATCTGGGTGCACAGCAGTGCTTAAGTTGTTTTATATGTGTGGAACTCAGGACACAAGCTTCAGTAGCACTGTGAGCCGTGGTCATCTGTAATCAAGGCAGGTAGTAAAGCGTAATGACCTCTTTCTTCACAAAGCAACGCAAACCATTAGCTTGTGAAGACAATCCATAGCCGTGTGCATTAGACTGACAACATTGCTGTTTTGCCTCTTTTTTTTTCTATTCTTGATGTAAAAAATAACAGGGCACATATTTCTTTCCACTAAACGAGCTCTTATAAACAGCAGTCACTTTTCTTTAAATCATCTTTAATTTACATTACATCACCTTCCTCTGCTTACCAACACAGTCAACTAGGAATGAATATTAATATGATACACTGCTTTATTTTTGCCAGAATAAGAAAGCCTGTCCAAACAGTGGTGTTACCTTTTAGATGTACTTTTTTTTTTATCAATACAAACTCAAACGTTTTCTTTGGATAGTGAGAAAAGAATACCTAATAAATCTCAGGTTTCAATCATTTGTGTGTGTGTGTGTGTGTGTGTGTGTGTGTGGAGGGAGCATTTGGAGGATGGAGTCCCTTGGGTTCATCTTTGCCATGGAGATGGTAGCTGCTGAAGCGTTCTGGGTTACCTGAGCTGAGATGAAAGCTGCCCTTTGGCTCTTTGAAGGACAGCTCCAATAGGAACGCTTACTGCACTGTGATAGCTGGAGAGGATTAAGGGAACAATACAGGTGAAATTATAGCTTTTTACTGCAAGAGTCACTGATACCCCCCTCCTACCAGCACCACCACACACACACACATAAACACACACACAAACAGGTGCTGTTTACCATGGCATAGCCTACTGTTAGTGTGTGTTTAGTTTCACACAGTCTCAGAACAGATACGTTATGGCTATGATACAAAATGAATCATTTTTTTTAAATGACTAAGGTTAAAATTAGGCTGAAGCCGTCTTACTGCAAAAAGCATCAGCTCTGTAATATCTATGTATGTCTGCATTTACAAAATTCTAATTTGTTAGGGCTCCATCTTTCTCACCCCCCCTCCCCAACACACACACACTTTCACACTCTCTCTCTCTCTCTCTCTCTCTCTCTCTCTCTCTCTCGCTCTCTCTCTCTCCTTAGGGGTAGTTGACGCCCTTGCTGAAACTAAATACATTTCTAATACATTTTTATTTATCATAGCTTTCAGGCCCCGCCTAAAAATTATTTTATAGACTTTTGTCCACTTTGTGAATGTAAATGAGGTAAAGTGTAAGAAACCACAAAAACAAGACTTATGTTAAACATTATGTTTAAACATGATTGAAGACCATTCTGGATGCCATGAAAATTCACCAAACGATTGTGAGCGTCTCTGTGAATGGAACACTTTTACGACAATAGAACCGCATGTAATGAAGAGAGTGAAAGAGAAAACATGAAAAGTGAATCAGCTAATGTAAATTTAGGAAGAAAAAAAACTGTTAGCTTTATGACAGAAACGCAGTCTCGGGTTCTGTTTCCTGTCAATAGCTCTTGGTCGCTTTATCTGTCCAATCAACTGCTGAATATGAGACGACTGAAGTTCAGCCCTCAGAAGAGCAGTGGGTCGATTGGTGCCACACCGACTCATGGGGGCCCAATCAACCAGAACATGACCCTCAGACCCTCCTCTCTTACACGCAGGATTGGCTTACGGATGATTGACAACAGTTGGCAGACTTCCAGGATGTCAGGAACTGTGGGATAGCTGACAGTTAGAGCACACATACAAGTACATGTTAGAAATAAATAGTCTTAATTCCAATATTTTTCAGTTTCCTGTCTACATTTTTATATACAGTACTGCGCAAAAGTTTTAGGCAGGTGTGGAAAAATGCTGTAAAGAAAGAACGCTTTCAGAAATATAAATAATGATTGTTTATTTTGATCGATTTACAA
Organism: Hepsetus odoe; assembly: GCA_017165825.1. NCBI lineage: Eukaryota > Metazoa > Chordata > Actinopteri > Characiformes > Hepsetidae > Hepsetus > Hepsetus odoe. The sequence continues at coordinate 14,551,609 of CM029386.1, forward strand.
AATGCAAAGTGAGTGAACAAAAGAAAAATCTAAATCAAATCAATATTTGGTGTTACTACCTTTTACCTTCAAACCAGCATCAGTTCTTCTGGCCCCACAGAGCCCTGATCTCAACATCATCCAGTGTGTCTGGATCACATGAAGAGACAGAAGGATGTGAGGAAGCTACATCCACAGAAGATCTGTGGTTAGTTCTCCAAGATGTTTGGAACAACCTACCAGCCGAGTTCCTTCAAAAACTGTGTGCAAGTGTACCTAGAAGAATTGATGCTGTTTTGAAGGCAAAGGGTGGTCACACCAAATATTGATTTGATTTAGATTCTCTTTTGTTCATTCACTGCATTTTGTTGATTGATGAAAATAAATGATGAACACTTCCATTTCTGAAAGCATTCTTTGTTCACAGCATTATCCACACCTGCCTAAAGCTTTTGCACAGTACTGTATTTCATGAAATATGATTCAGTTTGGTGTAGTTTGCTTCTTTTGTGCTGCACCAGAGCTTCACCATTTATAACTTCCATTAAATTGCATTAAATTATTACTCGCTTAACTCAAACAGTATCCTGCAAATTCTTAAGCTGCTTTCACACTGGTTGCAGCGGCAAAGAAATATTTTTCAGCTTTGTCTTTATTGTTCATGACGTATATGGATCAGTCATGTTTCTGGACACAGGATCGTTCACAATAACGATCAGAAGTGAAAAAAGAACAAACATTTTTTGCTTAATACGTTGACAGAAATAAAATAAGTGAAAATTTCATCACATGGAAGGCAGAGATGTCAATGTCGGGAAAATGTTCTGAAAAGACTGGAAAGATCTCGCATCCCTAATGATGCATTGCCTAAAGTAAAAAAAACAAAAAAAAAACATTATTTTACATAGCTTTTGAAAAATACCAAAATCTATGAAGTAAAACATGCGATGAATTCATAAAAACATAAAACATCCTAATTCTCGAAAATACATTCAGGTGTAGTTTTTAGGGATAACATGCTCAATCAGAGCAACAACTGCGGTGAAATGAACTGTAGATGAAAAACCAAAGAAAATGAATAAAACCTGAAAAAGCTGGAAAGAAAGATGGAAAGGTCCAGACTCTGCTAAAGACTGCACCGAGTTTCAGCCGCGTTCCCAACATCATTCCAAAACAGTTGGAAATTGCTGAATTGTGAAAGCAGGGAAAAATCTCCAGCCTTCATTTCCACACCCCAGCTTAGCACAATGTAGGATTTTTTATTTTGATGATTGTTTAAACAAAACCTTAGACTGACTTTGGTCCCTTAAGAATTGGACTGAGGTCTTCTGCAGTTCGAGAGCTTTTCGACTCAAAAGAGGGCAGTATTACTACACTGCAAACTAGGATCTCCTTTTTAATTCTAAAATCGTTATTATCATGACACATTCGCACATTTAAAAGTCTTTTAATAAACCATTTCAGCTTTTTAATCATGCTACAATAGCCATTGAGTACATCTGGCTGACAGAAAGAAAATTGATTTTGACCCTTACAGTTTTGGACCAGTCGCTTTAATCACTGTGAAGAACTCAAGAGGAAGACAGTCTCGGCATCATGAACGGCAAAGAGATCAAAGATCATTCTTTCCTTTAAGTGTGTTTCATTGCAAGAACCAGGAGAGCCCATTTTGGAGACCTTCCAAACCAGCTGAAGATAAGATTCCAAAACGCACTTTGAACATCATGATATCTTACAATAGGTCTCTTTAAAGTAGAAGGATGAATGTGTGGTAGTTTTAAATGTGCCAGTGATGGAGCTGCTGTGCGGGCAGGCATCTCTAAGGTGCCTCACTTTTTTTCCTTCAAGGCTTTTAGAGGTCCACAGAATCTGCTAGTTGAGGGCTTCATGGACCTGTTAAAGATAAGAAACAGATAAAGAGATGTATTCTCAGTTATGTCTTTGATGGCTAATACGTTTTAACATCCGTGCCTGCAATCTACTGGCGATCTGTTCAGGGTTTTTCTCCACCTTTTCCCTTGAATTTAGGCTTCACCCTTTATGACCCTAGTTAGGATAATGAGTTTGGGTGAAAGTGACTATCCATGTCATTGTGAAACACAGCACAGTGAGCCACAACGAAATTAGAGCTCTGCATTTTACCCATACACACACGTGCAGCAGGGGGCAGCTATTGAAAGCGCCCGGGGAGCAGTGACTGGGACAGTAACTGGCTCAAGGATTCCTAAGGGCAACCTGCTGGTCTGGGATTTGAACCCACAGCCTTTTCATCCTGCGGCCTAGTCCCTAACCACTAGGAAACCGCTGCCCCATGGATGGATGGATGGATGAATAGATGAATGGATGGACAGACCCTTTGACACTTTAACTAGAACATGAAACCATAAACCTAAAAAACAGTTAAGGTTTATAATGTTATTTTTAAAGATGGAAAATTTCAGTAAAGAACACTTTACCTCGATATGTTTGGGATGATATACAGTGCAAAAATGACCTTCAGATAATAAAAAAAAATTATTTACTTATTACTCAGTATTGCAATTACTAAGCTGTCAGGATAATAAATGAAGTATATGTTTACTTTAGCATCTCTGTAAATTATTGGTGTAAGGTTTACTTTGGTAGTAAAAATAAAGGATTCAGAGAAAAGCTGGGGTACTTATTTCAGCTAGCAGAAGTTATGCCACTGCTTTTCAAAATGTATTTAATAAAAAGGATTTTTTTTTTTATATTTTCAGTTGTCGTGCAGACATTTGTGACAGTAATAGCTTAGGAACAATGCCAAACCCCACACATTGTATCCCCTTATTTTGGTATCAGCATTCTAACCCAACAGCTGTCTAAACTACCTTTGAGTCGAAAGGTATTCAATCTGTGCTTTCAACAATAGTTTAAAATATGAGTTACTAACCCTGATCCTGGAGTCCCACTGACCTGCTTATTTAAATGCTGCCGTGCTGTAAAACCCACTTCAGCCCAGAAAAGGTTTTTTAATTAGCTGCCTAGTTGGATCAGGTGTGTTTGGATCAGTGGAAACACTAGAATGAGCAGAGCTGGGTGGCTCTACCACTGGTTTTGAAATAAGAAAACTATCACATTAATATTAAGGTAGGCTCTGCTGTTCATACCGATAAAATACTTTGTTGCGCATGAGGGTGTGAGTTAAATATACCTGTGATACCAAATAGCTGTATTATGTTAACAAAATATTTCAGAAACAGTGAGACAAATTCCGACAGCATAAAAAGTGCCCAGAAACTTTTGATTGGTGGCAGGGAGAGATGAAACTGAGAAACAAGCACTCTCCTAACTACAGTCCATCCTGGTCCACTCATCTAGTCCCTTAGTTCAGGCTCCTGCCTCCCCTCTGGCTTCTACATATGCTTCAGGAAGCGGCTCCATCCCAATAGCCACCTGCACCCCTGCTGAGCACACTCCATTACTGGCTCGTTGCCTACACTCTGCCCAGTGCACTAAAAGCCAGACACGGGGAGCGGCCAGGTTAAGAGGTATAAAATGGGGTGAGGGCCAAGAGGATGGGGCTATTTAGAGTTCTGATTGCTGATTCGCCAGGAGGGGGGAGAGTATGATAATAACACTCACTTGTTCACCTTTTCTGCTCCATTTTTAGGTGTAGAAGGAGGGTGGAGGGTTCAAAAGGGCAGGGGGTAAAGGGGGACATAGGAGATAGAGATTGTGTGTGTGTGTTTAATTCTTTTTTCTAATGTTCCTTACTACATATATGTGAAATATGGTTCTTCTATGGGTTCCCAATGCTTTTTGTCTCCTTTTGCCACATTTATATTTGACCGTCTGGCAATAAATTGCTACAAACCTATGGCATCTTAATAGCAAACAATGTAATTTATAGAAGATCAACAAGTACTTGAATTAAATTAAATGTAAAAGTTAGTTAATAGAGATTTGGAATTGACAGTATTCGTGAAAAGCACATAAATGAAAGAGATCAAATTTAAATCTAAACCTAATACTGAATCGAAAACCAATAATTTCTGTTACTGCAGACATAGAACACATCATTGTTAAATTTGACATTTTGACATTAAAGACACAAATGAAACACAAATGGTCCATGTGCAATGCCGTAGTCCATTTATGTTTAAGGCATTTAAAACATCATCTGAACAATATTTTTTTTGCACAGAACTTTGGTTGACATACATTACTGGGCAAAAGTTTTAGGCAGGTGTGGAAAAAATACTGTAAACAAAGAACGCTTTCAGAAATGGAAGTGTTAATCATTTATTTTCATCAATCAACAAAATGCAGTGAATGAACGAAAGAGAATCTAAATAAAATCAGTATTTGGTGTGACCACCCTTTGCCTTCAAAACAGCATCAATTCTTCTAGGTACACTTGCACACAGTTTTTGAAGGAACTCGGCTGGTAGGTCGTTCCAAACATCTTGGAGAACTGACCACAGATCTTCTGTGGATGTAGGCTTCCTCACATCCTTCTGTCTCTTCATGTGATCCAGACACACTGGATGATGTTGAGATCAGGGCTCTGTGGGGCCAGAAGAACTGATGCTGGTTTGAAGGCAAAAGGCAGTAACACCAAATATAAAACTAAAACTTTTGCACAGTACTGTGTGTTGATTGACCTAACATTTCAGTACTCTACAAAACCAATTATTCAACAGTTTTTTTTAGATAAACATTTTTTTAGTAAAGGTAACGGTTCTAAAAAGAACCTTGGGAACTCACATAATATTTTGCATAAAGCCTGCGGTGAAAAGGTTCTTCTCTATCGAGGAAAATCATGTTTTTTGGTTAAATATAGCACCAGAGAGAATTCCAGATCTTGGATTAACAAAGAACCAAGTGTGTGTTATCACACAATAAACCCTTTCTGAAGCGACATGCAAGAGCATCAATGGAACCAAACTTTATATCTCAACTAAATACCCACAATCACTGGCAATGGTTTTGCACCCAGTGTTAAGGGTTCTAAACCAAAACATGTAACATCCGAGCAAACCAATGGCAACGGAAAAGACTTGAAAAGGCATGTTTGATCTCTTTAAACCAAGTGAAGCAAGTGAGGGGTTCTGGACAAGTCTGCTCATTAGATAAATGAGTTTAGGTGCTTTCAACAAAGAGAATGCTTTATCAAAGCCTTGCCATGTGTGTCTGTGACAGATCTCTGTTTAAAAAGTCTTGTTGGAAAAGTGGGCTGTCTAAGACTGAGCCGACTAAGTCCGGAAACGGGAATGTGTGAGTGTGTATCATGACAACTCCTCTTAGAGTCAGAATGTGTCTGAAAGACAATCTGGTAATGTTAAAAGAATGCCTTTGTGGCGGAGATGACTAAGATAGTGGCAGCATCCTTTTCTCTGCACTTTTTTCTGTCCTTCCTGCCTGACTTTCAGATTACCACTGCTGGGAAAGAGAAGGAGGTGGAGTCGGTAAAAGGACGCAGCCGTTTTCATTTCGAACAGCTTGTACAACAATGCATTGATGAAATTCCTGGAACAATAGCGGTAACTTCCCGCCAGTGTCAAAGCCCTGCTGAAATATTGGCTCAAGTCTTTTTTTCCTACTTTGCATTTCTTTCTGCGTTCCATCTTGCTCTTGAAAAGTCGTGAAGGATCCCTTGAGATTCACACCAATTAAACTTTCACTAGAATGGCGCACAAGCTTCAGCACTGTCCTTGGAAAACCAGAAGAACTGACTGTTTTCATTTCTTTAGTGTCTTTTCTGGAGTGTGTTCCTGTAGGGATCCTATACAGTCACTTCAGAGGATTAGAGCATTGAAGAACGTGGGGTACATATGTGCAGAAGGTTGAAGGACATAAAGTACAGCTAATAAAAAATCAGCAACTGAAATCATTTCATTTAAGACTTTTTTCTGCAGTGTTCATTTATTTATAGATTTTTTCACATTTTCATCATAGTTTCTCTTGTTTTCATGCATTGCTAAGATAATTTTGCGGTGTATCTCTTATTCTTTAAATAATGGTGTATAAAAAGGGTTGCCTAAAATCACGCCAAAGAACAACCAGTTAAGGTTCCTCGAGGAACCTTATTGTCCTCTAACACGTTGATAAATGAGAAGGCAAGTGTGAAGAAAAAGCTGAATCGTCATATGTAAATATCCCATTGCCAGCCAAAGTGTTTCTTAGAACTGTACAACAATAATTACTGTGGAACCAACAACAATAATTACTGTGGAACCTTTATGCAAAAGTATAGTTGTGCATTAAACTAAATCTTACACACCGAATGTTGTGTAATATTCCTGCTTTGCTGGGCTTTATGAATCCTCTGTATGCAATGATGATTTTCAAACTACCTCTACTGCTTTGGCCAGTGGACAAAAGCTGATGGAATGCTGTAGGAATCGACTTGCCTATATTCTGGCACACCAACACCACACACACTCACAGTGCCAGCCCACAACGTGCTACATCATGCATGGGCCAGAACAATTTCTCTCTCTCTTCATTTGCCTCTCTCTCTCTCTCTCTCGGAGCAGCAGAGGTGACTGAGTCTCACACAAAGGCAAACACAGCTTACCCTGTGAAATCATTTCACTGCCAGCCAAACTTCCAGAATCCCTCAAAATGGATAGGAGCCAAGCTGCGGGACGAGACAGAGAAAAGCAAGGTTGAGGAGTGGGCGAAAAGGGAGAGACAGTTTGTGTGCGTGTGTGTGTGTGTGTGTGTGTGTATGTGTGTGTGAGAGAGAGAGCGAGAGAGCGAGAGAGAGACAGAGAGAGAGCGAGCAAGAGAGAGAGAGCTAGAGAAAGTCACTAAGCTCTGTTCATTAACCTCATCTCACTGTTCGCCCCAGCATATATACCTCCTCTAATCTTTTCAAATACTACATGAGTGTGAGTGTGTGTGTGTGTGTGTGTGTGTGTGTGTGTGTGTGTGTGTGTGTGTGTGAGAGTGAGTGGTTAACAAGAGATATTTTCATTATTCAGACCAAAAAACTTTAAAAAAAGAAAAGAGTCCCTCCACTGATTTGGCTTAAAAGTTAGTAGCTTTTTCTATTTGAATACATTTTTTCACTACAAATTGAAAGTGACTATACTTGTCATTGCGAAACACAGCACAGCACACAGTGAGACACAACGAAATGGTACATAGCTCAAGGGTACCTCAGGGCAACCTACTGGTCAGAGATTCAGACCCATGACCTTCTGATGCTAGGGCCAACGCCCTAACCACTAGGCCACCGTGGCCCCAGATTGTATTATTAATTGTATAATTAACGTAAAATATTTGAATGAAACATTGAATATTTCTATTTTATTTCACCTACAGTACTGTGCGACATTCTTGAGCCATACCTCAAAAACTTCCATCATGAAGGAAAAAATGCTGTAAACTAAGAATGCTTTCAGAAATATAAATAATGATTGTTTATTTTTATCAATTTACAAAATGCAAAGTGAGCGAACAAAAGAAAAATCTAAATCAGATCAATATTTGGTGTTACTACCTTTTGCCTTTAAACCAGCCTCAGTTCTTCTGGCCCCCACAGAGCCCTGATCTCAACATCATCCAGTGTGTCTGGATCACATGAGGAGACAGAAGGATGTGAGGAAGCTACATCCACAGAAGATCTGTGCTTAGTTCTCCAAGATGTTCTCCAACCTACCAGCCGAGTTCCTTCAAAAACTGTGTGCAAGTGTACCTAGAAGAACTGATGCTGTTTTGAAGGCAAAAGGTGGTCACACCAAATACTGATTTGATTTAGATTTCTCTTTTGTTCATTCACTGCATTTTGTTGATTGATGAAAATAAATGATTAACACTTCCATTTCTGAAAGCATTCTTTGTTTACCGGATGGCTTAACCAACAAAAAACAATCCTCTGAGACTGGTCAGGTACAGAGACTGGACTGAAAAGGAAGAAAACTTTGCCCTTCAGGAAGCCTAGAGGCCTATTCCTCAACAATACATACAAAAATACAAGAAAGTCTGGTTCTTTGTAAGCATGAAGGGAAGCACGTTAGCTCAAGACTTTTGCATTTATTTCCAAAAATGTAAGAATATCATGTTTCAGGCGATGCTTACAATTCCAGCTTAAAAAAAAAAATGCAGCACATTAAAACATTACAGCATTAGAGAGTAAAAGTAGAGGAGTTTGTTCTGCATTTCCTCTTCAGCATCAAAGAAAAAAACCAAAAAAAACCAAAAAACAAAACAAAAAAAACAAAGGTCACGCCTTTTTGGAAATGTCACTCACTCTCAGTCTGCCATCACTTAGCGGCGGTGTGTTGGACAGGTGGGGGTTTGAGCCTGCAGAATAATGTGCGGCAGCGGAAAGTGTGGAGGAGAGCTGGAGCAGCGCCGTGGGACACTATTGTTGCTGCATGCGCTGTTCGGCCAAAGCGAGCAGGCAGGAGGCCTGGCAGGACAACTGCAGACAAATATAGAGCCCTACTCTCTCTCTCTCTCTCTCTCTCTCTCTCTCTCTCTCTCTCTCTCTCTCTCACAAACTCTGTAAACAACACATGGGTTCTAACAATCTCCATCGGTTTAAAGGGATGCAAATGTTTAATTCACTGTTTCTTACCAAAGCCTGACTCAACCAAGGCTCTAATTAGCTGAATGAGGTGTGTCTGTGATTTACTGGAACAAAAGCTCAGACTAACATTGCCCCTGCATGGGGGAGACCCCTGCTTTAACAACTTCAGGGTTGCTCCAGCAGGGTCTAACAGCAATCGGTAGTCTTTAAACAAAAGACGGGGGAAAAAAGAAGAAGAAAAACAGAAATGAAAATCAAGGTAGACACCTGCAAAGCCTAAGGAACTGGGTACACCTGAAGGGCTTCAATAGTTACTTTATCGAAATCTGCTGATATTGCTAATAATTTCGTTTGCATTATATCGCCAAACTGGCTTCCATGCATTGTCACATCAGCATTTTGGGGTTAAGTATGCCTTTAAGTCACTATCTGCCCTAGCTCAGAGCTCTTTTGCCCCCCAAGCAGTGGCAGGTTGATTGGATGATTATTCTTGTGGAGAATAGAGAGGTTCGTAACTGAGCTGTGGCAATTACCTGAGCTACAGGTAATCAAGACTGGGTATGAACAAAGTGCTCAGCCAAGATCTGCCCCCCATCTACTCAGATTCCATTACCTGTCATCTATTCAGGCATAATAATCCTGTGGAAACTAGAGCCAGGCTGTAACTGGCCAAATCTGACTGTCTGTCAAGTTCATTGTGTTCCTCAGAGCTTAAACAAAACAGCAGAAGGAGATACAGGTATCAAAGGGGCAGAGAGCTTCAATCATGACCCTATGGTAGCAAACCACGACCTGTGCTTGTGGCTTCCTCTGTATGATGTCAGCATTGCTGTTGTGATCCGTACTGTTGAATGGGAGAGTGTGCAAATTTAGTAACACTTCACCTGAGGGCTGCGTATGTATAAGGCTATCAGAATGCAAACATAATCAGTGAATACGTCCAATGAATGGATGATGCTACATAAGAGTCTAATAAATGGAAAATTAATTAAGGTCAAGGACCCTTATTGTTAGTACAATATCATTTCCTTCATGAAGCATCGCCTGGCAAGTTGTTTCTACATGCTATTCTTTTGGCTTCTAAGGATGTTTTTCATTGCTTTTCATAACTTATATAATTTCAATGCAAGCAGCCTTTAGTGATTTCAGGGACCATATTTAACACGTTTTTAAAAAATAGTAAAAAAAATACACTGAAAATGTATTTAACAGTAGCCTACTTTTCCCATGGTTTTCCCAAAATATGACTTTCCTCACTTTATCAAACGTACCGCATGCCTTGCAATTTGCAAAGATGTGTTTGATCAGTGCCTAGCTATACTAGCTATACAAATACTAGCTATACAAATTCCCTAGCTATACTAGATATATGCATATTTCTTTACTAGCTTTGTTAACCACAGGCTTTCCTTCCTTTACGTTTGCATCTGTTTGCACTTGTGGTTGAATGCCTAACGCTCTTGGCTATAAAAGTGAGTTAGCATGTACCCTGCTGCACTAGCATAGGCGCTATTGCATTTTTCTGGGCTCTTAGTTACAGTTTGGGAGGGTTGGCTAGCATCATGAGAGATAAATATTAAATGATTAAATACTCAACTTTAATGAAGGTAGAGAGGGGTGCACATAAAACTGACAGTGTTTAATATTTCCAAAAACAAATCAAGGCATGATCAAAATATGAGTCATACACCAGCAAACAGTAATAACAATAATAACAACAAGATTAAAAGCTAGAAAATGCAGTACTGTTTCATATTTCTGTGGAAAAGATTCAGACTTTCTTGCATTTGAATGTATTTTTAAGAAATAATCCTACAGGCATCCTGAAGAGCAAAGTTTTTGGTTCTCATTTTCAGTACAGTGAAATGTGAGTGTCTGTCACTTTCAGTTTCAGTGGAAGCAGTGTGGGATCATCTTGAAGAACAGAACAAAATATGACCAAAGAAAATTCCAAGAAACTAGCTTTTGTTCAGGCAATGTTGAAGAATAACCATACCATATATTGACTTGGGGCAGCGGTGGCCTAATGGTTAGGGAGTTGCCCCGGATCGTAAGATTGTGGGTCCGATTCCCTCACCAGTAGGTTGCCCTGAGGTACCCTTGAGCAAGGTACCGTCCCTGTCACTGCTCCCTGGGCGCTTTCAATAGCTGGCCCCTGCTGCACGTGTGTGTATGGGTGAAACGCAGAGGTTGAATTTCATTGAATTTTGTTGTGCTGTGCTGCGTTTCACAATGACAAGGGTAGTCACTTTCACTTTAAAGCTGTTTAGAATGACATAAACTTTCTTTTATGCTTTGTATTCATATGAATCGTTGCAAAGTCGTTGAATTGACTATAAATATTCTCTGATTTCCTAGCAAGGTATAAAGAAATTAACTTTTGCGCAGTAAAGGATATCATAAAAATGAATTAAAGAAAAGTTTAGTAACTTGGCAAGAGTCAATGAACGACTCACAATGTTGCAGAGTCCCCACAATGACTCTAGGAGTCACACTGACCTCCTGACAGGGGATCTGAACTTAACTGCTATGTTAACATGTTGTCAGTGAATAACAACATTTTTCTGTGCATCAATGCAGAATTGTTTTAAAAGAAAAGACTATGACTGATGGCAGCAAACAGCATATATATGACTGCTGTGACGTGAACGCTGCTATGTAAATGTTGCCATTGTTATAGCAGACACAGAATGGGCTTTTTGCTGGGAAAGGCTACAATAAAATATATAAGGTCTGCATTAATATATATATATATATATATATATATATATATATATATATATATATATATATATATATATATATATATATATATATATATATATATGCTTAACTTTACTCAAAGATAGTGAAGTTGCAGAGCAGCTGAGGATTACAACAGCTTGCAACGGGGCTTGCTTGATGCCGTGATATTGCCCTTAGGTTATGAAACTGAAACCTTAGACATGCATATTTATTGGCCATAACAATGCAGACATCCCATTCACAACCACCTACGTCCCTGTGTTTAGGCGAGAACAAGAATGAAAGCTGTGGTAAAAGAATAAGACGCAAAGGAGGAGGAGGTTTAAAGAACAAGTTAAAGATAGAATCTTAGGGCGTAGGAGAAAGTGAAGACTTGTGTGTGTGTGTGTGTGTGTGTGTGCGTGTGTGTGGGGTGGATCAGGTAAGTGAAAGTGGAGTCACAATGACACTCCCTGCACAGTTGGTGGTGACAGAGACAAAGCTTCCTTCCCCAGAGATAATTACAGTTTAGATCTGCTTTGCTATCTTACTTTGACCATGTTTATACAACCTGTTTTAACCCTAGCCTTCTTTCCTTCTCTTCTCCTCAAGATCCCCTCTTCCTCCAAATCGTCCTGCTGCAATATTTCGTTAGTACTTACTTGGAAAGGGAAAAATTGCTGCAGAGGATTGCTCATCTTTCTGTTTCCAACTATGGCTAATCGCGCCAAAGCACCTTAGCGCTCAAAATTTGCAGAAGCTTTAAAAAGAAGAAAATTTAAAAAAAAAAAAAAAAAAAAACCTCAATGCTCCTCACACTGGCTGTGACTGGTGGAAGCTTGCTAATACATTTTTGGCTGTTGCTGAAGTGTTCTGGCAACATTCCTGTCGCAAAGCAAGAACTCCTTCTGGATAGATGACCTTCCACGCTCAAATCTGATTGGCCTCAAACCACTCTTACCTCTAATGATATTTTTCCCCTCTTATGAGCCAAGCCTTGTCTTCAGAGATTATTGAGAGCTTGTCAGTTATATTTGGGATCGATCCTTGATAAACTATGACTCAAACTATAAGAGGCCGTACTCTTAACAATAACTGGGTCTTTAGAGCGAGAGGCTTTAAAAAGAACTGTGGGGCTCTCCTAAAGTACATTAGAACATAAAGAACATGTATTCTTCTTTATAAAACTATTTTGTAGATGAGATGTGTGCATGCGCTTTAAAAGAGTTAAAGAACCCCCAGAACAGGTAAAGGTGCTCATGCAAACAGCATGAGAGCACTGCAAAGCAGGCATCCAAAATATTCTTAAACAAAAATGGAAAAATCAGGCAAATTAAGCTACAAATCAGTGTTTAGCTGCAAACCAGTGCACTAATCAACCACAATATTAAAACCAGATGCTGTACACTGGCAATGGTCAAGGCCGCCATTAATTAATAAGTTTGTGTTAGTTATGATACAAACATTAGTGAAACGTAACAGTCTAACAAAAGCACCTATAGTGCATATGTGAACACCAGAACTGGAGCATGGAGTAACAAAAAGAAGTGGGCCTGATCTGATGATGCAGGTTCTTCTTCTGTAATGTTGATGCTTGGGTGCATGTGAGAGGAAGGGAAGTCACTGGAGTTAAGTGTTTTAAGTGACTATACTTGTCACAGCACACAGTGAGACACAATGAAATTCAACCTCTGCATTTTACCCACACACACACACTCTTGTGCAGCAGTGGGCAGCTATTGGAAGCACCCGGGGACCAGTGATGGGGACGGTTCAAGGGTACCTCAGGGCAACCTACTGGTCTGGGATTCAAACCCACGATCTTCTGATCCTGGGCCAACTCCCTAACCACTACCATTACATTACTCTGACGCACCATCAGCAAGATTGTGAAATCTTTATTGTGTATTTTAATGACCATTGATTCATCTGTGACCACAGCAAGCGATGTGCCATTATGTTCGGGCCAATGCAGGATAAAGAACCCAAAATGGAAAATGATTCTTAGTTCACCAGGAAATTATCCATCTCTCATCAGCATCCAAAGAATTTAAACATAGAGCTGATCTCAGATTTCAGACAAAATCTCAAAATTATTGCAGGAAAATAATGTACTTTGTTCTCATATTTAAACATTTGATTTGGAATATTTTACATCACCTGGGTATTACTTTAAATAGTATTTTTCTACTTTAAATTTTTACATTTTCACACAGACTGTCAAAATGCTTGTTACATGAGTATCAATGTCAATGAGATTCTTCTTTTTTGCATTTGTTCTTGTCTTTTCTTGTGTTTTTAAATGTAGATACTTTTCCACTTTCGTTCAAGAATCTTTCTGACTCCGCTTGAAGTAAAGGTTTTGTTACTGTGGCCATACGTCCTGTATAGTTTCTCTGCATTTCTCCGGACTGCTTTTTAAAAAAACAGATATTATTCCTGTCTTTTCCAGTGTACACTCCTTTGTCTGCTTGAGAACCTAAAAGAACCTCATCTTATCCTTGTGCCAGAGACAGAAAATGACGGAATTAGATTCAACGTTAAGTGGGTCTGGCTCTAATCTGAAGCCATATGTGTGCAGAGTCAGATTATGGAGCTATAAGGGGAAAGTCTCAAATACCTTTAGACTGTTTTTTCCTTCGTTGTGTTTTAATCCCGGATCTGTGCTTCCCCTAAACCAGTTTAGCATTTCTTCAGTGTGGACGGTGTAATAATCAGTTGTAAAGTGGATCAGAGAGGTGGGAGTGTGCATGTGTGTGTGCGAGTGTGTGTTTGTGGATCTTGAGCCAGGGTATCACTAACATGCATGGTTCTCTGGTTAAGCAAATCCCTGTCTAGGATTTGCATACTTCTAAATACGTTTGAGCACACAAACGCGGGAGAGGATTTGGAGGCATGCATACACACACAGATACAAACACACACACACACACACACAGACACACACACACTTAGGGGGAGCTCACTGAAGTCTATATGACTGCAGTCTTTGTCACTGAGCCATAGTATGAGACCTTGCCATACCTAATTCAACACGTGCACCTCATGCCATGAACTTGTGTTTACCCACATGCATGCACTGGAGCAACTCCTGTCTTAATGGTTTTACTGTAAACTTTTAACATAAAATTTCAGGTTAGTAAAAAAAAAGGAGGAAATCAACTGCTTCACTTTTACTTGCATCCCAGATTATTAATCACATGAATCTTTTTTCATCTGTTTTCATGTAAGTGTGAGGTTCCAGAGGACATTTGTGTAAAATATCCTAAGAATATTTTGGTCTTAAGATTTAAGGTATCAGGACAGAAAAGGAAAAAATATTGCACACTTAAAATAACTTTGAAAACTGTTATATTTTTGCATTTTTAGAGTTTTAGATACTAAGTTTCAACATTTTTTAATAATTAAAAAAATAAAGAAAACATTTTAAATTAGTCATTTAAAGCATTTCACCAAAAGCGACCCTTTAAGATATTTACTGCTGATTTGTTTACTGAATGTCAGTTTTAAATTTGTTTACTCTCGGACCTTCAGTTATGTTACTAAAGGACCGGTTAAATTATCGCTATGTCACTATATCATTGACACAGTGCATATCTTTATTTTAGAGGTTTTTCAATCTGAAAATTCATGCAATAGAACCACCATATCTTTGGGTTAACCTTGGGTTTTGCTTCACCTAATAGGAGAGAGTGAGGAACT